>JAKWJA010002496.1:4044044-4644044 GCA_027704765.1 Solanum habrochaites
CAATGTCGAGGCCCCGTTCAGAGGCGGCAACCATTACTGATAATCTTGCGGATACGGTGGCCAGGCCCGCCACCGTACACAGCGTCCAATGACCCAAAAAAATAAATACCCCGGTCGAGTCTATCCAGGGTAGTAACCCAGCCCCGAGCTATTCTCGCACAGCCCCTTACCGTTACCGGACCACGCTTGCTAGGGTCACAAAAAACTAGGAGGCACTACTGAGGTGCTAAGGTTGTCGCCGGAGGACATGCCACATGCGGGTGTCCAGATTGCTGAGGACACCACATGAAGGGCTGTCCAGCATTGCAGAGGATGTGGGTTCTGACGGAAAAACCGGACCCACACCAGCTGTTGATCGACGACGCTATGCGCCACAGGTTTGCTGATCAACCTACCCCTCTAATCTTTAGATTTTTTTATGCTTATTGGGCGACAGAATTGCAGTGCTCTTTTAGGTTGGGGCGTGGGGTAAATGGAAAGTGAGTGTTAGGGGAAGTCTGAGTAGCCAAACTCACTATCCTCTTTGGGGTTTTCTTCCTGAGTTCTTTTTCCCAAAACGATGATTATTTTTTTGTTTGAACCGGGCATGTTTATATCTTTTGTACATAGTTTAATTCTAGATCATGAGGGTAAAATTGATATCCTGATAAACATGAAAATAACGCAGACTAGGCCATAGGTAACTGACAATTGTGTGGCCTAAGCGTGAATAGAGTTACACCCATTGTATTACCTAAGTCTTTAATTCGAACTAGGTGTCTAATATCTGGTATAGTGTTGACATGTCAAGTAAGAGTCAGGTGAGGAAATTGGAATAGTCCACTAAATCGGTACTGAGCTAGAACTATGCACTGTTAGTCCTGACCTTAAAAGTAAGCGCGGTACAAACAATAGGAAAGATTATAGGCCCTTATTCAAGAAAGCCCCATTTCTAAACCAAATAAAAGGAAACCGAATGAAATTATACTCTTTGCATCAAATAATATGAGGCGTAAAATAGGAATTTCTTTTTCACTATAATGATCTTTTCGGGGAACAAGGTGTCGGCCTGTACCCCTTGGACATGCTGCACCTCAGCTTATGCCAAAATCCATAAGTTGAGGGTGGCTAATAAGTAACAACCTTCATTTTGGTACTGAGCCCAACTTTGGGTATTGTGTACCTTGGACCATGGCAAAGCCATGAGTTGCAAGGGGGACTATTATGGGAATGCTCATGGAAAGTGGGGTACAAAGAACAAAAGAGAGAGAAAGAACACAGTAAAGTGCTCAGAATAGTTGAAGAAAGTAAAGAAAAAGAAAACATCACTTACACAAATGAAGAAAGAAGAGAAAATTGAGCAAGGGAAAAGTATGAGAAACTGGGCGAGATAAGATGATAAAAAAGAGAAGGTTTAAAACCGATATGTCAAGGAGGGCAAAAAAGTCACTAATGTATACCTAAAAATGTACCCTACCTGACCCCACCCCATGAGCCTATGTACAAGCTAAAAAGTCCTATCGTGATCATAAGGAGTTGTATAGCGTAACTTAAGGCAGTGAAAATAAGGCAACTTATGGCAATAGGGATGAATGAGGGTGGACTGTGTTCTGAGAGAGCGAGTGTTGAAATGTTAATCCTTATACTCAAACTGAAATTGTGGAAAAAATGAGGATTTTGTTCTAAAGTGAGGACATTAGTTGCAATACCAGAATTGTTAGCACATCGGTGAGAAATTGACGAGGAAGGTGTTAGGCATGATGAGTCTGTGTGCATGTCGAATCCCACAAAATTCAAGCCTACTAGTGATAGCATGAATAGATTTGATGAGATTAATCAGGATGATAGCCAAATGATTGCAAAGGATAAAACATGCAATACTATTGTACAAAGATTGTGTAGTGAAGTATAGTGCGTGAGCTGAGGCAAACAACGAATTTCAGTTGAGGGTGTTGATATACCGTGGTTTCACGGTATAAATTAATTTACTATTTTCCTTAAGTACTTTTAGTGCGTCCAAAAAGCCCTTTTTGTGCTAATTTGTATACCAAGTTCTCTTTGTATTTTGCCAGGAAATTGTCCAAAGCCAAATGCGGAGATTTTGAGAGAAAATGCAGAAGAGACCACTACGGAGCTTATGACGAGTCGTCATGCCTGTGACGCGTACCGTAGTGGCCAGGTAGAGAAGCTGCTGAAGGAAGATGGGGAAGATTGACAAGTGTGGGATACGAAGCTTGTGACGGTCTGTCATGGCTTGACGGTCGTACATGCAGCGTTCGTCCGTGAAGATAAGAGAAGTTCTCCCAGTACCCAGATTCCAAGGAGTTGAGTCTTTGAAATGAGCCCTCGACGGAACGTTGTGCCTATGACGGTCAGTACATTGCCGTTGAGGGGAATGGAAGAAAGCCCAGCAGAAGAAATTGACACAAAGTGTGCGACGATGAGTCCACGACCCAGCCGCGTTTTGGCCAGATTTCGAGGAATTAGAACCCTTGTTTAATTAGGTTTTTATTTGTTAATAAATAGTTCGAAAAACCTCGTTTGAGGTTAGACTCGGCTAGATGAGAAACCATATTATTAGACTTAGTTATTAGTTTTGATTCTTTGGAGATTCCACACGTAATTTTTGGTGCTTATACAAGCCATTTTCCGGAACTTTATTCTTGCTAATTGAAGAAGCCTACATGAATTCTTATTTGACTATGTGTTTATGGCTATGAGTAACTAAAACTCCTAAATAGCGGTGGGGGGAACCATAGGCAAAAAATAATGGATAAAACCTAGCTAAAAGAACAATTCTATGAAAGTGTCTTGCATGTAATTAAATAATTCTTTCGAAAAATCCCACCTTACTGCCACACTTTCCCAAGAAATCAACTCCGTAATCTGCCGCTTCCTATTTCCACTTAGAAGTCCTTTTAACGAATGATGCAACGTTAGAAAAGATCGCCTTAATTCTACTTGCCGGGACAAGGAGGTAGATAATAGGAAAAGAATTATTAACATAGATTTGTCGTATACTATCTAATCGGCTAGTCTGATTGGCGTAACGAGGTAATACACTTAGTCAAATATCGATACGATGGTTAATATGGATGGTAACGATAAGGGTTAGGAAAGCAACCACACGTAGTCGGACCAAGTGCGGTGCAGATTTTTAGATGCGGACACAAGGATTAGCAAATAATAAATTATCACTTTGCATGCAAGATACTGTAGGGCAAAGAATTGTTATGGTTAAAATGATCAAGTTAATGAAAAGGGGGGGAACACGTAAACCCTAGTTACTTTGAGATTGATTAAACCCAACTTTCAAAATGATTAAGTGTCTCTTTCAATTTCGTTAGTTTATTTTACTCATTAGGAAATACAAACCCCACCATTTTTATGTTTACTTTCTAAGGAAGTTATCAAAGAACAACTAGTAATAACAAGTTATAAAGTTAAGTCTAAGACTATTTTCCTAGTGGGAACGATCCCACCTCATCAGTTGGGTTATTTACTTGACGCGACCGCTTTACTCTTATTTGAGAAGTAAGTTTGAGCGTGTCAACAAAAAAAAAAAAAACAAAATAAAAAAAAATGCAAAATAATTGGTTTGCTAATCTATTAATGTGATGTATAAATTTTATAATGGACCTATAACTACAAACCATTGACATGATTTCCCAATAGTGTCTTTAAATATTATCCCCTAAAAATTAAATAACAGCGAACATTAAATGTCATTCAACTCAAATATTGACATTTTTTCTAATACAAATTCAATATTATAATACTATATACATATAGAAATCACAGGTGTACCCACATAATTGATAATTCATATATAAAAATTTCCTCACCTTAGACTGGTCGACTTTCTTTGTCACCGCAAACAAAACCTTGTACGCTGCTTTCTCCTTCTATATCTTCTAAAAAATTAAGTGATATTTCTCTTAACTTAATTTAATTATATGAGCCAAGTGGTAAAAGGGTATTAAATAGTCTATGGATTTGATCCATTCACTATGGAGCTATATTAGTTATTAGTTATTTAATACATATTCATCAACTAATTACTCGTAGTTATCGAATAGTTCAAAATTTATATTTAAAATTTTATAGTAAAAGTCAAAATAGTGCTAATGCTTGACTTAGCGAGTCGTTTATTCTTGCCCTAGGAGATTAGCTCTATAAGTTTTTTGGCCTCTGGATCATGTTGCATGACATTCTTGATAACATCTTGAATGTCATAGTGAGTTGTGGTGATGCAACAAGATGGACCTTTCTACTTAGTGCGTCGGCAACTATATTGCCCCTTCTTGGTTTTTACTCCAGCACATAGTCAAACTCGGCTAGGAAGTCTTGCCACCTTGCATGCTTCAGATTGATCACCTTTTGTGATTAGAAGTATCTAGTGGTCACATTATCTTTCTTTACCACGAACTTAGAGCCTAGTAAGTAGTGTCTTCATGTGAGTAGGCAATGTACTATAGTTGTTATATCATTCTCTTGTATAGTATATCGTCATTTGGTCACATTCAATTGAAAATCTTAAAAATGTTTTTGAAAATCCTAAGACTTTTGAACACTCTTTGGCACTTCTCGCTCTAAACCCACAACTTATTCTTCTTTAACAACTCGATCAGAGGTCAGGGTTAGCGGAGTATCCACTTATGAACATGCGATAATAATTCCCAAGTCCAAGAAAAGATCTCATCTCAGTCATATTTGTGGGCGCTTCCCGCTCGTTGATCACCCGTATCTTGGCCTCGTACATCCGCAATTCGCCTTGGCTATAACATGCCCTAAGAAATGTACCTCATGCTAGGTAAAATCACATTCCTCTCGCTTGATGTTGAGTGGGTTTTCTTGTAAGACTTAAAAAACCTCATGTGCTCAACATGCTCCTCCAAGATGTTGTTATAAATAGTTAAGCCATCTGAACCATCATGAATTGGTCCAAGTAAGGATGAAATATTTTATTTATCAATGTGCAGAAGGTGGTAGGTTTTTTGGTTAAAAGGGGCATTATTACCAACCACTCGTAAGCACTATATCTTGTCACACCTGCGATCGGTTCACCCCCTTAGTTATGTAGACGTGGTAGTAAGCCTTGGTGAAATACTTGGCTTGTCCAAGTCTATCGAACAAATCGACAGTGAGAAGGATACTATACTTGTTTTTTATTGTCACCTTGTTAAGCGTCCAATAGTCAATGCATAGGTGTAAAAACTCATATTTCTTTCTTTGAAATAGAATCAGTATGCTATAAAGTGCTTTAGATGGGGAAATGTGATCGGTTTGGAGGAGATCCTTTCATTGTTTCTCTAGATCCTCTAACTCGGGTGGATCCATGGGATAAGGATCATGTGCTGGTGCCTTTGCTCCAAACTCCTACTTGATCGCTTTGGATAGTGGTGCCTTGACAGTTCGTGCGTCACACATCCTTGTTTTATTTGAGAACCTTCTTTACGAATTGTGGCAATGACTTTTAAGCACCATTGTCTTCTTTTAAACTTGTCATGGTGGTTATGAACGTTGGTTTCCCTTTTTAGGCCTTTCACAAGCTGCGTGACCGATAATTGGGCTTGTCCTTCTATATTTGGTATCTTGTACTAGAAGTCAACCGCATGACATTGGCCTTCTATCTCCATGACACAGGAGTCATGGACTCGGTGAGGGGTTGATCATACTTGGAACTTGTTTGGCAAAAACTACCAAAGTATGATATCAAAGATATCTAAATGAGCGATCGTAAAGATGGTCTTACGTTTCCATTTACCCAACGTGGTGTTTATTCATTGGGAAACTCCATAAACGAAAGTCGTGGTGCATTAACCCTCTAAAACGGGTGTTTCTTGGGCTATAACTCAGGACCTATCTTGTTGCTAGCATCTTGTTCATGGCTTCTGCACTAAATTTACCATGGCACGAGTTGTTCGTCCATTGATAAAGATGTCTACATACTATGTAACTCTTCTAACTTCCCCGTTTACTTAGCAATGGAACCGCATAGCCTGAGTATGCCTGAAAAGACACTGCCATCGGCTTGTGTACTTGGACTTTATGTGCGTCATTCTCTTTTCGCTCATATTCCTGCTTTTTTTATCGGTTTTTTGTTCTTTTTCCCTGTTTTCCTCTCACTTATTTTTTATTCCATTATGTGTTTTTTTTTTTTTTCCATTCTTTTTTTTTTTTTTTTTTTTTACTCTTGTTCTCCCCCTTTCACCCCCTCTTTTTTTTGGACCACACGCAGGAGTAGCACGAAGGCTTCTTGTTTACCGGGGGACACCTGGCATAACTATGCAGTCCACATATATAGCATCCATCTCCCTTTGTAGTTTTTGCCTTTCTCTTGGTATAGTTTTGGCATCCTAACCATTTTTCATCCGACTTATAGGAGCCGCATTGCTTAGGATGTGTTTGTTGCTCTTTGCCTCGGTCACAATCTCCTTTATCTTTAGCATAACGATTCCTAATTTCCTTTCATTTCCCCTTGTCATGCTTGTCATGGTGGAAGCCGTTTAAGGCTTCGACTTGTGTGATGGCCTCATCTACGGTCATGACTTGTTGTCATTCAAACTCAATCTTGACCCAATTCTGCAATCCGTCAATAAAGTGGAACAACATTCATTCATCCACGAGGTTGGGAATTTGAAATGTGAGCGTGGTGGACTCATTCACGATGTCGTGCAACGTATGCTACTTGTTTGACTTCAATTCTTAAACATGGGCTTCGGACATGTCAAGATGGACGTGTGGGGAAAAGGCCTTATTGAACTCTTCTCAAAATTGATGCTAAATATTAATGGTACAAAACCCCTTCTCTATCTCAAACTCTTTGCTCCTTCTCTAGCATAGCCATCTCTAAGAGGTACAACAATGTATCTTGTTTTCTTCGCTCTTCACCTAGTCACAATTGAAATAATTCTCTAAGTTTCATAAGAAGTTATCCACCTCTTGCACGTCACAAATGCCTTTGAACATAGGTGCCTTGGGAGCCTCGACCTTGGCCTTCTTATCTTGGTTGAACGACGATGGTCCTCCAACTTCCACGCCCTCCTTGATGCTTTCATTTCCGCCCTCATAGTTTCAATTGTGCTTAGTACATGTATGAGCTGACACTCCAAGGAAGTGATGTTCTCGTTCATCTTGAAGTCAGCATGTTGGCCACCCTTTAATCGTTATGGATGTTGTCGTTCTCCTCAAGGGTGAAAGACTTAAGTGTCTTGAACTTGCCATCGACCTCGTTCAAGTGCTCTTTTAAGATCTCCATGTCCTTCCTTTCCATGTCAATCCTTGCGACCCACTTTACTTCGGGTATGACGTCAATGGCTTCCTCACCACGTTTATCCTCAATTGCTTCAATGGTTAAAAATGGGTGAGATGTTAGTTCTTCACTTGGTGTAGGGTTGAGCAACGATTCCTGTACAAACTTAAAATGTTACTTCCCTTGCGGTGCTTAGATTCCAACACAAACGTGACTGATCAGTGGTGCTACAGCCGCGATATAGTGTCTTCTTTGGTTGTCATTCCCTTAGATATACCTTTGCTCTGATATCACGTTATCATCGATTAGACTTTTACTAATGCTTCGTGTGAAACTTGAAAACTTATTCACGAATCTTTTACGATCTTGTAAGCTCAAGTGAGCCCTTTGAAACTTAGATCGCTAAGAAAATGAAGAAAGACAAAGAAAACTTTTTAAAAGAAGACTTTGTATTGCTTGGAAGATTGCACAACTAATCGATTTTGCTCTATATTTCTTACAATATCGAATCAAGTATGAAAAATAGTTTGTACGGTTGGACGTGATAAATAATGGTAAATTTTAATTCTTAATTCATTAGGATTAGTTACAAATCAATATGAATATATTTATCTCTAGCTGGTTTATACCCATTAATTAGGAATACCTTTTAAGTACTTCCTTGACGTTTTTATCTTTAAGAGTAACCCAATAAATTCAGAATAATGGAACTGATGCGGCTGGGGGGGGGGAAGGGGGCTTTCTTTTACCTGGGGGGGGGGTGAGAGGGGGGGAGGGAGGAGGCGGGTGGGGAGTACGGGGGGGGGGGGGGGGGGGGGTGGTGGGGGGGGGCGCGGGTGGGGGGGGTGGGGGGGGGGGCGGGGGGGGGGGGGGGGGGGGGTTTTTTTCTCTGGGGGTGGGGGGGGGGGGGGGGGGGGGGGGGGAGGGGGGGGGGGGGGGGGGGAGAAGAGGGGGGGGTGTCAAAATATAACATGACTTTTTTAATTAAAAGCACCATAGTTCAACAATAATAGTTTGTGGTTGACAAAATAAAACTAAATAAATATTGTACATTCGGGATTCAAAATCAGTTTTGCTATCATTCAAATGGACATCATTCATTTTCAATGCACCAAAGTCGTAGTTTTATCAAGATTGTCTCACTTTAAATATATATTCTTTAAATATAGAATTTGATATATATATACAATGTAATTTTCTGACGAAGGATGTCCAACTATAGTTAGTCACTACATATTCTTACAAGAGTTTGAAATCACTTGTTATGTCATGTGGCTTATTAGGGTGAGGTTATATCTAGTAAAATAGATGAGTGATTTTAAGACTGTCTATAATTCGAGAGTGAAACTAAAAATTTGCGTCAAGTTTAGGAGTGTTTTCAATACTGCTATATATTTCATTACTCCCTTTTTCCTATTTAATTGTCAACTATTTTCTAATTTAATGTCCACTTTTACTTATCATTTTTATCGTTTTTCTATTATTTCCTTAATTTATTAACATTGAATAAACTTTTATTAAAAAAATATATAGTTAGTAGTGAGTAAGCAAGCATATTTGGAATCAATCAATATTTTCTTAGGAGGGACACTTCTAAATTTGAAACTAAATATTTTCAATTTTTTGGCTGGTTAAAATTAGCAGCTAAAGCTTGATTAGCGTTCACCCAAGTACTACTGCAGACTAAACGTAAGCGTTAAGAACACCGGAGCCATGAACGGCGACGGCGTCGTTAAAGATGAAGGAAAGGTCGCCGGAAAACCTGAGGAGAATGAATACGAGTACGAAGAGGAACAGAGGATGCTAGAAGAGCTAGGAATGTACAAAGGGAAGGTGAGATTAGTGAATAGTGAAGAGCCAACAGAGGAGACAATGTTACTGTGGGGAATTCAACAGCCTACGTTTTCAAAACCAAATGCCTTCGCACGCCAAACTTCTCTTCAGCTCCGTATTGATGCATGTGGACGAACTCTCTCCATTCTACAGTCTCCTTCTAACCTGGTTTGTGCTTAATTTGAACTTGTTAAAATGAATTGACGTAACCCTAAGTATGAGTTGGTCAATTTGAACTATGAATTATCATTTTTTTATTGGTTAATGAAGCTAAAAATGAACTTTGCAATTAAATTGTAGAGGAACCTTTTGTATATTTAACAAAGTTGGATTAATATATTCTGTTTTTATGGGGGTTTTTGAAAGTTTATGTTTGAATTTTGCGGCTTTGCGTGAATCGTTAGAAACACGACGTGCAAGAAAGCTATATATGCCTAGTGTTCAGAGATTCTTGATTTATTGGGAGGATCCGAGGTGACTGGAACTTGATAAAAAATAGCTTATCCTCTAAACGCTAGCTTGTTTAGTGTGAACGTTTAGTTAATCAATTTGATTAAGTTAGCAAGCGTTAGTTAGTCATTGAATCATACTTTCAAGTCGTAGTCTATAGTTAGCTATATTCTCACAGGTAGTTAGTTATAGGATCAATGTTTTGTTTTCATGTTTATTGATAGTATACTACTTCAATGATGCAGCACTATAGATACACATCTAATGAACTACTTACGTATGCGATTCACCAACTAGACAATTCCCTCTCTTTTTCATGCTACCCAGAGCCTCTAACACTCCATAATGAGAGGCCAATGAGATTAGCTTCCAGCGTCAACCGTGAATGCTGGCACTTCATCAGACATTCGATTGATGATTTCATAACATGGTCGTCAGAGCCAGGTTAATATCATACTCGATACTTATCGACATCAAATTGTTAGTCGATTCACTGATCATACTTAGTTTGTTACTTCTCTTCTGTTTTTTTTTTACTGTTGTTCTCTGGTTTTGTTTGAGTTGGTAGTTACCTGTGACATGATTGATAGATTTACATTTGTTGAGAGACAAATTCATTCCCATGGGTGATACTTAAACGAGTGAAATACAAGTAACTCCTTTAAGCCTGACCAGATTTTACGACAGCCTTTCTATTTGCCATTTTGAAATGCTACTTCTACTTGCGTTCCTATGGTGTATAGAAGAGATGAAATAGTTACAGATCATGGAAAGAGTCCCAGCTCTTAGAGCATTGGCCGTTAAGAATAAAACTGGATTCCTCAACTGGTAGGATCGTGAAACCAAGTTTTAACAGATCCATCATTCAGTGCAGTGGGCGAGGTGTGAGATATGTGGTGACATACTTGGGTTCTAAACTCCTCCGTTTCACCCAGAACTAGAGAAGAAGTCTGCAATAAGTTAAACAATAGCTAAGGAATTATGGGAGGAATTGGAGGCTAGATATGATCGACTAAGGCTGTCTTAAGAAGCTATTCAGTTGCAAGAAGGAGATGAATGAGTGAGATGAAGGACAGTCTAGATACATCACAGGTACTATAACAAAGATGAAAGAAATTATGTGGGGAGGAAATGCGTGACCAATTGCATGTGAATTTCAAGCCATGTATAGATCTGTTGACATGACTGTACTTGTTCGAGGAAAGATAAAGCACAAGGACGTTACAAAGCTGCGAAAGGCAAAGAAAGGAATTATTACACTTCTGATGGGCTTAAATGAGAATGTACACTGAATAGTGCGTCTGGACCATCATCGATATGATGCTCTAAGCCGAATGTGGCCTACAATGGCACAGGCATTTGGACCCATATATAAACAGAATGCTAATCCTAACAGGAAGAAGGCCAGAGAGAAAATGAAGCACTGTAATCAACATGGCGTTTTGGAGATGTCCAATTCACTTAGAATGGCATATGGTTTGTCTCAAAGTATTAAACAACTTCCTATAAAGGAGGCCCATAGGTAGGGGAAATGGACGTTTACAACAACAACTGGTAGTTTAACAATAGCAATGTGGGAAATTTCAAAAACAATAATGCCCTGTCATAGGCGGAAATTCTAATGCTGCGTAACAGATCAATAGTGTTGGGAGTATGTTACAAAGAACTGCCGACATATCAAAGATAGATGCCTACAAACTTCTGGTTTATCCACCAACACAAGAAAATCCAAGAGGAAGAGGAAGGTCTGAAGCAACAATGTGACAACACTCTGAGGTATGATAGTCACAAGGTGAAGAGAATTTTGGCAGGGGAAAACACAAAATGCCAGTAAATCTATCAAAGAGCTCAATATGAGCCATTGCTCAATTGATTGAAATGAGTCTGAATATTCAAAACAAGGTGTCAAGTGGAGCTGCAAGTCTAGCCAGGTATACTTGATTGTTCATTCTTCTCTAAGTAAGATAAGTGATATGTCAGTAATTGTGAAGGATTAACTGCTGGCTATGTGGGATCATTGACTCAGGAGAATCAATGGTGCCAGCCATTGACTACAATAAACACAATCTCATTAACTTAAGCCGATACAGGATCACGTCGTAATAACTTACCTGGCCCCGATGGATAAAGGTTAAAGTGACTTGAAAATTGGTAGGTGTGTTTGAATTCCAACACTTAACTCTGTATAAAGTATTGTATATACTAGCTCAAGTTCAATCTAATATCAGGTATATTGATTAGCAAACCAACTCATGAGGGATAGTCAGTTTAATCAATAATTCTTGTTTCTGCAGGGCCCTTCTCTGAAGAGCCTCTGGCACTTGGCCTAAACAAGGAGTGGTTTGGATTTTTTTGTTCAAAGGTTCACATTCCATCTGTAAATGATGATCCTGGTCCCCAACAGAAGTTCATATGTTTCTCTTATGAACTAGCGGTAAAGCACCATACAATACCATACAATAAATAAAAAGGGTGTTCCACTGATAAGATTCCATTCAGTTGTCATCTTTCTTTCAATAAAGAAGAATTCTTATGCGCATGCTAGGCTAGCCCGAAATGTACCATTGTGAAAATGAGACGGCAGCCACCTATCTACCATACCTCGAAAGTTTTCCACAACACAACCTTTCACTCAGTTGTGCCCAATTATGTCCAACAATGGTAGACAAACAAATAGAAGGGCCATTTCAGAAAAGTGTACTATGACTAGTTCATATTTGAGTTGCCTGCATGTGATTTGTGCGAGGACCCTACAATGTACCAACCCATGATGGATATTCACTATTTCTTTACGATGGTAGATGTTACGTAGAGTACTTAGGACACACACTCATTAGGTGTAAAAGCAATTGCCCTTTGTACTAAAAAAGATGTCATATCCCTAATAGAAAATCCAGGTCCACAAGGAGATTAAAAACTATTCAGGTCTGATAATGGATTAGAGTTTTCTAGTAATGAGGCACATGTTATTCAAGGAAAGGCATATACACCAGAAATTTGTCCCTAAAAACCACAACAAAAATGGGGTAGAAAAATAGAGAGGACAACAAGTACCTTATTGAGACAGCAAGGGCACTATTCATCAAAAATAACCTCTGAGGTATTGGGGAGAGTGTGTATTAACTGCCACTTATTTGGTTAAAGATGGCCCACTAAACTCCTGCAAGGGAAGTCTCCTATGCGTTGTTTGTATCAAAAAGAAGCCTTCTACTCACATCTAAAATTTTTGTGCTGTCTTTGTTTAAACTCTTTAAAAAAACTCATAAGATAATTTGAGACTAGAACTACACCATATTTGTTGGATATCCCATTTAACACAAAAGGGTACAAGGTCTTAAAACTTGGTACCAAGAGGTTCAGGTGTCTAGAGATGTCTTCTTTTTATGAGAAATTCTTCCTTGTGTCATTTACTCCTGCTGCAGTTATAGTTTGACTTCATATTGAAATGTCTTGTTCTCACTCTGATAAATGCCTTGCATGTCTAGTACAAAAAACAATATTTTATTGATGATGAGATGTGAGTTCAACACAATGGATGAAGGCACTTATGCATCAAGTTCCATAGCTGAAAATATACCTGATAACAGAATTCATACAACACCTTCTACTGAGCCAAATATACCTGTCAAAGCCACCTACTAGACCATGCCATCTGTGCTCTACACCTAGAAGGACAACTAGATCTGTCATCCTCAAACTACTAAAAGACTATAGCTATTCATTACCTAAGTTACATATTCTGCACCTATAATATGGTCACTTGTTCTCAACATTAAACTCACATCTTTCACAAATTCATGCCTGATCACATATGCTTCTCTACACTATGTTCTGAAAGTCAGCAGTTGATCCATAATGTTTCCCATGATATTTGAGCCATACAATCTTATGAAGAGGCAAGCTTGAATCCAGCCTGGCAAAGCAGCAATGAACAAGAGTTTGATGCAGTGCACACTAATAATACTTGGGAGCTAGTTAAGTTGCCCAAAAGAAAAGAATGTTATTGAAGATCGTAAATGGAGTGTATAAGATTAAAACATAACGGTGGATGGAGCAAGAAAGGTCAAAGCTCGACATGGTGTAAAAGGCGATACACTCAACAAGCAGGGATAGACTATAGAAACATTTCTACCTGTGCGTAAAATGTACTACAGTCAGAACATTATATGTTAGCAGTTAAGAAGGGCTGGGACTTGTATCAATTGGAGTAAATAATGCTTCCTAACATGGTGATTGAATGAAGAAGTATACATGCTGTACCTCAGGATTGGTAGTGCGACAGAAATGATATGGTATGCAAATTGAAGAGTCCTTATATGGTCTGGCAAGCCAGTAGAAGGTGGTATGAGAAGCTAGCTGTAGTCGTGATCAACCCCCCCCCATCTTTCCCTCCCCCCCCCCCCCACTCCCACCTATCTTTTTCCCCCCCCACTCCTCCACCTCCCCTCACCCCCCCTACCCCCCTAAGGGTTTATAATCATTCAGACAGTGATACTCACCCCCCCCCCCCTCCTCCCCCCCCTCCCTCCCCCCCCCCCCCCCCCCCCCCCCCCCCCCCCCCCCCCCCCGACTCCCCCCGACCCCCCCCCCCCCCCCCCCCCCCCCCCCCCCCCCCCCCCCCCCCCCCCCCCCCCCCCCCCCCCCCCCTCCCCCCCCCCCCCCCCCCCCCACGCTATTGTACAAGAAAAATGGTCAATCTTTAGTATTTTGGCTGTAGTAATTGTGATGAAATCATCCTTGACTGGTACTGATAGAAGGAGATTGATCTTTGAAAATCGTCTTGCATGAGAAATCAGAATAAAAGATTTGGGAAGGCTGCATGACTTTCTTGGATTGGGATACTGTACAAGGCAGGATGGTCAATTGTTTCACAAAGGGAAGTTTACTTCTTGATCTTTTGAAGGAGTTGGTCTATAAAATACAAGGCTATACTTCACCAATTGGATCCTACTGAGAAACTAAGACTTACAGAAGAGGAAGTTACTATCAGATCCTATCTTTACTACAGAAAAGTAGTAGGCAAGCTCTAATTTTTCTGCTAATACAAGAAGGATATAGATATAGATGTCCAACATCTAGTCAATTCATGGCAGGTCTCTAGAGAACCTCCATTTAAAGGCAGCTTACCATGTACTAGTACCTACAAAATGAGCCTACATGGGAGTTTTTATCAGTAATAAAACCTGATATCGCCATCAGTGCATACATGGACTCAGATTGGGCCTCTTGTCTTGATTCAAGGGATAGCAGTGAGTGGTTATTGCCGTTCTCATGGGAGATAGCCCTATCAGTTCGGAAGTCTCAAGAACACAGCCGCAGTGGTCATTATCTTTCAGCAGATAAGCAGGAGTACAGGGCCATAAGACAGGTAGTGGAGAAGTGGTGGGCTAGAAAGACTACTGGTGAACTATCGTAACAATACCTTTGCCTATAAAAGTATTTAGGTGACAAGCAAGCCAGCAGTAAAACATTGCAAAGAATCCACTGTTTCATGACCGAACCAAACACATAGAAGTTGATTGCCATTTCGGTCAGCGACAAAGCTACAAGAAGGACTATTATACTTCATATGTCTCAACAGATCCCAGTGATGATGTGGTTCACTAAGGCATTGACTGGTGCTAAAACATTCTCATTCTGATGAACACAGTTGTCTGTGAATGCTCACTGCCAACTTGAGGGGGGGTGATAAAAACTAGCCTTATCAATAGCTTGTTTAGTGTGAGTTAGTTCTTCCCCCCCCCCCCCCCCCCCCCCCCCAATTTGTTAGTTAGTTAGGTAGTCATTACGCAACTTCAAGTAGTTAGTTAGAGTTAGTATATTTCACATGGGTAGTTAGTTATAGATCACATGTTGTGTATTTCTGTTTTGATTAGTTATACTCATTGAGTGTATATATAACATCTAATGTACTACTTTACGTTGCATTCAATACAGAAAATTCCCTCTTCTTTCTTCATGCTACCAGAAGCTCAACCTCCATCAATGGAGGAATGAGATTAGCTTCCAGCTTCAACCTTGAATTGCTGGCTTCATCAGCTTGTATTGATGATTTCATCAAACTTAAAAGCAGAATCCTCAGAATCATATGATTCAGATACATGTCGAGATGAACAGATAAAAGATTGGGATAGATAGGATGACCTATCCATTTCATATTAGAAGATTGATGAAAGCAAGAAAGCATAATTAAAAGAATATAAATTTCATTGATACAAGTAGGAGCTGCACAATTGCATTGGTGATTGTATTTCTGTCCAAGTCCCTTTGAGGACATTCGACAAAACAATGTATTTTCGTCCTAATACTGTGTTATAAGGATTAGAAAGGCGTTCTTTTCGTCTTTTATCTTCTATTTTTGAATTGATTGCAGTTGATAGAGTGAATCGTTCATCATGCTTTTGACTTTGAGAATAGCTACTTTTCCGTAGTAAATATTCTTAGCTATGGCTTCTTTGGTTAGTTTTGGTGGTCAACTCGTGTAATTTAGAAATATTTATAGCTAGACTTTTATAAACTTAATGAGCAGAGTGATTTTCCTTTCAAATTCAAGGAAGAATTATACTAACTTCTGAAATTTTCATGTTTTACCTAAATATCTTGGGAGGTTCTGATGGGATAACTTGAAATTATCTTGCACTCTCACTTCACTTAACACATATGGCTTCTCCTTGGCATGGCAGTTTCTAAAGCATGAACAGTGTATAAATTGCTTGGGTTAACCTGAAGTAGTTGATTACAATTGTGTGTAGAAATCCAATTAGAATGCAGAAGGCATTATTGGCCCTCTTGACTAGATTTCGTATATAGCTGGAGAACAGTGTTCTGAATCCCTTTGGTCCTGTTATTGTGCGTTCAAGCAAACCCCATTGAAATAAAAAGAGGATATCAACAACGACTCTAGAGCTATGAATTACACAAAGAAATGCACGAAAAATGAACCAGTTAGTTTCTTCATGATTTGTTAGCACCTAGGACTTCTACTCAATAGAAGAAAAACTGGCAAATGGTTGTTAGGTTGTCCTAAATGTGAGAAGGCATTCGGAAAGGAAGTTTATAGCGTGTTATTTAAAAAGGTCTGCTCCCTTAACTTGTTGAAGAAGGATGTCAAATGGGTTATGTCAGATGCAAGTGACGTGGATTTCAGTGCATTGAAGAAGGTCATCTATATTGTGGTTGCCAGATTTTGATTTACCATTTGAAGTACACACTGATGCATCATATTATGCAGTATAGTGAGTTGGTTCTGCAGGATCGTCCGGTTGCGTTTGAGAGCTGAAAGTTGAATGCTACGGAAAATCGTTATTCTGCTCATGAGAAAGAGCTGGTGGCTGTACTCAATTGTATTTGGTATGGCGAGTCTATCTACTTGGAACAAGCTTGTCGTCTGAACGAAAACGTGGCAAATACATATTTCAAAACTCAACGAAGCTGGGTCTGAAGCAGGCCAAATGGAAGGAGTTTGTTTTCGGAAGAATCTCAAAAGTTGATGGGAAGGCATCGAGATGGTTGTCATAGAAAGATTCTCAAAGTGTGGGATTTTTATTGCTGATCCTACTCTATGTTCTTCCAAGATAGCTGCTGAATTGTTCTAAGAAACTTGAGGAGCAAGTCCAGAAGAATGTGACCAGCTAATTAGGAAAGCTTGTGTATCATTTTTAAATTTTACAAATGTGACCAGCTAATTAGGAAAGCTTGTGTATCATTTTAAAATTCTACAAAATAGCCAACTACTTTTTGCACAGTAGATATCATTCAATTTATCAAAATGTCTGCGTACTTATCTGCCTTGCTTATTTCCGCTCTTTCAATTTTTTCTTTACAACTTATTTTTTATAATGTTTCTTACGTGTCTTCTTCTTAAATTAATATGACTAGCATTAGTATGGTCCTATTTCATCACAAGACTCACTACTAGCACATCAAATAATTAAGCATGAGAATTCATAGTCGATGAGCAAGGTCTTCTCCTTAACATTAATCATATATTCATTTGGAAACCATTAGTCGGT
This sequence comes from Solanum habrochaites, assembly GCA_027704765.1. NCBI lineage: Eukaryota > Viridiplantae > Streptophyta > Magnoliopsida > Solanales > Solanaceae > Solanum > Solanum habrochaites. The sequence continues at coordinate 4,061,574 of JAKWJA010002496.1, forward strand.
GATTCAATCAGAATATTAATGCAACTCCGTTAGGTTGTCTTTACCTTGCCAGTTTTCTTTCAAGGTCATCGTGTTATAAGTAATATAGTCTTCCCATCTCCTTGAAGTATCTTCCTTATACAGGGAATAAGAGGGTCTGGTGCTAATGGATCAGATTCTCATTACTTCAAATACCCTGGACTCTTCTTTACCCACTAGTTTGGCTTGCCTTCGTGCTTCCATGGACCTCTCAAACAGATTTAGGGAAAGACAGACTCGCTATCTCCACTGATGTTTTATATCCAGGATCATACTTTCTGTACATGGATTTAAGCTGTTTATTCTGCTTTAACTCAAGAAAATTATGAACTAGAAAAGTTTTGAGTTAGTAAGTCACTTCTTAGTGTCGCTTTTGAGATGACTAATAAGCTTTGGCAATGACATGATCCAAATACAAATGGGATTAGTTGCTACTTGTTTTCTGGAAATGTTGCTTATATCTGCTGAAAGAAGAAATGGTTGTGAGACACTTTGATCTCCTAGCACACACAAAGCATCTCAATTATTCACTGTTGCTCTCTCTCTCTCTTTCATCAATTTCTAGTAATCAAGCTATATTTACTTTAGGGCACTCCTGGAGTAACTGGTTCTGTAATGTGGGATAGTGGAGTGGTCCTTGGGAAATTCTTGGAGCATGCTGTAGAATCAGAAAGGATTCATCTTCAAGGCAAGAAAGTCGTCGAATTGGGCTCTGGCTGTGGATTAGTTGGGTAATACTGTTATCTTTTGCACCTTCGATTTCTGATTTTGTCAAATCATTTGTTGTCATTTCTGGTTTAAGCTAGTGGATGTCAGTCAAGTGATTGAAATAGATGCATGTTCCAACAAAATTATGTTGTATTAGTTCCTATTGTAGATTCTTGTCTCAATGCGTACGAAAAACAAGGAATATCATGTCCATACAATAAATTACTTACTCATGAAATTATGTTTTTGCTTCGTAGTAGTCATTAAATGTGGAATCCACTTGCCGTGCATGCCGTAAATTTACTGCTATAAAATTGTTCATTTCTCTTAAATTTCTCATTCTATGTTTCCAGCTGTGTTGCAGCACTTTTGGGTGCTCAAGTTATTCTCACTGACCTCCCAGATAGACTGAGGCTACTAAAGAAAAACGTAGAAGCTAATTTATATGGAGATGTAAGAGGCTCTGCAACAGTAAATGAGCTCACATGGGGAGATGAGTTGGATAATGATATGAGGAATCCTTTGCCAGATTATGGTAATAATCTGAGATGGTCTCATTCCATATAGCAGTTGCTTTACAATACATAATTGAATTCCATATGCATCTTCTGAGGTTGTATAATTGGCCTTCACAATGTTGTTACATGCATATTTCAAAATGATATTTTCTTCTCTCTTTCTGATAACCAAGATATCCCGTGTATAAGCTGGCCTGACCACAGTTGGTGGCTTGGTGCACAGGTTTAGAACCCAAGGGAGTGCAGTCTGCCCTTCTACTCTCATCCCACTTAAAAACCAAGCTTCAGCTAGCAGAAGGGTTCAAACCTGTAGTGTGTACTTACAACACATCCCCGTCCTCCATTTATCGTGGGCATTTCAAATTGAAATTTCCTTTTCTTCCTTCTCGTGTCCTTGTATCATTATTAGTTTCTCTGGGGAGGATGTGAATTAGAATTATATACTATTTAGTGTTTAATCACAGAGGTGGTAGATTCAGTTAAACTTTCCAGCAATGTTTCAGAGAAATTTTATTCTGTGTTCTCATTTTCCTTTATCGAGTATAAGCCTTAGCATGAAAGGTTTACAGAACTTGAAATCTTGCTGTCTATAACTCTGATACTATTAGTTGAGGCATACTTTGGGTTTATAGTTTTAACTGATGAGAGGTCAGGCTGCTCCAATCATCCATGGAGACACTAATCTTGAAAATCAATCTTAAAAGGTGATAAAGGGTAACGCTTTCCCTTTCAAAGCTAAGCGTCTATTGACCGATGGTATGCAGTCAATAGAAGCAATGCGGAGAAAATCCATCTTAAGTGTAGAGATCATATATGTCAATTAACTACATATATCCTGATTGAATCAGTATGTCTGACCTCAGCTCATGTTCCTTTTAAGCTGCCTTACATGGGTTGAGAAGAAGCAAACCTAATTTCAGGTCTCTCAGTTGAAAATTTGTTGTGACATGTATGGGCTACGATATAAGTTTTGGACTAGTTCAACTTTCAGTTTAGACTTGTCCAAGTCGCTAGATACTGCAGATGTGCCTTAGGTCTGATTAGATTTTACCCATTTATGAAACAATGGTCCCGCATAACCCTACAAAGAAAATGGTGTATTTTTTTGCTTCCTCTCAAGCTTCCTTCTACCCATAACAAAACTTGGGATGCCATGCTATCCACGTTAACAAGCCAAAACATTTTCTAGGATTTCATTGTCTGGGTGCACTAATCACAGATCAGCTGGCCCTCAGGGATTGGGTTCCGGGGTAAGAGTGCAGCATGTAATATGTGGGTTAGGTGCACGTCAAATGTTTGAGCCAAGTCATGGATGAAAACCTGGTATTTAAGTGGAGAAGGGTAGACAGACTATTCAATTATACACCGAGTATCGAACTATAACCAGTTGGCCCTAGAAGATTTCTCGGTTATTAGAAAGAATCACTCAACTTGACATTTCACATTCCCTCCTCTCCCTTGTTTTATGTTCCGAAGTTTACGTGGATGGTCTCTGGTCAGTTGTCCAGTTTATCTATCCTTGATTTTAGTTTATTATTTCACGTTCTGATATGTATTTGTATTTCAGTTCTTGGATCAGACGTGATATATAGTGAGGGAGCTGTCGTGGATTTGATAGCTACACTTCTGGACCTCTCTGGTACTCAGACAACAGTTATTTTAGCTGGAGAACTTCGGAATGGTATATACTTCAGATATTATTTAAATTTCAAATATCCTGGAGATAGATACTACATTTCATGTGATTTTCTTGTGGCAGATGCAATCCTTGAGTACTTCTTACAAGATGCTGCAGAGGATTTCACTATTGGCCGTGTAGACCAAACACAATGGCATCCCGATTGTTGCAGTCCTCGAGTGGTAATATATGTTTTGGTTAAGAAGCAAAGAAAATTGTAAGTCCGCATTCATGCTGTTGGTTAACATATAATTTGCTAAGTGTTCTACTGGCTTTCTTTCTGGTTAATCCAGTAAACCATTTTGTGGATAAACCAATGTCTTAAATGTTTTTCCTCATCGACTATTTGGCGATTTTCAGTCATATAATGCATGTTTAATAATCTTCAACAATATGTTGATACAAAACTTTTCTCAGAAGTGGCAGATTAGAGTAGTAATATCAACAATGGAGTATATTTGCTTGAAATGAATAATTAGTGACATATCATGTGAAGGAACACTTTACAAAATAATAGATTGCTAGAGCCCTAAGAATTCAAGTTAACCTACCATAAGTTTTAGGGTGATTGCATTCTTAGAACAACCAATCTAATTAATAATTAGGAATTGTACATAAACAAATTGCAGTTTTGTACCAACAGGTTGTTTAAGATTATTGAAGGTTAATACTTAAATATGTTATAATCAAATTTGATTAGGAATTTGTTTTTGTACAATTACATTAATTTGATATTTTAAAATAAAATTTTAGATATTCAAAAACTATATGGAAGGTATTATGAATTGTCATTTTTTTTCCGCATCGACGTAATTAAAAAAAAATCTTAGAAGGTTAATCAAAATTCGTATTGTTTGACTCTCAAAAAGAAAATTATGACAATTAAAAAGAAACAAATAAAGTAATAATAATTAGAAGTGTCTTAAAAGACTCTGTTGGGACTCACCTCAGGGTTTGCACGGAGACATGTGGGGTTTAGTTCTATAAAATTTATGTTTTAAGTGTCCAACAGTACGTCTTAAGCATGTCCAACACCCAATTTCAGATGCTCGGCAAAGAGGGTTTTAGGATGTGTGGGTGTTGGGTGGGTGCAAGGCGGGACAGGTTGATATATGAACAAGTCTTTAATCAATAAATCAGTGATTTAATCCTCCATTTTCTTTGTTTTCTCTAAATATATAAATATGAAATGTGAGTGTTTATTTTAATACTAAATAAATCCAGTACCCATTGACAAACACATGCATTGACATAGAGATAGATTTAGGGCTGCCAATCCATGTCTTGATCAAAAGAGAGGCATGTTGATTTCAAATCTTAATACGAAATCATATGAGATTTTTCAAGTTAGTATTTTCTTTGCTCATAATCATAAAATCGCCATAAGATAGGACAATTATCAAAATTGTATTTACTTCTTTATATAATTTTACTAAATAAGCAAAAGTTCATAACAAAAGTATAATTCACTATCACAAAGTTATTTTTTAAAAAAATACGATATTTATTAATCGAACTCTAGTTCAATAAAAAAGTAAAATTGAACATGAGTTATAGTATACTATTCTTTAATAAAATTAAACATGACCAATTTCATTTGTAACTATATCATCGTGTGCAACAACTCCAATTTTACAATAGAAACGTTCAAATATTATAATCACTAAACTCGAAATTACAATGGAAAATGGAACTAACAAAGAAAACTATTGTAGAACATAACTAGAAGGAAGATGAGAAACATAGATTCAAAGAATTGGGATGAGAGGACTAAACATTTTTTATCAGCAATATGCATAAATCGTTATTTCTCATCTATCATCCTTTTAGTTAGTTGTTAAAAAGCCTCATTCCAATTTTATTACTTGGGCCAAGTCTGATTTATTACAATACTCCATGTCTTCAATAAAAGCCTTTTTCTCAAGGTTCGAGTCAAGAACAATGTTAGTAGTGCGCTTCCTTCCAATTGTACACCTAATGGAAGGTTAAATTATTTTTTTACATATATTACCATTAAATTTATACTGGTTGACATCATTAAGTACCTTTACTTATGAGTATTTGATTGTGCATAACAACGAATGAACCATCAACAACATTTTAGACCTTAAGTTTTTTTTTTTTTTTTTTTTTGAAAAAAACTCGAGTCGATTATTTTTACTAGTCTGGTATTGACTTAATACTTTTTTTTAAGAAATTACTCATCTGTTAAGAATCTCTTTTATTCAATTATTCATATTAACTATATTTTAAAATTTAAAAGTTGATTATTAATAGTTCATGTAAATTGTATTTTTTCTGTTTCTAATTACTTGATCACTTTTTTTTTAGTTATTTCAATTACTTATTCATTTTGACGAATCAAGAAAGGACAAAAAAAACTTCTCTATTATACCCTCAATTTATTATTTTGAAAAATGCAATTTCTTGAAAATATTAAGTTTCTAATTCATTCACTTCATAATTAATAGGAGTAAAATGGTAAACTCACTATATCAATTATTGTTTTTTAATAGGCGTATCAATTCAAGAGTGGATAATTAATTAGAGGCAGAGGGGGTAATATTTAATGATAAGAGTTTAAGTTATTATGTTGCGCTTTTCGAAAGTCAATTTAATTTTTAAAGTTAAACTAAATTACATTAGTTTGATATTTTAAACTAAAAATTTAAATATTCAAAAATTATACACGAAAAAAGTACTTATATAAATTGCCCACTTTAATATGATTGATTAACAACAATCTAATGGAAAAAACAAACTTGCATCGGGTGTTTACACCAAATCAATACAAAATGCATTTTACTTGATTTAATGAAGTAAAATGAACTATAAATTTAAACACATGACATGCATGTATTAATTGGTATAAACACCCGATACGGATAAGTTTTACCCCATCATACATAAATATTAATTAAAATTTTTAAAATATTTTAGCTCTAAAAAGAAAAATTATAACAATTAAAAAAAAGACAAAGAAAATAATAAATATATGACTTATGGACTTATTTATAGAAGTACAAAAATAAATATTGACTATTTTCCTATAAAGAATTACTATTGGCTTTGCTATGTAGGCCTTGTCATGTCCAAACTGCATAGGATAATTTAGTTAATTCTTCCCCACTTTCCTAGTAAATAAATAATACATGTATTTTAATGTTAATTTTGTAATACAAAATCAAAGAAAGTTAATCCATCACACAAATCAAAAAGTTTTTTCTTCTTTCGAGAAGAGACAAGATTCACGAGTTCGGAGCCTAAAAGGTGAAAAATATTAACAAAAATTTAAAACGGTATATGAATTTTTTTAAAATCAAAATGATAAAATTGCTTACGAAATAGCGATTTTGTCCGCCGGAGTTAAGCAAAATCGCTGCTATATAGCAGCGATTTATACAAGTTTCTTTTTTTTAAATTTTTTTTTACAACAAATCGCTATCAAGGTAGCGATTTTGTAAATCAATTTTTTTCTATTATTTTTTAATAAATCGCTGCAAAGGCAGCGATTTTACGTTAATTTTTTTTAAAATTTTTGAAGTAAGCAGCGATTTACCTATTTACATAAAAATTTTTTTGAAGAAATAAGAATTTTTATTTTTAAAAAAAAAATTCGAAATTTTTTTCAGCGATTTTTTTTAGTAATCGTTGCCTGGGTATGTCAATATAATATCTTACTGTAAGGACTATCAAGCATTATGTATTGTAATTTTATCACATAATTCTTGGATAGTGAAACATAAGGGCCTCATTTAAAAAAGACCTACCGTACATATTTTTATTAAATTAAAAATGTATAAAAATATGAATAGTTTAAAATCTATTAATATTAGTATAACTACCTAAATTCCCATAGTGAAGATTTAAATTACATTCTAGCTTACTCTTTTTAAATTTGACGGAAAATTCCTAAAAATAATGTTATTTCGGGATACAAGCCAAATAGTGGTAAGTAAAAGATGATACATTAAACAAAATTCAGTTACACTTTTTAAAGGAAAGGAAATAAAAATGAATTTGTAGTTCCTCAAATCACGCATAATTGAATGATTCAATCTCTTCAAAATCTTATCAGATTTAATCAAATCCAAAAGTTAAATTTTCGTCTTCCAAATTTATTCAAATCTGTCCGCCTATATTCAAAATTAAAATTTTTTGCTCTTCAATATATTTCAAAATAAATATGATTCAAACAATCAAATTTTCATCTTCAATCTTTCCCCAATCTAATAAATTTTAAAAGTTGAAAACAAATAGCCGAACATGATCATGAATACGTCAAGAATATGGAAAATCAAGGTGGTTTATGAATGATACATAAGGGGGATTTTAAATTTCTTCTTCCAAATTGTCTCGAAGATCCTTTTCAATTTTGATTTAAAATCACAAAAACAAGAGAAGGGTACATCATGAATATTTTGATTTTTTGCTTAAGACAATGAAGAATCTGAAAAAAAAATCTTGAATTCAAAATCTGGAAAACATGAGTATCGATTGCAATGTATAAATAGATCAGAGTTCTAATTGCTATAAAATAGATTTGACAATCAGAGGTATGAAAAACACATATATTGGTTGTTAATTCGATTTCTATTTATATTATGAGATGACCATGCAATCGTGATACAGGGTTACGAAAGGTGCTCGCCTCCTCGCAAAAGCGAGAGCGTTGGCGAGGCGAGGGTTCCTCGCATTATCTGCGAGGCGAGACGAGGAAATAGGCGAGACGTGGCGCTGAAAGAGAGAGAAACCCAGGCGCGCTCATTTTAATTAAAAAATTTTGACTAATAATATTAGTCAAATTAGGGTTTTTTTTGTACTTTTGAAAATTTTTTGAAATCCACATCGCGACTCTCTCTCTCTCTCTCTCATCGATGAACTCTTCATCTTCTCCTCCATCGCGTTTTCTCCTCGCTGTAGCCTTCAGCAGCTTCTCCTTCTCCCTCGCCGAGCCGACCCTAGCGACTCTAGTTCCTCCGAAGTCCGACCCTCGAGACTCTAATTTCTATTTCAAGTACTGTTTTCGATTTCTCTCTTCTCTAAACAAATTTTTTTCTGCTTTCTTCTTCATTTTTTTTCAGTTAATTTTTTTGTAATTGTAACTTGTAAGGCTGAGGCATAGGGGGACAGGGTAAGCAGCAGTCAGGCACTAAGTGCTTACTGCTTACTGGTTATGTAACTGTAAAGTGGTTAAAAAAAAAAAAAATCGTTCCTAATTAGTTTTTCAAATATTTCTAAACAGGCGAATTAATTGAATTTAATATCAAGGGCGGATGATGCTAGCAAAAAGAGGGGACATTGGAGTGGAAAAATTATGGCACTCAAGAGCAACGAAAAGATGCGTTCAATGGAACTTTTGTGGGAGACTTTCAATGGTGGAAATAACTCGACACAAACAAACATTAAGTAGTGGGTTTCAAAATGTTAAACACAATGTGTAGCTTGCTGTCGTCGGAAAATTAGAGAAGAAATAAGGCTTATATGCAAAACAAAAAAGCTTAAGAATCCCAAATTCAAGTGAGGCAACCGGAAGGAATTTTAAAATAAGAAGAATTGTTGAATTGATGATCTTGATGACATGGATGATTATGCGGAAGGAATGAGGCTCCCTCCAAAACTCAAAAGAATCTTCTAATGGAGGTTCATCCACCGCAGGAAGTGTGACGAAAGGACCTTTTTTGAAACCTCTATTTTACAAAAATCAACAAAAAAAGGAAGGCTTAGAAAAAAGGAGGAGGAAATCGAAGAAACAAAGAAATTTCTAAGAGAGGTGTGCGGTAAGTGCTTTTTTGCAATTGGATGTATGAGCCGGGAGCCCTTTTAATTGCGTGCCAATCACAATCATTCGATAATATAAATTTAGTGAGGCGGTTGGACAACATGCCCCGGAATGAAGCCTCTTACATTCCATGAAGTTAGAGTCACTACCTTCAAAAAAAAGAGGTGGATAAAGTGAAAAATTGTTGATGAGCATACAAGTGCAATGGACAAAGTTTGGTTGTTCCATTATGATGGACAAATGGACGGCACGAAATGCAAAATGATCATTTCAATATTTGGTGAGTTTCATCGGGTTAGTGATTTTTTGGTTCGCTTGCTGCTTAGCAATGACTCACGATTCCACCAAAATGTACAAGTTATTTGAAGCACTATCGAAAGAATTGGACCGGAAAAGTGGTACAAATGGTCACCGAAATGCTAGTGAGAATGTCAAAACCCGGGAAGTATGATGATGGGTGAGTATCCACACATTTATTGGACTCATGTTGCCGTCATTGCATCAAGTGATTTAATTTGGGACATATTAAGGTAAGCGACCTATGGCTTTCGGTAATCAAACTCTATCCTTTAACTTTCTTAAGTTTCTTTATAGTCAATACTCCATAATTCATAGCTATAATTAATTTAAGTTAATTTTTCTATAACAGTTTTAAGAAGGCCATCAGATCCATTCTTACATTAGTCAAAGGCCATTGTTGTTAAACTTGATGAGAAAATTCACCAAAAAAAGAAATTGGTTGAACCGGCCAAGAACAAGAGTTGCACGGCATTCTTAACTTTGAGAGCTATGTACATACAAAGAAAAAACTTGAAAACTTTAGTCCTCTCAACCGAAGGGAAATTCAAGTAAATTTGCAAAGGAAGACTTCGTGGAAAAAGAAGTTGCCATCTTATTATTCTATCCACTGTGAGAATGATGTTGTTGGGCACTACAGTTTAGCCCTTGACAAAGTGCTTCGTTGGTGATGGGGAGAAAAAAAAACACCAATGGGTTATATTTATGAAGCAAGGATGAGAGCCAACGAAGCTATTGCACATGATTTTCGTGGAGTTCAGAAGCATTATGAGAAAGTGTTCAAATTTTGATGCAAGGTGGTCAGAACAACTCCATCGGCCTTGCATGACTGCAAGCCGTGTTTGAAACCAGGATTTTTTATAAAGCTGAAGAAGAGGGGAACGTTATTAAAAGAGTTGTGGACGAGTATTAGGCAGGTGGTGAGGAAGTTGGTCCGTGATACAAATACAAGATGCATATAGTGAGCTTCCAAGTACAAAATGGCGGATGGACTTATTTGGTTGTGGTATGTGTACGGCTAAAGAGCTAGAGACACAAGGGCACCGGATATAAATATTAAGTGGGTTGATTAATCTTACTTAAATTATTTGACTTATTTATAGTCACTAATCTTTAAATTTATTTTATTTAGTTGAATGGTGGTGCACTATTGGTAGTGAACCACCAAACGTGCAAAGTTTGCCATGAAAGTATTAAGCCCGAACTTTAGCTCATATGGATTGAGTGAAATGGAGTGTTGTTTGAACACGTAAGTAAAAATTTATATCCTATTTTCATATTATATTATATCAATACCAACTAGTTAATATCAATTATTTAGCACACTATTTCATTCCAAAAAAGAGGAATAGGCTTTACACTACGCGTATCAATGATCTAGTGTAAATTAAGTACAAGTTAGAACATTGAAACGTAGTTATGATGCTCGTGATCTTATTGATCCAATTCGCTGGGATAACATAGATGATTCATAATGGAATGGTTAGTTGGATGCACCGAAAGATCAAGATGATGAAATAGTATATGAGGATGATGATCGTTACTTGGAGGAGTGTGCTACGGAACAATTGGAGCAGACGAGAGTATTATCATCTAAGGGCTTTATTCACGATCAACCGTATTGACAAGACAAAGGAGAGAGAAAGACATCTATAACGTTCATTCTTCAGTAGGACTCGTACATACATTGAGGGAAGAAACGAGGAGAAGAGATGAAGCGCAATATAATGATGTAGGGATTTTGATCGTCAAGAGTTGGATAATTTTGAGGAAGATAGACTTTAAAGTTTTGATTTATTGGATTTGAATTGTTGGTCTTTAAAGTTTGGACATTTTAGTATATTTACTATTGGTTTGTGAATTGAATATTGTTAATAGGGTTATTTTCTATTAAGACTTTGGATAAAATATGCAAGTAATATTTTTAATTTGGATTAATTGGCGCCTTATTTCAAAAAGGCAAGAGCCTACTGCGGCTTCGCCTCGCCGCGTGGGGTGGGAGGGATGGCCCTTATCGCCTTTTGTCGCCTCTCGCCGTCCACAACACGGCGTGATTACATTATTTTTGTTTTCTGTATAAATGGATAAGTATATACTCCTATTAAGTAGATACATTAACTAAGTAACTTGGAATTAAAGATCACAAGTTATTGGGTGAACATGTAATTATACATTTAAATTATTGTCGATTACCAAATATTAACATGAACATTTACTATTTGTCGATATTGTTATTTTGGATGACTATACTTATAGATGAGACATATCCATAGATTTGTGTTGTAAAAGCATCACAAAATGTTTTCAAGAATGAAGTATGTATCAGATTGTTAATTAGATTTTGTACCTGATATAAGTATATAAGTTTTAGTTGTTTGATTGTTTGTGATTGATGCATAGAAATAACTGTTTTACGGAATGGATCCACTAATTTCTTTAATGTGCAGCAGAGTACTTGTATCGTCTATATGCTGGAAGAAGAAATATATTGTTGCCTCTGAGAGATGTGTATATAGGTAATTTATCCTAATATTAAATATTTGTTCATCAGTTTGATTATCTAGTACATCCATAATCACACTGATTACAGTTCATGCCTTATTTTGATGATTTCTACGTCGCGTCCATTTACGTGCAAGCGCAGTTGAAGCCTCAAGTTGATTGGTCCTTAGAGGCTTTGGTAATGATTGCAGGGGAATAATTCGTTCACATGTCCTAATCTACAAAAATAACATCACCACTACTAGATACGCTTGAAATTAAAAGTGACATTATTAATAGGATAAATAAAAAAATATTTAATTCAAAAATATGTATACATGCATAAGAGAGGCAATTCACAAAAACTCATGTTGTTTCATGCTGCATGACATAGCAATTATACAAATATGCTATTGTGGTGGCTCCCATATGTGTTTGACATTAATCTACAATTCTCACGTCAATCAAAAATCCATCCAAATTAATCTGCTTATTAGATTATCCGAAAATCTTGATAAACCAAATAACTTAATAATATAATCTAAATCTTTTATTTGCACGTCATGCTCAGTGAGCGATCAGTAATATATCCAAACCTAAATATACTCAATCAATTTATTATATTAACAGTCTACAACACAGAAAACTAATCATTATCGGGTAACACCCGGTTAATTCAAACATCATTTTCTTGTCACTATAATCCCTAAAGCATCAACTCCATTTAAAAATTTAGGACTCTCATCTATTATCATTCCGAAGATAAAATTTCAACATCTTGTAAGTTTGGTAGCCGCGACTAGTTCGCATGTGAAAAGTATGTTGTTTCTGGACGCCCACCTTTCAACTTAAAGAGAAAATTAATTGTAGTAACGACACACTCCTACATCAGAAGAAGTTCTTTATTAATCTACAATTTTCAAAATCCTGACGGAAGGAGAAGAAGGGATGATATTTAGATGTTGCCACAGTTCAATATCACCGTGGACGCGTAAAGATAATGCAAGACTTCCTTCTTTGAAGCTACCAATTTCCAAGTCCTTAGGATAATGAGAACTTTGATTTTAATTACTATTGCTCTAATGGACCAGGATGTATGTACACATTTGATAGAGCATATCTATACACAAAAATAATAATGTTAACAGTAATATAAGTATCTAAAGAGATATCTCCACAATATCAGATAAAAGTATAAATTAATTAAACAAATGAAGAATAAAAAAATTCAAACTCACCTTATGGAAACGGACTGTAAAACTGTGGAAAATAAAAACTTTGAAAAATAAAAAAACATAGAATACAATTTGAATGAACACTTCAATAATTTATAAGAAAATAATAATGACTTGAAGGGAGCGATATACTTCAAAAATAATAATAATAAAATTTTGTAAATTGCTGCCAGTGCAGCAATTTACTTAAAAATTAAAAAAAAATCGTAAATCACTGCACTGACAGTGATTTACTTAAAAATAAAAAAAAATCATAAATCACTGCACTGGCATCAATTTACTTAAAATTAAGAAAAAATTGTTTACTTCAAAAATTAATTTTTTTTGTACGTAAATAGGTAAATCGCTTGCTTCAAAAAAAAATTTTTAAAAAAAGTAAATTGGTAAATCGCTAAAATTAAAAAAAAATAACGTAAAATCGCTTTCTTTGTAGCGATTTATTAAAAAATAATTTAAAAAAATTGATTTACAAAATAGCTGCCTTGGAAGCGATTTGTTGTAAAAAAAATTAAAAAAAAATAAAATTGTACAAATCATTGTTACAGTAGCGATTTTGCTTAACTCCGGCAGATAAAATCGCTACTTCGTAAGCAATTTTACCGTTTTAATTAAAAAAATTCATATACCATTTTAAATTTTTTGTTAACATTTTCATCTTTTAAGGTCCATACTCCAAGATTCACATTTCAAACAAATTTTGAACTTATCATTGAGCATATCAAGCATCCATCACATTACATGATATAACAAAATCAATTCTCTAAGGATAAAAAAAATAGCTGTTGGTAGGGGCGGATTCAGGAGTTGTCAGAGATATTTTATCGAATTTTATATATTAGTGATTGAGGAGATTCAAAATTCACGTAGAAGTTTCAAATTCAAACTTCATGCTTTAGTATGTTAGACTCAATAATGATTTAATACCTTAAAGTTATTGTATTAACAATTCGAATTTGAGAAAATTGTTGTATAATGAGAAAATATAGATTGTTTGAAAATATACATATTTATGATTTTGAATAACAACTCGTTCACAAAAATAACATTTTGTGTTTTTTTTTTGTTTGGTACATTTTTAGACGAAACATGTTAGTTAAAAATAACAATTACATTGATGAAGTTCAAATAAATTAACAATATTGATATAGGTTCACCTGTAAAATTGCTATATACTATTTGTTTTATAACAATATTTGCTTTAAAAAATCACATATATATTACCAAACATGTGAGTAAGATATATAACAAAAGAAGTGCAAAGTCAAAATGATATAAGATAATCTTATTTGTAAAGGAAAAAATAGTAAGATTGGTAAACAAGATAATTACGTTATACAATAGTGAAATCATAGAAGAAGTACCGCAACATTGTGTTAAGCAATACTACATAAAAATTGGACAAAACATATACCATAAATACATTTTAAAAAAAAAAACCGTATAGTCCTCACTTGAGAAGGAATAAGTACGAGTTCGGAGCCTAAAAGTATAAAATATTAACAAAAATTCTAAAATGGTATATAAAATTTTATATTAACCAAAATAGCAAAATCGCTGGAACAATTGTGATTTTCTCGGTTGGAAAAGGAAAATCGCTGCAATATTAACAAAAATTCAAAAACGGTATATAAAATTTTATATTAACCAAAACGGCAAAATCGCTGGAACAACAGCGATTCCCTAGATCGGAAAAAGCAAAATCACTGCATAGGCAGCGATTTTAATTATTTTTTTTTATAAAATCACATTTTACAAAATCGTTGTAGTAGCAGCGATTTTGCTTTTTCCGGCAGAGGAAATCGTTGTTATTCTAGTGATTTTATCGTTTTAGTTAATATAAAATTTTATATACCGTTTTAAAATTTTTATTAATATTTTATATCCTTTTAGACTTCGAACTCGAATAAATACTATCATAATAACAAATAATAGTAGGGGTCCTTGGGAATGACTTCACAGCCCACGACATCACCTTTAAGAATGATATTGGATCGAATAAATTAACACGAGGTAATGATATAAGAGTACAAAAAGATTTGGCTTCCTTTTATTAATGTCGTTTCAATGGATATCAAGATACCCAATATACAAAAAGGAACCGTAAATTCTATCGATATTACGAAATATATTGCACAATAAATTTTATTTGCAATGGTAGGAAAACTTGGTTTCAAAACAACAGAATTCAAGTACGTATTCCATTACCCAAAAAATCGTGTTTCAAAATTGCACATTAAAGGCTAACCATGATATTAACAATATCGCCACATATTTAGGTCGACCATGGGATAAACTTTTTGAGACAATGGTAATGAAAAGTTACATCGACAACTTGATAAATTCTAGAGGATGGATTGAATCTACAATAAATCATTGTTTGCCATCCATATTATCTAGAGTACAAAATATATGATGGGGTGTTGTTATAGAAGAACATATGACATGAAGGAGTGTTTTCCTACTAATTATCATATTATACAAAGATTTATCAATACATGTATCTCGTGTATTATATGTGTATTTCGTGCCAAAGACGTGCATTTTGTATCATGTAGTATTACTTTGAAAAGTGACATATATATTACAAAACATGTGTGTCGTATAAAACAAACTTATAAAAAGTGCAAACTCAAAATGATGTAGGATAATCTTATTTGTAGAGAAAAAACAAGATTAGAAACGAAAATAATTAGATTATACAATAATATTTGAAACCATAGAAGCAGTATCGGACCATTATGTCATCATATATAAAAACTAAACAAACACATACTAGAAATATATTTTTAAAATATCAACATAGTCCTCACAAAAGAAATAAATACAATTATAATAACAGGTAACTGCGGGAGTTCTTGCCAATAACTTAAAAGCCCAAGACATCACCTTGAGAAATGATGCAAGTGTTTTGACATTTTGTGGACCCAGCGTGTGTTGACGTTTTTTTAAAGTTAGTATCACGTAAATCGAAAAGAAGAGAAAAATAATTATAAAATAAGTTCAGGGAAATAATAGGATCTTAGTATAGTATAAATGTGTTTCTCAGATTTTGAGCATAGGTTGAGGGATACTTATGCATTTTCCCTAAAAATTAGAGAAAATACAGAAGTACCCACCTATTACCCCCCATGATTTTGATTTTTATTTTGTAATTTTGTGCAACTTTTTAGCTGACAAGGCATCCAAATATCTCCCACACGCCTCAATTGTGTGGAGTCACAGAGTGTGCCACGTAAGATAAGGTGTATAAAATTACAAAAAAAAAATAAGTTCATGGAAATAATAGGACCTTAGTTTAGTTAACATATGTCTCTGGAATTTTGATCATAGTCTGGGTAGTACTTGTTCATTTTCCCTAAAAATTAAACAAAACAAATACTAAGGAATACATTTTTGAAAAACTAACATAGTCATATAATCATAATAACATGTAACAATGGGAGTCCTTGGGAATGGCTTCACAACCCAAGATATCACATTTAGGACTGATGTTCTATTAAATAAATATTAGGTAGTGATAGAAGACTACACGCAGATTCAGCTTCCTTCTATATATGTTATTTCGATGGATATACAAAACATCCTATATACTAAAGGCTGCCTCCGGCTCGGTAGGTCGGTCGCCCTTTAGCCAGTGACTAGCCCAGCTATGGAGCTAGGTGTACACCGCCACGTCGAGACTCTCTTTCGAAAGTGAGATATTGGCTTTCATAAAAGGAAAGATCCACTCATAATGCAGCCAGACCAGTGTTAATCTATATAGAAATTCATCAGAGAAGAAAATCGTAGCGTCAGATCGACAAAAACAATAGGTTTTTTTTTAAATATGAGAAAGCATTCTGTGTTATTGGGATTGCAAAAATCATAGAGCACAATAGACTATGTAGTGACAGCATGACTCTCCGCTTAGAGTATAGAAAGTTACATTTCAACATTGATTACAATCTTAAAGAGTAGGATTGAATCTTAAAATAAATCATTGCTCGTCATACCTATAAAGAGATACAAAATATAGAATCGATATTGCATGAACAAACATTCAGTACTAGTGATTTGAATATTGTATCAAATTTCATTGTTGGCCCTTCGTTAATGCTCACATGTGGATCCAAGCCAAGATTCAACACTTTATTATACTATCACGGGAATAAGGAACACGTATCTCCTAAATTATGTTTAAAGACATACTTTAATTAAATTAAAGTCATATTACCTTTTCAGACTCATTTTTGTAATTTTATACGGCTTTTGATTTACGTGGGACACTCTATATACGTAGTTAAGGCACGTAAGAGTTATTTTAATGTCACATAAACTTAAAAGATGTACGAAAAAAATTGAAAAAAAATAATAGAATCTTAATTTAATTAGATAAATTTCTGAAATTTAAATGGTAGTTTAAAAATTATTATACCTTATCCCTATTATCATGTGGTAAGTAATTTATAATTGTCGAAACCTCACAAATCAAGCCGTAGTTCAGTAATTTATGATGTCTTTTTATATATTTGGAATGTAGCCTGGACCTTGTTCTGACACTTTTCATATTCTACTTTCTTTCTTCTTCTTTTTTTCCTTTTCTACTTATTTATATATTTATATTTTTTTTAATAAGAAAGTTAACTTTGAAATATCAATTTTCTCTGTTTAAAAAATAATAATCTCTTTTTTAAAAAGATTGCTTTAAAAAGAGAGATTTTTTTATAATATTTTTTCATTTAGCATGTTTAAGGCCATAAGATTGAAGGGTAATTTATTTACTGATTGTAACGTTAATTAGGACCACAGATTCAAAAGTTTTTTATTTTTTAAACTCCGTTTGTTAAATTCAAACTCGATTATTTTTGTAAAACGAGGAAGTATTTTTTTACTTTTAGGGATTATTTTGTACATTTTTATGATTTAATGTTAGTGTGTGTATAATATATATATTATATATATATATAATATAGATATATATATATATAATATATATAATATATATAGATATATAGATATATATAATAATCCACTTGCATAATATTTGATGATTTAATAAAAAACTCTCCAATTGAGTATAATATATTTTTATCGGTTAGGTTTGGATCAATTTTTACCTAGATGACCGCAAACACCCGACCAATGAGGGAATATTATATAATGCAGTTTAACATACAAACAATACACCACTTATTTTACTTTACTACTTACTAATAACAAAATAGATACACCACTACCTAAATATTCTTTTTCTCTAGCTCATAATTATCATTGTAGCTAATCAATAATCACAACTAGAGAAAAATGGGATCTCAAGGTCCAATAGATCCATTCATTCATGTTTTTCTCATTTCATTTCCTGGTCAAGGACATGTCAATCCATTACTTCGACTTGGCAAACGCCTCGCCTCTAAAGGTGTTCTGGTCACCTTTTGCGCACCTGAATGTGTAGGCAAGGATATGAGAGAAGTCAATAAGAACATAGTCAGTGATGAGCCAACTCCTTATGGAGACGGTTTCATTAGATTTGAGTTTTTCAATGGATGGGAGTATACTCAGCCTAAAGAGAATTGCCAGCTCGAAACAGAGCTGGCGAATCTTGAATCTTTAGGCAGGGTATTACTCCCTGAAATGATAAAACAGAACGAAGCGAATGGTCGTCCTGTTTCATGTCTAATCAACAATCCATTTCTTCCATGGGTATGTGATGTAGCTAAAAGTCTTGATATACCTTATGTTGTCCTTTGGGTACAATCTTGTGCTAGTTTCTCTACTTACTATCACTATCATTTCAATCTTGAAAATTTCCCAAATGAATCAAATCCTCACATTGATGTTCATTTGCCTAACATGCCAATTCTCAAATGGGATGAACTTCCTAGTTTCTTGCTCCCATATAATCCATTTCCTGTCTTAGCAAATGTAGTTTTGCGCCAATTCAATTACCTATCTAACCCCATTCGTATTTTCATCGAGTCATTTGAAGAGCTCGAAAAAGATATAGTGAACTACATGTCCAATTTTTTTCCCATCAAGACCGTTGGTCCATTAATAGTCGATGAACACTCAAAAATCGGAGAAAATATTCGTGCTGACTTAGTGAAGGCTGATAGCTCCATCACTCAATGGCTCAATTCCAAGCCACCATCTTCAGTTGTTTACATTTCTTTTGGAAGCATCGTTGTTCCGAGCCAGGAACAAGTCGATGAAATTGCCTATGGGCTATTGAATTCAGGGCTAAACTTCTTGTGGATCATGAAGCCACCTCGAAAAAACTCATCCTTCCCCACAGTAGTCTTGCCACAAGGCTATTTGGACAAAGTTGGGAATAAAGGAAAAGTTGTGGAATGGTGTTTGCAAGAAGAGGTTTTAGCACATCCGTCTTTAGTCTGTTTCCTGACTCACTGTGGATGGAATTCGTCAATGGAGGCTATCGTGAATGGTGTCCCTATCGTGGCATTTCCACAATGGGGGGATCAAGTCACGAATGCTAAGTACTTAGTGGACGAATTCAAAATAGGCGTAAGACTATCTAGAGGTGTGACAGAGAAGAGGACTATTCCTCGATACGAAGTTGAACAATCTTTGCACGAGGTGTCCAGTGGTCCTAAGGCCGCGGAGATGAAATCAAATGCATTGAATTGGAAGAAGAAAGCCGCGGAGGCAGTGGCGGAAGGTGGTTCATCCGATCAGAATTTGCAGTGTTTTATAGATGAACTTGTAACACTACAAAAAAATTGTCAAGTTAGAACCTCTATCCAATTAGTGTAAAAAACACACTTTTGTTTATTACATGTAAGCATGAGGCCCTTAAGCCACACTTGTTAGTTTATTTTCGGTACTAGAGTACAAGGTTAGTAGGTAGTGTATTCTTGTCTTGCTTAAGATGATTGGTGTTTGTGATGATACGAGTTGTGTTATTGTACTTCTTTTTTTATTGTATTTTTATTATTTATTTATTTTAGTAATCTATCCCATATGCTGTTTTGGAGTTGTCTCCTCTCATATAAGACTTTTGCACTAATTTCTTGTTATTTGTTATGTTCGTTTTATTCTCCTTCTTCTTTATACTCAGAGTTGTTGTATTTGAGTCAAGGGTCTTTGAAAACAATCTCTTTACCATTACGAGATACTAGTAAGATCTGCGTATATTTTATCCTCCAGAAACCTGTTATTATTGTAAAACAAAGATTGTGTGTAAGTTTATTTTCATTATTCCTAAAGGCATTAAGAATTGTGATTTCATACATGAGCATTCTAGTGTAGAGAATTGTGATTTCATATAAGACTTCTAAAACTCTAGGAACAAGTCGATGAAACTTCCTAGGGGCTATTGAATTTTGGTGGTTCATGGATTAGAAACATTTTGATCTTGATCTCTATGTTTCTATGTTGAAAAGATATAATACATAAATATATCTTTTAACGTGATTTCAACTGGTATTTATATGTCATGATCCAAAAATACGGATGTGATGGTACTTGTCTTATCCCATCAAGACAATTCAGTCTAAAGCCCAATTTATTAAAAAAATTACTGAAATACACATCTTGTGTTTTCTATATATCAATCCCTCTATTCTAGAAAAGAAACCTCTAAAAATTCCTTATCTCTTTAATAATAACCAAGCCAACATATTATATAGGCATAATACATATATAGACCCTAAACTGGCCTTCAAATTTAACTTTTTTGACCGACAATTTCATATGCACAAACAGACCTAAACTATCGAACTTTTAAATAAATAAAACATATGAGGCCTACATGCAAAATACATGTAGGACACACGAGGACGAAAAAATGACATGTTAGGATGACATTATAGGACATGCGTATTTATTTGTTCAAACTTACACAAGTTTAAGTCGTTGTGCACACCCAGGAAGGGCATAAATGTGATTCGAATCACGGTAAAGGGAGATTTATGATTAAGCCTATTAATATATCGAGCCAATTTTAATGTATCAGAGATACATATTATGTATCCGGTTTATTTTATAATGTATTCGAGCTAATTTTTAATGTATCCGAGCTACATATTATGTATCCGAGATATTTTTTAATGTTTTGGAGCTACACATTATGTATATGATTTACGTTATAATGTATTCGAGATACTCTTTAATGTATCCAAGCTACATATTATGCATCCGATTTGTGTTACTTTTTAAGGGATTAATGTAATTGTAAACTAAAGAGGGATAGATTTGTATTATGTGATTCCTAAAATTTAACCTTAAAAAATGCGGAAGTATAAAAAAAATGAAAGACAAGTTATCACATTTTACAATCGTGAATAAGAATTTGTCGTTAAAAAATACAGAAGTAAAAAAAATGAAAAATAAGTTATTACATTTTACAATCGTGAATAAAATAACGTAATTATAACCTCAAAACCTAACTATCACGTGTACAAATCTGTAAGTATGACATTAGATTCAAAGAGGTACTAGTCTGAATGTCTTTTTGATAGTCCATATTCCATTCTTTTTGGTAAAGTCTCAAACTAGTCTTATTTCAAAGCAATGACAAGGAGACAACAACAATTTTCATTAGCCAAATTAATGCTTCTTGATAAAGAACATCAACTTTGAAAAGGAATGTTGACTTTCCAATTATATGATATGATTTTAAAAGATCATTGAAAATACTATGTTTTAACTATGCAGAATCAAACAACTAATATTATGCAAGATATGGTGTGATAGTGAACAAGAATCATGATTGTATTTATGAATTTTTGAGTATTAACCAAACTAGCCATTATATGAAGTAATTCACCAAAATGATATGTTTTTTTAAAATTTTATAAAACTAGTATAAACATATTTCACAGAGTAACGTTTTAGTGGTATTTTTATTTTTAAAAGCTTGATTGATGACGTAGATTGAATACGTTACTTCATAGTAAAGTTTTATCCTAAAATGTTTTTTTTGAGTACATCTTACCTCTTAAAACGTTACTGATAAACTATCTTTTACGGTTTGTAAAATTTTGAAAAAAATGTATTATTTTGATAAATTATTTTATATAATGACTTAGTTTAATAAAAATAAAATTCTAAATAGTGTATAGTTTATCAATTTGTAATGAACAAAAATACAAAATTGTTTCAACTATTTTTTTATTCTTGTGTTTCAATAGTTATCATAAAGCAGTTGAGGAGAAGAAGATAGACTTTGAGGCTTGAATAACCACTTTTTTCTTAAAAGAAATATTATATGCATACATATTGGGGAAAATACAAGTAATTCACTTTAGGATACAACAAAGCTTTGGTAATATACCAGCAAATTTTTTTAGGCTACTTTTTATAATTAGAATCATGTGTTTTTACAAACATATGTTTTTTTAATAAGAATCGTGTTCTTTTATGATCGATTAATTTTTCATAAGAGTCATATTATTTCATAAACTGTTGACTTTTTATATCAGTAATATTTTTTCATGAACGGACTTGTATGTTCAATTTACAAAATATCCAACATGTACTAGCGTATATGGGATCAAACTTTTTTTCAAATGTCAAGTGATTAAGTGTAATTAAGTGTTTTTTTGAGTTCGGAGCCTAAATGGTATAAAATATTAATAAAAAATTTAAAATGGTTTATAAAATTATATATTAATCAAAACGGCAAAATCGCTGGAACAACAGCGATTTTCTCCATCAGAAAAAGTAAAATCGCTGCTATTGCAGCGATTTTGCAAAATGTGATTTTTTTTAGAAAAATAATTTAAATTTTTTTAAAAAAAAAATCACATTTTGCAAAATCGATGCAGTAGCAGTGATTTTACTTTTTCCGGTGGAGAAAATTGTTGTTGTTCCAGCGATTTTACCGTTTTGGTTAATATAAAATTTTATATACCATTTTGAAATTTTTGTTAATATTTTATACCCTTTAGGCTCCGAACTCATGTTTTTCCGGGATACTTCCAGCATTTAAGTAAGGATTTATTCTCTAAATTGTTATAAAGGTATACAACAAGTTATTCCAATTAAATGACAAATGCTAAATTGAAGGCAAGAATTCTTTGCACATTTTTTTATAATCCGCTATAATTTGTGGTGCGTTTGGTACGAGGAAAATATTTATATTTGTGCGTGTGTTTAACAATATTCTCTACCTATTTATCAAATTCCAACAAAATAGGGAAGAATATTACTTAATTTTTGTAGACAAATATTTCACAAAAAAAATGATTCTTTTACCAAAAACATCTTGAGCAGTGGCGGAGCTAAGATAAGGGAATTCAAAACATAAAAAAAGTGAATGGTAGAAGAAGACAAGGGGGGAGAGGGATGGGGTCAGCAACACGTAGATAATACATACCAATTTTAATCATATACAAACAGTATAATTTTTTTAAAAAGGAAATTCGAATGAATCTCCTCGACCCTATTTAACTCCGCCACTAAATTCCCTAGTTTCCAAAAATAATCTAGAAAACATTAATTTGGTTCCCTCTGATTGCAGGGAGCGGGCCATACTGCTCCAGATTGGACTCCTTCTGAGTGCTTGACTATGTTGAGACGTTGGTTATCTCATGATCCTCACTACTCAATTTTTATGCATCGTATCTGCGCGCATCGAATTATATTGTATTTTTGGGATACGTTTAATGTTTCATTATATTCCCTTGTGTCAGTGTGTACATAAGTTGTTGTTGAAGATGTCTAGATGATCATTTGTATGTTACAGTATTGATACAATGGAAACGAGACTGAGTCGAGTTGAGGTAACAAGATTTGAAGTAACACAACCAAAAAGAAAAAAAAAACTTGCCTTTTGTCACGACCTACTTATCTGATGAGCAACTCAAACAGATCTCACCAGGGTTAGACTCAAAAGGTGAATTTTGTTTCAGCTCTAGTACAGGGGCTGAAAACTATATTTTTAAAAAGAATATATGAATCAAAAATTTGCTTTATGTAATGTACTAGGTCATATTTTCGATTATCTTAAGCAAATCAAATATCTCCAGGACGTATGATGGTCCATGAAAACCTCCTCTTACTTTAGGGACCTTTGTTTTGTGCATGTCAAGACAGCCTATTTGGTAGAGTTGCCTCTGATCACGAACCCCCGGCTGCAGATGCAGCCTCGGCTTGCTTTTTCTTCTCCCGCTTTTTCTTGTTTTTCAATGCATTCTTGCTAAGCTCCCTACATTCATGTGAAAAACCGAAAAGATGTACTCACTCAGTAGTTCAAAGTTTGAACATCAGAAATATACCCAGAAAACTGGAAAAGGTATGAAGATGTATCATAAAGCTTACCCTGAAGGACTTCCTCCAAATAACTGTCAAAATGAAACAGATAGATACTATCAGCACATTAGTTGTACAAATGGGTTGTGGGGCATCAAAGATAAACAGGAAATAACGCATGGATGAACTTTCAAATGACAGTTTGACATATTTAGACATTCTAAAAGTAGCTCGTAAACCATCGCGTCATTACTACATTGCATGTTTATCATCACAGTATTTCATGTAAAGGTAACTAATCATATTGCAGTTTGACTTTGTTTTTTTCTGCAAAAGCTATGTGATGGGAATAACTTTTGGAGAAATGTTTAGAGAGAATCTATGTTATTCTCTGTGAATTCCTAGCTTTAAGTATTTTATTATCGAAATCCTGAAAAGAACAGTCCATTCAGAAAAGCAGGCTTTCAGTTCCGGCCCAGGCATGACGTTCAAAATGCTGAAGAAAGTATTTTGTTTAAGAATTTGGGTAAAAGCAACAGACCATAAGAGAAATTTTAAGTGGAATGCAAATCAGGAAGGTACAAGTATTTGCTAACCAGCTAGGTGTTATACGGGACACAATATCGACTTATTAAAAGCAATTAGTACTCAATGAAGTATCCCTTCCATACCTCTGCTTGAACTACAGCAGCGGCTTTGGCATGAGGTGGACGATAAGCAGCAGGTTTTGCAGCAGGAGGATTGGCAGGTGTAGCTTTTGGAACGCCCTGAGCAGCTTTTGGAGCGGCCTGCATAGCTTTTGATCCTTTCCCTGTGAAGACATTTTGGTTTCAGCTCCCATTATAATAGTAAATGGGCATTACATCAAACTTCGTTACTAGAATTAAACAGGAGGAACCTGGCACTTTAGCTTCATCTATTTTCACCGAGGTAACTGCCTTCACAAGGTCTTCAATGTCACCAAATTTTTCAACTGATTCTGGCTTCCAATCAACCTGACAGAGGAATGAACAAAGAAGTAAGCAGGCAAAGCAAATTGGTTTGGTACCAGAAAAGAGAAAAAAACAAATAAGCAAGACTATTATTAACCTGATACAATCTATCAAACATCTTCTTGAAGTACAATGATCCATTGTGGTGAAAGACTTTAACCCTTCAAGAGTAAGAAAATAGGCATTAGCTATCATGTATTTGATTAATGAAGTTCCCAAATATATCTGCTTTCATAAACCTGGAAGTACACTTTCTCTTGTCCAACAAAGGCAACGTTAAGCATGATCACTATTCACTAGCTTCTCATACCTTTAGAATCACTGAAGGCTTTTCAAACAAGATTATGAGTTCATGCAGTTACATTAGGGCCATAATTCAATAGATCCAACTTTTAGTAAGGAATATAGATTAATTGCTATAACAATTTATATTAAACTTGCAGGTGGATTGACAACATACCCCATGTAATCCCACAAGTGTGACCTTGGGAGGGTAAGATGTATGCAGACCTTTCCTCTACCTGTGGGATAGATAAGTAGTTTCCAATAGACCCTCGGCTCAAAAGAGAAGTTACTCGGAAAAGGGTAGCAAGAAAATATGATAGCAAAATATCAAGATACAGAGAAATAAAGCAACAAATAGCAAAAAATCACTACGAAGAAAAAGAGATTACAGGATACAAATACAATACAATATAATAAACTAGGATAGGATATTGGGCATAGCCCCTATGGGCCTCTCCATCAATGGCGACCACTCTGCTACTATTGACCTGCTCTACTGAATAATCCAACTCAACCTATCTAAGGTCATGTCCTCAGTAAGCTAAAGTTACGTAATGTCTTGTTTAATCACCTTCGGCCCATCTCTACCTCTCCTAACTCTTGCTACATCCAACCTCTCACACCTCCAAACTGGCACATTCGTGCGCCTCCTTTTCACATAACCGAACCATCTCAGTCTCACTTTCCTCATCTTGTCCACCCTGGTTTCCACACCCACCTTGGCCCCTGATCATGTCTCTCCTAGTGTGTTCACACATCCATATGAGCTTCCTCCTCTCCGCTACATTAATCTTCTGAATGTAGACGTTCTAACTGGTCAGCACTCTGCCCATACAACATTGTTAGTCTAACCAACACACTGTAGAACTTACCCTTAAGTCTTGGCGACACATTTGCAGGTGGATAAACATCAGCATAGGAAAAAGTTGACAACCAAATTCAAGATTTAAAAAACTATTAAACCAATAGATTAAAAGAAATCAAGTAGTCTAGACAGTCGTCAAGATATCCAAATATATTATAGACTGAAGCAAAATGCAGTGATTTTTACACATTGAATTGTCTAATAATTGCAGAGAAAAAAAAGTTAGTCTTTGAAAGCTACAAACCGAAATTTTATACATTAGGTTCTCAAGGTACCTTAGACTTTAGGGTTTAGCCAAAGCACATTTTACACAACAACAAAATCAGCAAAACATATGCATACCCATTATCAACTTGAAGACGTGGAGCTGTTGTGGCAGTCATAAAGTATCGACCATCAGGAGACCATTCACTTGTCACTGACAATTCAGCCCTTGTAGTTCCAAGTTGCTTCTTTTCCCTGTAGTCCCAGAATGCCTGAAATCATGACTAATCACTTAAAGAGCTAAACTAGATGAGGAAGAAACTTCTAATTCAAGATCACAAGCAAGCATCACTTAAAGAATCAACTAAGATTTAATAGAAACTTTTCTAAGCCTCTAGATACATATGGCATACAGTCTTTTAGTTTTTTTTTTTGGGTAAACTTTACAGTTTTGTGTATAAATCTTCAGCACTAAAGGCTGGGATCCCAAATTTACATCATGGAGCTAAATACAATTGAGTATACTCAACAAAACTAAACTAGATCCTACTTCATCTAACAAAGAACCTAGGATATCTATAATAGTTATAGGATATAGGATCATCTACATACTCAGAACTGCACCAATAGCAAAAAGCGATAGTGCAATTCATTTTAATCATATGTAAAGGACTACTAATTCCCTCATAACATCTCAAGTTTCTCTCCTTCCATATGGTCCACCAAATCACTGTTGGGACAATTTTCCATCTGTTTTGTCTCTACTGGCACTACCTTCATTGTTCCAGCTTTCTATAGCCAGACTTGCCCTTCGTGGCATGGTCCAACTTGTGCCCCTGAAGCTGGTAAACAAGTTCCAAAGTTGTCTAACCACCTATGTTGCTCGGACTCTTCAAAAATGTCATCACGTGCGTGTCAAACCTTTCAAAAGTAATGCATTTTTTTATTATTTTTTTTAAACTAGTAACATTGTATTCCTCAGCATTAAGGGCTATCCTGGCCACAGGTGTGGTAACATTTTTGGAGAGTCCGAGCAACTTAGCCAATGACCCTGCAATGAAGAAACATATGGTTGATTGTCTCTGCCTATTGCCCACAAAAAGAAACATCTAGGACACATACGTATTCCCCTCTTCGTGAGATTCTCCTGACTTAGTTCTGCCTCTTTTACTTCCAACCAAGTAAAGACTGCCACCTTATATGGAGTTTTGAATTTACAGATAAGCTTCCAAGGCAAAAATCTGAGTTGAGTCCCATTCGATACAGATTCTTGTAGGCACAACTAACTGTGAAGATACCTTTGCTGTGATAAATACACCTGAGAGTGTTTTCTCCCTCTTCCAGTCCTCCAACATGGTCTAGGGTGCCATAAAATTCAGCTAACCTATCCACCTCCCAGTCTTGTATCATCCTTCTGTATGTTAAGTTCCATCCATGGATGGACCAGAATTCTTGCACAGTGACATGTTGTTGTTCATTCAACAAATAAATGTCAGGAAAGAGCTGCTTGAGGCTGCCAATTCCTAACCAGTTATCATCCCAAAACAAAATCTTCCTTCTATTGTTTACATTTAATCTAGTTCTTTGAAAGAAACTATGCCACAAATTTCAGATTGATCTCCATAGGCTGATACAATAGGCAGAAGTCACTTCCTTACTTTTCCAACAGTCCTTTAGTTTTGTTCAAATAACTATAGCGTAAATAAGGTCAAAGTGCAGACAGGCTGCACTTGCCAAAAGATGAGGCTAGTTTTACTACTAGAGCACAATTTTGGCAGGCAGTTAGGCAATGAAGGTCATAAACCTAGGTCATGGAGTTCATGATACCCTACCAGACCTGTGTAGCTGAGTAAATATTCAAATTTTCTCAGGAATAAAAAATTTTAACCTTAGATGTCGTCCTACATGCCAAACCTATGCTCTTTATAACTTGTATTAACGATTCATATGTGAGTAAGAAAGATATTTTAACCCAACATTACTTTAACCAAAATGGATTAGATGTTGATAACAGATCCATGGTCGAGTAGGAAATAGAGGCGGCTTTGAGTGGCTTTGAGATAGCACCAGGAAAACGGTTCCAACATGTCAATCACTAGGTTATACTAGCAAACATTTTCATTTGTCTAGATGTACCATGATGCACGGGTGTAATTTTAGTAAGGATATTATGTACCGATTCTTCAAACTATATAAGATTAGCAAAATGCCTCTTTACCTTTGAGGTAAGAGGAAAAGTCTGTGTGCTCTCTACGCTCCCCAGACCGCACATTGTGGGATTATGCTACGTATGTTGTTGTACTAAGAATTAGCAAAAACCTACAGCTACTTGTACCAAATACTTATACATACCATATCCTATAAACACCCACAAACAAAGGTAGATAATTTAATGTAAATAGGGTTAGATAATCAAGTGTTAAGGATAAGCAACTAATTAGTATTATGTGGTTAAAAGGACAACTAAGAACATCAGGAATTGACTTGTTCAAATTCAAGTAGGGAAAGGATATCTTGGCCTATTCCAAGTGTCATGGATTAGAATTCATCGGGAAAAGCAACTAAAGAAAGAAAATGAGAAAAAGGAGTAGAGTTGAGCCAACAATCTGAAAAACAGGAATGGAGGACTAAGAGACATAAGTAATAGTTTGCCAATTTGAACAACTAAAATTACAAGTGTTAGACTACTATTAAGTGCCATATACTAAAGAAACTCATTTTGATCAAATAAAAGAAACTATCTAACCACATTAATCACCATATCTATTTAGTCTTTTTGGATAATGATGGTGTCAAGGCTAGCTTGGGCAAACCTCGACTATCCCATCGGTTACGTGCTATCTCTCACCAGCATTGTATCGGATAATTCTGCCACCAATGCTTAGGCAGATGAGAAGACACCACCTAGAGTTCCTTCCGATTTGAACCCTGCTCTCCAAGTTTTGCACTCATTTCGTTTACCACCAGACACACCCTTGGATGCCACATAATTCGCCATGCCAAAACTTCAAATTTATATGACATAATTGTAGGAGGCCAAATCTGAGTTAAAAGGTTGGGAGATCGATGAACATACAGAAGGATCGAACTTGCTGGAAAATTAACCCGGAAAGCTGTCAGAATGAGATATTTGAACATCTTTTTGTCACAAGAATCACCTAAATATTCTATTTGCCGAGAGAACTCAACAAACTAAAGAACAATTGAAAAATTACTGGAGATTGTTGCCATTTATGAGCGCCTTATGGTGCAGGATAATCTTATTATAGTGGGTGTACAGTAAGTAAAATCTTTGTCAGCAAAAGACGCTGTTGTAATAGACTATTCAAAACCTAGTGATCAGAATATTAAATTAAATCTCAAATGAATAAAAAAGGAATTACTTATGTCAGCAAAAGACACAGTTATAATAGACTATTCAAAACCTAGTGATCAGAATATTAAATTAAATCTCAAATGAATAAAAAAGGAAGGCACGAACTTGTTTGAGCCTCAGAGAATTAGGGTTCAGGTGATCAAAATTGGTTAGGTTTAGAATGAAGAATCAACCACCATGAGCTAGAAATTAAAGAATTGTCGGAAATCTGAACAGGGTTCACGCACTGAGCATATGGAGTGGATCTCCTCATAGTCGTGCAGGACCTGCCCTCGAGACGTGGCTTCTCGAATTTGTCTTCTGAAATATTCCTAGTTTCGTGGTAGTGATGGTTGATGCATAACATTTACAAGAGCAAAAAGGCTCGGCAAACAAGAAAGTTTCAGGAAAACATGCGACAAATGACATTTTCTTATCTCAGATAATTGTTGGCAAATGTGAAGTAATTCTAACAAAAATTTGATGCCATATGAGATATAGTAGAAACAAGGACAAAAGATGAGAGAATGAGCAAAGAACAATGACTTGCATGTGAATCCCTTTAGAGAGATATGTACCATGTACATTGTTGTATTACTAATACACCTGATACATTATAATTGCCTATGTCCCATTTTTAATATGGCATGCTATCATTTTAGTCCGTCCCAAAAAGAATGACGCTTTTATATATTTAAAAACAATTCGCCTTTAAACTTTTCATCTACCTTTAATGAGGTGATGTACAAGTTACAACCATACAAATGTCTATGGCTTGTTTTACACCAAAGTTTCAAAAGTCTTACGTATCATCCTAAACTTTGTGTATGGACTATGTTTAAACACCGTAACATAAAATGGGATGGAGGGAGTATATTATTAAATACATTTTTTATAGTACACTTAACTATTGAACCTATACTTAACTATCTAATATCTTTTGTTGCTCGGGAGGAACCAAATGGTCTTATACACTGATTGTGCTGATGGCTACATGTATTATAGAGTGTCCTCGGGCATTTGGTGTGACTGTAAGCTTAGCATAATTAGAAGTTTGGCATGCCTCCAGTGACTGATCAATTTGTGTCCTATCAACACTTAAATCTAAGTTTTCTACTTTCTTGATAAATTGTATGTGATATTTGTTCCTTTTTAATCTATCTTAAAGAGATTGACACCTTTCCATATTTGGAACTATTCAACTATTACATCACTACTTTACTGATTAACTCTTTATTCACATGACTTCTTGTGACACCACTAGATACAAAAACTGATTTTTATTAGAAGAAATAAAGGTTGATGTCTTTCCATCTCTCATTAAATTGTTGGTAGTGAGGGTAACTTTGATACTTTGTTATATTTATCATATTTGCCAAAAGTCATTTATTTTGATAAGTAATAGCCAGCCATGATATTTGACACAGATATAAGAGTTATGGGCATTTCTGACTTCTCTATAGGATAAATTATCTAATTATGCATACCATGTCTCCTGGTAAGTTACCAAAGCCTGCCAAGCATATAACTGTAGAACAAGGTTAAGGCAAACAAAAGCAGAAATTGCTAACTGTGGAAATAAACTAGCCGTATGAACTAGCCCTTGTATGTTTTTTTTTCCAATGACCAAACAGATAATGAAGCAAATAAGGAAAATAATTTATTTACTAAGTAAAGGATACAATTCCCCGATGGATTCCATCTGATAGTGTTGTATGGGCCTGTTCCAAGCTCAAGTAGAGGATTGCACTTCTTGTCAAAAACCGTGGCCATAGCAGGCATAACTAAGTGATTTAAGGATAGCAGAAACATCCAAAAAATATATGAAACACTACATTCAACAGAAATATAGGAATGCTAGCTGCATATTTTCTTTCTTTTTTTAACAGTAGCATTAAGGCTATCTTGCCCACTTTATTACTACTTCTGACATAGCATAGGTACCAACTGACCCTACCACCAAGGGCTAGGCAGATGGGAAGATTTCACCTAGCTCTTTGACTGTTATTCTACCCCTTTAAAGGCGGATACTAGCTACAAATTAATTTTGAACAAATAGACTTGAAGGAGGAAATAAGAGCTCCTTTGATAGGACGACGCTTAGACCCTATCAATTAACTGAGCACAAGTTTGTTGAATATATAAAAGCCAAATGATCTAATGCACTTGACCTAAGACCATCGACTATTGTTGTAGTTAAAGAACAAAAAATTTGTATGCTAGATGTCCTCCGCCATCTAACAGTTATCTTGTTTTTTTTATTCTGCATTTCTCTTAATTGAGAAAGAAGGTTTAAGAAAGAATAATTAAATAGAAAAGCTGGAACACTAGGAACCACGAATGAGAGAATAATGAACCAAGCTCTGACCTTCGACAATTAATCACAAGTGTGCATATATTAAAACTTTTACCTTGTTTAGAAAGAAGTTGCATCAAATTTCAAACTTCGATAACATTTCTTCCAATATTCTTGTCTTCAAATTGTATGGCTTTTCATTAATGGGAAGCCGGTGCACAAAGCATCCCGCTTTAGTAGGGGGCGGGGAAGGGCCTCACTCCAAAGGGGTGTCGTGTAGACAGTCTAAACTAATGCAATCATTAGTGGCTTCTTCGACGGTTCAAACCCATGACTTACAGGTCACGCGGAGACAACTTTATCGTTGCTCCAAACCTCTCCTTCATGAATAGTGTGTAATATTTACATAAGACTCTTTTCACAATCTTCTTTTTTCCTCTTCTCTAAGGTTTTCTTTTCATTTCTTGGTAACAGTTTCACAAGTCTTAAGATTAGAATTTAGTAAAGGATACATCCATAAACAACTGCAAATTCTTTACCAGAATAAGACCATTGAACATCATGAATAGGGCCTTCTTTACCTGCAACATACCAAAGATCACTAAATTCCAAATTCACTCATTCAACACAACTTTTTTTCTGAAAATAAGAAGATGAACGAACATACGAAGAGGCACAAGCCCTTCATGGGCCCCATCAGTAGTCAAGTAGTTCAACTTTGATTCTCCATAGTAACTCTGGTTTGTTTTATCAACATCTGATTGGACCACCACTAGGAGCCCTGTAGAACCAGAGTTCCAGCTCAGTTGCACAGTTGAACACCTGAAGAAGCTACGTCGAGCAACAGGTTGACTTTGTAAGTCCTTTCCACAAGCATATATCTGAACACTGGCTGGCATTCCCTGCATAATTAATCTCCGAAAGGTTATTTAGGAACCCTGAGAACTGTCAGCCCAAGCACTAAACACTTCAAGAATTTTCTATTGCATTTGTGTGGTAATCTGATTGCACAAAAGTGATGAAACTAAGGAAGTATTTTATCATCGATCCTGTCCATATATATTGGTTTTTGGACATTACTATGTCAAAAAGAATTCTAAAATAGTCAAATGATTTCTTAGATTAACTTAGTTGACTACTCTCTGTAGCAGTTTCACTACAACAAACATGTTGTACTGTGCTTCCCAGAAACATAACTCTCTGCAAGACAGCTCATTGATATCTGGTTTAATATGTGCCTCCCATATAGGATTTATTATAAAAGCTTGTCATATATTCCCAAAGCCTCAAGGTGTAACCTTTACATTACATAGCTTCTGGAAAATGTTTTTTGAATTTATAGGAAATATTCTGGATGAAATGCACTTCAATGAGACTTAACAGTTGCACTCAATCGTAGTTGTATCAAGTTGTCTAACAATAAGCAAAATATGGATTAGTTAAAGAGTCAGCAAGCATATCGAAATGATAATACATGGATGTTTTAAATTCATAATTAATGAGTATCCAACAATTCTCTTCCTGAACTGCAAAATGGACCTTAGATTCTGGAACAAATGCAGCCACATATGATCCAGGGGCTTTAGAAAGCTCCAATGCAGCAATCCCAGGAACTCGAAGCCGATTAACGAATCCCTTAGAGAAATCCCTAGGATCAAAAAATTGGATCTCATTTGTTGCCAAACGACATGCAACAGTTTCGTCAGAGCTGAAATGTACTGAAGGCCTGAAGAAAGTAGAATCCAAATGAACAAAATACAATAAAATTATGAGCATAAATTTCCACAGACAGCCAAAGCACAAGAAAAATTACCATGTAACTTTAGTCATGTTTTTCTGGAAGAGTTGGTAAGCAGATTCACCATTTTCTATCTTCCACAAGACTACGTTCTTATGCTGAGGAGATGAACATTTTTGGAAGGTTTGAAGATAAGTCCCGCAAGGGGAGATGACTGCTGCAAGAACATTTGGGACATCAAAGGACCTAACCTCTGTCAAGGTTTTGCAATCAAAGATGCTAATTACAGAGTCTGATTTCGTAACCATAAGTTTGGACCCATCATCACTAAACTTTGCACTGGTACAAGGAACCGTATCCAGCTTGACACCAGGTTCCCCGCTCAGGAAAGGAGGTCCATTCCAAATAAAAAAACCTTCTGGTCCTCTTACTAAAATTTCCAAGGAGGAGGAAGGTTCCACAACCGCCATCCTATTGGTTTAAAAGTACAATCAACATTAGGCCATACATCAAACCACCAATACCAGAATTAACATCAGTCACATTTATAGAAGTTGAGACTAAGAGTTTGTATATGCTATATAGGATATAAATGATTTTCCACAACTTTTTTAAAATTCACAAGATAGGGAATCAAACCCTCACCAACAAGGTGAAAGTTCATATAGCCATAGCCAACCAAATGAGCTACTAAAATTCCCGATTTTCCACAACTCAAGGTAACCAAACACTAAAAAATTGATTTCTCAATGAAAAGATGAAGAATTAACCCCATCATCTGAAATCAAATATTGAAACTAAAACACTCAATAAACTTGACATTGATAGAGAAAGTATCAATTACAACAAACATACCCATTATAATCCCACAAGTGGGGCGTGGAAAGAATGGTCCATACATAAACTTAACCCTACCTTTGTGATTGCCAGAGAGAAGCTGTTTCCTATAGACCCTCGGCTCAAGGAGAAAGTATCAATTACATTATAAAAACCCAATCTTTTTGTTGAAGTTTGTATTTTTATGATAGTATTGCCGACTGCACTAGTGGACTAATCTATATGACATACTAAATAGAGAAAAAAACAACACCCAAAGAAAATTTTTTTTGATATATTCACTATAGAAAACAAAGAGAAGTCAATTATTTGTTATGAAAACATGATTTCACTTTCTCCACTTGATTTTAAACAGCTCTAGATTACCAAGTAATTAAAGTGAAAATCTCAACAACAACAAAATCAACTTTTCGGTATGTTTGTGCTGTAAATGTGCATTGGGGTTTGCATAATATTAAATTAACTTACCAGAAAAATGAATTTCAGAATCACTGGATTCACCGATTTGTGTTCAGTTGAAGTATTTCCGAATTTTGTGTAGACTGATAATGGGGAAGTTGATGAGAGGGAGAACTAAAAGAGTTGCGGCCTCTGCTGCTGCTGGCGTGGCGTGGCGTGGCCCCGGTCGCGGATGGGTGGGAGTGCCGATGGGGGTGCGTCGGAGCGGGTCAGGGTGAGAGAGGAGTGACACTTGGACTTAGGTTTTGATATTATCATTTTATTATTTTTTTGGAAAAGGATCAAATATGTTCATAAATTATTCGAAATGATCCAGTTGTATCCCGTTTAAAGTTTGATATAAAAGTTAGTTGATTATCTAGCTCATTTTTCATTTTTTTAAAAATGCTTCTTTTAGCATCATATTAGTTTGTGTCATTATCGGACAGTCTTAACATGTCATCCTGTTATTATAAAAATGAAAAGGATCAATATGCCCCTAAATAAAAATTGCGACCATATCCAACATATAATTCAATCTATAAACTCTAATGTCGTGTTTATGTGAAATATTTTTTTTCTTTATCCGGACCATTTCAAGATTTATTTTAATTTGTAACTTTTTTGGTAAATTTTGAAAATGGTAATTGTTATTAACCCACACCCCACAACCTCCAGACTTAAACCCCACCGGCATATCGTAAAAACAAACTAATGCAAAAATTCACACAATAAGTAAAAGAACATTAAAAAATTCAACAATTTTCATATTTTTTTGCTTTCTTTTCGGTGAATGAAGAAATCCAAACACACAGTTTAACAATTCACCTCTTTTTTTTTTGCCCTTTTTTCCAAAAAAAAAAAAACCAATTTAAGCGCCACCACAACCCATTTAAAACCACCAGTAACAACCACAATACCACCAGTGACCACTGAAACCAAACCGACCCTTTTTTTCTCTCCCCTTCGCCATCTTCGGCGAACAACCATAACAACAACCAGACCAAAACCCTCTTCATTTTTCATCCTTTTTCCGGTGAAATAGTCACCGAAAATAAATCCAAAACCCATCATACTCTTCTCAACTTCTCCGATAAACCAACAACTCAAGCTTATACGAGCACGAAAGTTCCACCCATGGCTTCGGTGAAATCGCAACACCCACGCGAGCTCCTAACTCACACGACCAAACAAGCTTTACTAGCTCACTGTTATAGATCGAACCATACCCTTTTCCCTTCTCCCTTCGCGATTTATTTTATACCTTTTTGCCCCCCAATCCGTACACTTCTTCTTCCCTTTGGCCGTTTCCACCAGCTCCAGGCCAACATTAAGCCCATTAGCCCTCCACCCCCTGGATCTCCCACCATATGCATTTTTTTCTTCGGGCAAACAAATTCTAGCTCCAAGCACCGCACCCACACAAAACACCCAAACTCACAGATCCACTCCAAACAGCAACAAAAGTACATGCGAGTTTAAGTGCGGGAGGACCACTTCTAAAGATTTTGCCCTAGCTTCAAGATTTAACACCCCACCCCCCCCCCCCTATGGTAAGCTTTTCTCTATTTTTATGGTAAAATGCAAAGTTTTTCACCTACAATCCATACCCGAAATCCCCAGAGAACCACATTTACTAATATAACAAGGTCTATTATCCCCCCCCCTCCCCGGATTATTTTCTAAGTAATTGTCTACCCCCCTCCTTGTTTGGCCTACGTTAGCAACTAGCTGAAAAAAACACCAAAAAGTCATACCAGAATTGGGCCCACACCCCAAGATAAGTGTCACCGTAGGAGGGGTGATCACTACACCTGACATCCGTTCAAGATTAAACGTATATAATAATAATATCTCGTATTTCATACTCGAATGGATTATATTTTGCTCTTCATCTCTACATCATGACATGAGATATTAAGTTTATGATTTGAGGATAAACTGATAAAATTTATACGATACTCTAGATATAGTACCAATTATATCCGAATCCTATCAAACATTACATTAGTTTCATACTTGACATAGGATATAAGAGTTATTTGATTTACCCTTGAACGAACTTCCTAAAACTTTTATTTGAAAAAAGTATACAATATTAGTATTTTGAACAATTAATTGGGTTTAGGTAAATAAAATTTGAGTATTAAACACAATAGGCAAAATTATAATAATAGGAATATTAAATAAACCCCAACCTCTGAATGGCCCTCCGCTGTTATTAAAAGTAATTATATTTTAATAAAAAAAATGCAACCTCTGAGGTTGGTCGTTTTGCCATTGATATGGTTGTATTGTGGATAAATTTAAAAACGCCCTTATTCATGTTAAAACTAAATAAATATTTGAAATAGCGAGGTCAATATTTTATATAATTTATTTTTTTACTTGTATAAAACGTCATTCGGTAGGACCGATTATTTAAAATTAATTGAAAATATTAATTCCCAATTAAATTATTTATGGTGAGTTAAAACTCATAATAAATATTTTTAATGCAAATGAAACATGAATGATAGTACATACTATCTAATTTTTATACGACTTTCGAAATCGCGGATTATAATTTTTTGGTTTTTATTTTCCAACAACCAATCGTCATTTCGGAAGTCACGATTTAATAACATTAAATCAAATATTTTTATTTTTTTTAGCCGCTATTATTCATTTTTTTGAGAAAAAATTTTGAACCTCCTGAGGTCCTGTCCGATCGGGTTTTGGCCCCCGACCTCTTATTTTGCAATCCTAAACACACTAAGTGGGTGCGACGGTCCTTATATCAACGTACGTTCATATCAAAATTTGAATACCGACCCTTGACCTAAACCTTTCATTATTTAAAACAATACCTCACAAATTGTTACCAACCCCCTTTCTAAAAAACTATTGTCAGGTGTACTTAATCAACAGATCGACCTCCAGACGCCGCTCTTGATAAAAGCTAATCAGACGCATAATACCACACACTATCAATTTCTCTATGACGCCGGTCACCCCCGGTCAGTTTATCATACTGTTAATCTTTTTTAACTTATATAAGATTGTCATTTGGAGGACGATTTTTAAAGTTGATTGAAAATAATTAATTTATTAATTTTCTGAAAGTCACTATATAAAAATTTTAATGAAAATTAATTTAATTATATACTATTTAATTTCATCGACTTCCGGTAGTTAGTATTATAATTTTTTTATTTTTTATTTTACACAAAATCGTACTACGAAAGACGATATAAATAAAATTAAATCAAAATATTTCTTAATTTTTTTATATTTAATTAAGATAAATAAATTATTGTTATTTATTTATTTGTTTAATACCGACATCAAGAGTAGGGCTGGGCGTTTGGACGGTTCGATTCGATTCGTAAATATCGGTTCGATTTGCGACTTTTCGATTTTGGCCAACTGGGAACCTAACAAATGCAAAAGTAATTCGTTTGGTTCGGTAGGTTATTAAAATTCGTTCGATTTATTTTGGTTCGATTTTCCAATTTAACTAAATTTTAATACTAAAAAATGAAAAGCGATCCATCGTGATACACTAGATATCGACCCACAATCCGCTGTTTGGTATTTATAAAACGTTGATAAACATGAAAAAATCCAAAAGGAGTGTTACGCCAAGATCATACTTTTTTCCATTCTTGAATTTCCAGCGCTACAGCCAGATAAAATAAATGGCAAAGCAGCCATCATCACATACGAAAAAACTTTAGCTATAAGGCAATAAAAGCCAATTAAAGATCAAAGGGGTCCAACAAGTTTTATCCACTGTATGCTAAATTTTCGGAGCTAAACGCTTTGAGCATAACTCAGCTCTAGACAACAGTCAAATAAATTAACAACTGGAACAAGGACTAATAAAAAAAAAAAAACTATCAAACATCAAGGACACCCACACACACATAGAAAGCTCAAACAAACTGTGTACCATCACTTAAAAATAGAGTTAGTTACAACTAAAAGTCATCAATTAATCTAGTCATTGCAACTCTGCAGCAACCAAAAGATTTGAAAACCAATTAAAAACATCGTCTGCAAACCTATCAAAAGTCAAACCAATAACACTAGAAAGTTCCAAACAAAAAAAAAACAAAACAAAAAAAACAAACTCAAAAAAAAAAAAAACAAAAAAAAACAAAAAAAAAAAAAAACAAAAAAAAAAAAAAAAAAACAAAAAAAACACAATCCCCAACTCGTGTCGACATCACTAAAAATAGAGTTAGTTACGAACAAAGTCATCATTTCTAGCTCATTGCAACTTGAGCAACAAGAAATTTACAAAATCAACAAAAACATGTTGCAACCTCCATTGCACAATAGCTCCCAAGTTTCTAGCAGATAGCAACAAAGGAAAATAACCAAACAAATTGAATTGGCACACTGCGAGAAAAATAGAATTTTAGAAAATGCTCTGCAATTCATAATAAAAAATAAAACTATCAAAGGCAAGTATGTACCAATAAGTCTTACTTACTCGTTATCATAAATCACTAGTTGATAGTTGAAATTAAAGGGCAACTATATTAAATTATACTAGGTTCAGTCCCACTACAAACAAAAAATCTACAAACTATGAAAGAATTTGTTAGTTGTTAAGAAACCACAAGAACAAAAATTATTGCAAATAGTTAATACAAATATCAAACATTCTTACCAAGTCAAGTGTTCAAGTTAATCCTAAAAATCTTCCTCAATAGTGATTGGAAAGACCTCACTTCAAGCAATCTTGAACACAAATAAGAATTGCACAATTTAGAAAAGTCAATGAACTCCTAAAGGGTAAAGAACACGAACCCCTCCCTGTGCTGATTGCACATTCTGAGCGACACTTGAAATAGAAATGCTAACAAATCACAACATTCTTTGCTGAGAAGAGGACCAGATCTGACTCATTAACTTTCACCACATTAATAGTCAAAAAGTCATGGCTCAATATCTTCCGAAAAGATATCTTCCAATTTGGATTATTACCTGAACCCTTCCATAACTTTTTATGCTTCTCAAATGTCGTTTGTTCTCATTCCTCATCTACTTACAAAGTTGACTACAACCCACTCAACTAGATAATACTTGATGAATTGTCAGATGAGAGTGGGTTGAAGATGGTACATGTAAGAGCCATTTTGGCCGATGCCGATCTTCTTGACATAATACATCAAGCCAGTTTGTTCATGTATTTTTTTTTTCCCTTATGGAAACATAGCTTTTCCCCAACTTCTTTTCCAAAATATCCATTGCAATGGAACATTAATCAAGCTTGTTACGGGTATCCAATACAAGAAAAATAAAGATCATCTTGTTCATTTTTTGTGGTTCCATTCATACTTTGACTTATCATTCATACTTTCCGACATTTTCTTCAAATTACGATCATTCCCATTTGTCATATCTCTTGTCACAAAATAAGATTAAGTTCAGCAATTTCAATAAAGTGTTATTGTAGTGCATATAGAACCAGAGACCTTTAAATTAAGTAACATAAAAAGTTTCAAGAAATTTCACCCATGACTCACCATTTTTACAGTCAACATTGCAAAGAATATTTATAGAGTTCCATCTTCAACACAGTTCATCTTCAACACTAGTTCCATATCGACACTAGTTCCATCTTTATTTTCAGAAGAATCAAAACCAAAGGTACGAAGATGATTCAAGTATCCAATATCATAAAAACTAATATCGTTCAAATGCAAGCTCAAAATGGTCACGCCCAAAACCGACAGCCGAGACTGGCACCCACATTTATCTCCAATGGAGCGAACCAACCATCAAACATTATCATTTCAATTTTAATATCAACATAATAGTAATGCGGAAACTTCTTAAACTCATAAATAAAAGGACAATTCAATAACTTCTAAAATTCAACTTCTATAATTTCCCCAAAATTGGAAGTCATTCACCACAAGAACATCTATGATAAATTTACTAAACTAAGAGTCTAAGAAGCTAAAACAAATAAAGCTAGTCTATGCCGAAACTTCAACGGCATTAAGACCATGAGGGAAGGAGATTCCAGTCCAGCTAGAAAGCATTAGCTCACCCTGAAGATCGGATCTGATGACAAGCTATGGCTTGAACTATGTTTGAGGCGAAGAGACGGCACGTCACGTTTGCGCACTCCACAAATAAAAAAGGAAAAATAAAAGTAGCTGGGTCAGTAACAACCCACAAGTACTGAGTCGGTATCAGCGGACAACTCAAAATGAAACACAGAGATATATCAAGTAACATCATAAAATCAACTAATATCCTTAGCATGCAGCATTTACAACTTACCTAATCCTGGTTACAACACCAAGCACATCAATGAGGACTACGCTCCTCATCATACTCATTGGGAAAACATGTTCTTTTAGATTGAGTATTTAGTATCTTTCAAGATATTAGATTATCTTCACTCATCGTGTCGGTACTGACACTCGCTCCTCATTCTATCATTGGACCGGAACGTGGCACCCGATCCATATACATCCTGGTGTCGGAACTTGGACACTCCGATCCTCACATTCATATCCTGGTGTCGGAACGTGCACTCGATCCTCATCTTTATCCTTGGCGACACGGAACCGTGGCACCCGATCCATTATACTATCCTGGTGTCGGAACGTGGACACTCCGAATCCTCATATCTATACTATGGGTCTGAACGGACACTCCTATCCCTCATATTCTATCCGGTACCGGAAACGTGGCACCCGATCCCCTAATCTCAATACTTTCGTTCATTAAGCCTTCTTTTATACCAAGGCACATCATTAAACAAGTAGATAGGCGGTTTCTTCAAAGATTTAAGATTCAATAGGCTTCTCATGACTATTTTATCACAATAAGTATATATAAAGATCACACCATGCATTACACCAATTAAGCCATTAGAAGACTTAAGGTTATACTACTCAACACATATCATTCGCTATTAAGAGTTTAATACGAATAGTTGTAAAAACCTATCAACCTACCTCCACGAAGAATTGCGAATCAACAAGCTATCTCTTAAAATCCTGCTTCTATTTTGGCTTTTATCTCTTCGTTCTCTCTCTCATCTAATCGTTCTCTTCGTCTTTTTCGCTCCTTTGTTCGTTCTATTGTTCTCTATTCAAACCCTCTTTCTTTTACCCGAATTAAAATATAATTAAGAATAAAAAGATGGCAATAATTAACCCACTAATTAAATTAAGGTTTACCTCTTTTAACCCCCAAAGTAAATTAGACTTATAACATTAACCCTCTAACTTTATAATTAGCAGGAATAGTCAAAAAGTCCCTTAAAACGTTGATAAAGAATCCGACCCAGACGGGATTGACGCAACATGCGACGGCCCCGTGTGCCTGCGACGTCCGTCTGCCAGGTCGTCTCGCAAACTGTCAGAGGGGTCAGAGACTCAATTTCCACCCATGAGTCGGTGCGGTCCGTCACGCCTGTGACGGTCCGTCATTCCATTCGTCCGTGACGGTTCAAGGAGAGTCGATTTCAGTACCCAATTTCGGGATTTTCCAAGGTTTGAAACGAGACCTTGCGACGGTCAGTCGTGCCCATGACGGTCCCGTAGTGGGATCCCTCGCACTCAGCCTATTTGTCCAGAAATAAAATTGCTGCTAAAACGACTAAACAAGGTCGTTACAATAGGTACCAATTTACCCATCGTTCGTCCCAGAACGATCACAAGAAGGTAAAACAAGGGCGAAAAGGAATACCTGAATCTGTAAAAGATGCTGTGGGTATCTTTCTCGCATATTTTTTCTTTTTGGGGCCCCTTCCCTTCTCCCAAAGTAGCTCTTCAAAGCCGGTACGATTCTTCCATTGCACCGATGGATGCAATTCTCCCTGACCTCACTTGACGAATTCTCTATCTAGAATAGAAACAGGCTCTTCCTCAAAGGACAAATTCTCATCAAGCAAAAACTGAATCCAAGCGGATAAGTAGTCCAATCCCATGGGTAAAAATCTTTTAAATCGGTGACAATGGAATACCGGATGCCACTACGGACAGCCTGGAGGCAAGGCTAACTCTAAAGCCACCTCCCCTACCGCTTAAGTACTCAAGGTGACCAATGTACCTGGGCTAGCTCTTGAACCACCTCCTCCCCGTACATCTCCCTCGTCCTCCCAACCTAACCCCTCCCCCACTACTCTATCTCTCTCTCCCCCCTCCCTCCATCCTACCCTCTCATCGCCCTTTTACCGAACCGCATAACCCCTTTCTTGGTGATGAAAAATTTTCACAAGGACTTGTTCACCCTCCATGAACTCTAAGCTTAACCTTTCATCTGCATATTCTTTTGCTCTACTTTGCGCCGCTAGAAGTTCTCTTGCATAGATTCACTTTATCTATCGAATCCCTCAAAAGATAAGTACCCCAAGGTATAACATCGAATGCATAAACCAAAACCAATGGGAGAACCTACATCTTCTCCCATATAGTGCTTCGAAAGGAGCCATATCATACTTGAGTGGTAGGTAGTTATTATTGACGAAAACTCCGCTAAGGGCAAGAAGTTATCCCAATGACCACCAGAATTCTGATCACCACATGCGACAGCATATCCTCCAACACTGGAATAGTTCGCTCAGATGACGTCGTCTGAGGATGGAAACGCGGGGTGGTTATAAGGTCCAACCAGTACCCAATTTCGCTGCCATGTTTTCCACAAACTTAGAATAAAACTGCGTACTCTATATGATATGGGATAGTGGAACTCCATGCAATCACGAACAACTTCTGAGATGTAACGTTTGGCTAACTTCTCTGCATTGTAAGTCACCTAACCGGAATGAAATGAGCAGACGTAGTTAATCTGTCCACAATCCACCCAAATGAGAGTCGAACTGCCCAATTCTTTGGAAAGACCAACCACGAAAATCGCCATCATTGCAATTCTCTCCATTCCATCGGAATGGCATTCTCTGAAGTGTGCCTCCGGGCCTTTGGTGCTTCATACTTTTACCTGTTGACAATTTGGACATTTGGCATAAAATCCACAATATCCGATTCATCTTCTCCACCCAAAAAGTGTTGCTTTAGGTCACGGTTAATCTTGGGTTTGCACCCGGATGTATCGAATTACCTTGAACTAGAGCCTCTGTCAGAAAGTGTTCGATACAAATCATCGACGCAGGGTACACATACCCTTCCCTTAATCCGCAAAACACCTTCCTAATCGAGTGTCCTTCTTAGCTCTCTTGCAACATTTATCTCGGATCGGACATTTTCATCATTAACTGCTTTCCCTTACCTTTGTCAATGAAGGAAAGATCTTGCCTCCACACAAGCTAAAAATCATCATTCTCATTACTTCTAATTCTAAGGCGTTAGCCAGAATCTGAACCTCCCTTAGCTAATGGGGGCGTCTAAAGGGCTGCAAGTGAGCTAGACTTCCCAGCTTCCCAACCCTTTCTACTAAGCATCCGCTACGCACTTCGCCTTCCCGGGCCCCCCCCCCCCCCCCCCCCCACCCCCCCGCCTTGATACAAAATAGTGAGTCGTAGTCCTTCGTAGTGCCATCCAATCTCCTCTGTCTCAATTCAAATTCTCTCTAGTGAGACATACTGTAGACTACGATGATCCGTATAGACCTCACAATTACCCCATATAAATAGTGTCTCCATTGTTTAGTGCAAACACTACCGCGGCCAATTCCAAATCATGAGTTGGGATAGTTTAGTTAAGTTCATGCATTTTTTAATGTCTTGAAG
Organism: Solanum habrochaites; assembly: GCA_027704765.1. Taxonomy (NCBI): domain Eukaryota; kingdom Viridiplantae; phylum Streptophyta; class Magnoliopsida; order Solanales; family Solanaceae; genus Solanum; species Solanum habrochaites. The sequence goes on from JAKWJA010002496.1 coordinate 4,106,194, forward strand.
AAAAAGCATCACATTCTTCTCTTGCATTATTAGCCTGCACCCCAAACAAACAATAGGAGGCCAATCAAAATAAACAATGTAAGTTCTTACCCTCACTGGCAAGGTAAGGGATTAGGTGCGGTGAGTAAACGAGTCTTGAGCTCTGAAAGCTTCCTCACACTCATCGGACCATACAAATGGAATTTTGCTTAGTCAGTCGTTCAGTTGGGAAAGCAAAATAGAGGAGAATCCTTGACAAACGCGACGGTATAATTAACTGGCTAAACAACAAGCTTCTTTATTTCTGACACATTAGTGGTTCTTACCAATTATTTCACTACTTCGATCGTAGAAGGATTCCACCATCACCCCATCCTTAGAAACACGTGCCCCAAGAAGGACACTGCATCTAGCCAAAACTCACACTTAGATGAAACTTGGCATAAAAGCTTTAGCTTTTTCATCCCTCAACCATTTCCCAATTACCATTCTCAAATGATCCTCATGTTCCTCCTACTTTTAGAGTATATAGTATATCATCAATAAATACGATCACAAAAAGAGATCTAAATATGGCTTAAAAATCCCGTTCAATCAAAACTCATGAAACGCAATGGAGGGGCATTCGCTAAAGACCAAAAAAGACATCAATACAAATTCCGTAATGCCCATACCTGGTTCTAAAAGAGTCTTTGGGCACATCCGTTGCCCCGTATTTTCAATTGATGAGACGGGTCTCAAAGTCAATCTTAGAGAAGACACAAGCACCTTGTAACTGATAAACAAGTCATAATGCGAGAGGAAGAGGATACTTGTTCTTTATGGTCACTTAGTCAACCTGCGGATAGTCTATGCACACCGAAAACTCCCATCATTCTTCTTCACAAACCAAAACCGGGAAGAAACCCAAGGAGATGCACTTGGTCTAATGAGCTTTGCTCAACAAACTCTTGAAGTTGGGCCTTTTAATTCCCCTTAACTATGCGGGGGGCCATTTTATAAAGGGGGTGTAGAATTATGAAATGGGGCGGACGAGAGTACCGGTCTAAGATCAATACATAAGTCAATATTCCCTATCTGGACCCCGGGCACATACACGGAAGGATCTGCAGGGAATACATAAGAAACTCAAACGGACAACCGAAAAAACCGACTCATCAAAGTACTTGGGTTAGTGTTCATCCTTGAGAGTGCCAAGAAAGCTAAAACACCCTTACTAACCTTCTTAAGCACGAAGAAAGGAGAGATACGCAAAGGATTAGAAGTGATTAGTCACCCTCCCACACTAACGGATTTCTGTCCAGGCTTGGCTAACGTCACCATTTGGCATTACAATCCAAGATCGCAAATTCGGAAAAGAGGAAGAGAAAGAAAGCCACAAGGTCATCCCCAGTTACATCAAAATCAACCATTTCTTAAGATAACCAAATCACATAAGTGTGGTTGCCTCCCCACAACAGTTCACCAAACAAGACCTATATACCTTGTAACTACCACAGACTCCACCCACCGGAGTAGAAACAAGAATAGGCGTTAGTCAAGCAATTCAAAATGTCAAATTTAGACCACAGAAAATGAGAACGATACATAAGAAAATGTGGGATCCAGGAAAAAAAATACAGATGTCATGCAATCAACAAACCAGAAAGATTACATGTGATACACAGAATAAGATGTCTCCGCCTCCGATATCCCAGGGAACGCATAAAAATGGGGACCACTTTCGTTTGTGATGTAGTTGTGCTCCATCACTCATAACCTATGTTGTGATGTAGTGGCTAGCCGTTTTTGACAATTCACCCGCCTTCGGTTTTGGTTGATAAACCATTACCTCGACCAATAGTCATAAGGAATAATCACGGAATTATGACAATGACCACCTCTACCTCGAGCTGTTGCTGTTGGGAGGTCTATCACTACTATTTTGGGCAATACATCTTTGATATGCCAGTGCTCCCCACACCCATAACACTCTCTAGATCACGCATAGGTCTCTCACGAGAAAATGTTGACCCGGTTTGCAGAGGTGGACACCCGAACTAAAGTCTGTATGAAGACTGAATGGGTTCGAACTGAGTACCTCCGGGGAACCCTGTCCCTAGAGTAAGAACATTAAACTAACCTCCCTTTCGAAAACTCTTTGGTCGACGCATGTTGTGTGGTGAATTCATCTGGCTTCACTCCTTCTACCTCTCTACAAAATACTACCACTTCTTGGAAGGATTTTGCAGTAGCCACTACTGTAGGTGAATGATGTGAAATCCAACTCTGATCTCAACCCCTTTCACAACCGGTATTGAAATCCGATCTGGTGCGGACCTGAAAAATAGTTGGGTTGGCATATCGGGGGATTAGTGCACCGAAACTAGCCCTCATTGCATTCGACCGACATACTACTTGCTATAGGCCTCAAAAACTCATCCCTTTTCCTATCGCCAAAAGTACGGGGGATATACTTTTCCATAACAAAATAGAGAATGAGGCCCAAGTCATAGGTGGTTGCCTTGTTGGTTGACATTCAACTGTGACGCCACCACAATTTTGGCGTTCCCTTGAACTTGAAACTGATAACTAAAGAAATAAACACCAAAAACGTTATACGAACCATACTTGTGTAGAGCTCATGACAGTCAACCAGGAAAAATCCGTAAGCATCCTCAGAGATTCTGCCACCCTTGAAGATTGGAGGTTTTAATTTCAAGAAAAACTTACTGAAAAAGTTATGCTGATCATTTGTCCATTAGGCCCAGTAGTCAGACGTGGAAACGCTGACTATGTACAGTGAGGCCATCTAATACGAGGAGCCCATAGGGGCTGCTGTTGTTGTTTTAAAACTTTTTTTTTATGAAACCGGATTGGGTTGGTGAAGAAAGAAAACAATGGTGGTGCCCTTGACCCGATCAGACAACCCACAAGATAAGACCGCGAGAAATGGTTGATCATCTCTGGGGTAGGTTGGGGTGGCATTTCCTAATTCTGTGCGTGTGCATCCTTCCCATCCTCCCTTATCTTTTACCTACTCATCAGTCGGGTGGAAGGAGTAACCGCACTAGCACAGATCGGCGCTAGGTGATCGTCCTCGTCCCTCTAGAGGACGTCAATCACCAAAAAGAACATCTAATGAGGACTCTCAGACATTCGTTGAACCTTCAGATAAAGCCCAGTGGCATTTCTTGGATCAGATGCATCGTGTCTTGCTGATGTGATGTTGGCGTAGTGTTGCTATAGTTCTAACCATCTGCGAAATAGAGTGACGATGGTCTCAGAGACCAATTGTATCACCTAGATACCAATTGGATCCAAGTCAATAGCACGAAGAAAGAAAGAAAGGAATGGAATTTTCCTAAAGATCTTATAGCTCTCAAAGAAAAGAAACGTAAGGCGTCCCCCTACCGTTCTTTAAGAATCTACTAGACCTGTTATTGTGTTGATGAGACCAACGAACCTAATGCTCTGATACCAAGTTGTCACGACCCAAAACCGAGCCAGCCGCGACTGGCACCACATTTACCCTCCGATGTGAGCGAAACCAACCAATCTAAACCATTATCATTACAATTTAATTTAATATCAACAATAAAAGTAATGCGGAAAAGACTTAAACTCATAAATAAAATACATTAAATAACTTCTAAATTCAACTCTATAATTCCCCAGACTATGGAAAGTCATCCCACAAGAACATCTATGACAATTTACTTAAACTAAGCGTATTCTAAGAATGCTAAAACAAATAAAGCTAGTCTATGCCGAACGAACTTCAAGCATCAAGACATGAGGAAAGGAGATCCAGTCCAAAGCTAGACGCATTCAGCTCACCATGAAGTCAAGGTTTTTGTGAGTGTGTGACAAGACTGGTGTGAACTACCTGTTGAGTCGAAGATGACGGCACGTTTGCTGTCACTCGACAAATAAAACAAAAGAAAACATAAAAAGTAGGGGGTCAGTACAACCACAATACTGAGTAGGTATCATCGGCCAAAACCAACTCAAATAGACAACAGTATAATCTCAAGAAAAGCATAAAAATAAACTAATATCCTCGCATGCAGCATTTACAATTACCAAATCCTTGGTTAAAACACCAAAGCACATCAATGAGGGACTCACGCATCCTCATCATACTTCATTGGGAAAACCTGTTCTTAGAGAGTATATTAGTATCTTTCAGATTCATTATAATTATTTACTCTCGTGTCGGTACGTGACACTCCGCTCATCATTTATCTGGATCGGAACGTGGCACCCTCCGATCCATATTACTATCCTGGTTGTCGGAAAGTGACACTCCGATCCTCAATCTATTCCTGGGTGTCGGAACGTGACACTCCGATGCTCATATCTATCCTGGTACCGGAACGTGGCACCGATCCCCCTAATCTCATACTTTCGTTCAGTAAGACTTTTCTTATACCAAGGCTAATCTTAACAAAGTAGATTAGGGTTCTTCAAGATTTAAATTTCAATAGCTTCATCATGCTTAATTTTATCACAATAATGCAATATATATAGATCACACCAGCCGCCAGTACACGCAATTTAAAGCATATTATATAGAAGAACTTAATAATACACTCAACACATATCAACTTCGCTATAAGGAGTTACTACGAATTATGTAAAAACCAATAACCTACCTCCAACGAAAGAATTGCGATTCAGCAGCTATCTTCTCAAATCCGGGATATCCCTCTGTCGTTTCTCTTCTCTCTCTACTCGTCCTTCTTCTTTTTTCTGTCTCTCTTTGTTCTTCTATGTTTCTTATTCAAACCCTCTTTCTTACCCGAATTAAAAGATAATAAGAACCACAAAATGAATAAAAGATGGCAATATACCCACAATTAATTAAGGTTACCTCTTTTAACCCTCAAGTAATTAGACTTATTAAACATTAACCTCTAACTTTATAATACAAGCAGGGGGGGAAGAGGCATAGTCAAAAACCGTCCCTTAAAACTTAAAGAAATCCGCCCAGATGGATTGCGCAACCTGCGACGGCCAGTAGTGCCTTGCGACGTCCGTCTGCAGCAGGTCGTCGCACCGTCAGGAGACTCAATTTCCACCATAGAGAGTCTGTGAGGTCACGTCACGCATGTGACGGTCCGTCCTGCCATTCGTCGTGCTGACGGCAGAGAGTAGATTTTCCAGTACCCAATTTCGATTTCCAAGGGTTTGGAACGAGCCCTGACGACGGGGTCCGTCGGGCCCATGACGGTCCTCGTGGCGGGTCAGTCGCATAGCCTATTTTTCAGAAATAAAATCTGCTGCTTCTCCAAAACGACTAAACAGGTCGGTACAAAATGTGTTGTGCTATTCAAGCATCGAATATGTAGAGTTCCACCTAGTAGGAACATTAAACATACTGATTTCTTACAAGTTATTAATTCAGATTTTCCACAACATTTTTCTAGTCTTGCGGGAGGAGATTGTTTAATGTATTTGCAAGGTTGTCTCACTAGCTTGGACCAGCTTACCAATTTTCTTCAACACCATCTTGCACATAAGATTAAGGATATGTGCCATACACCTCACATGAGATGGTCACCCTCCCATAATTTGTTCTTCACATTGCACCTTTTTTTAGACATTTCTTTCACATTAACATCATTTAGAACTAGAATTATCAAATTGTAATCAAACCCATATCAAACCCCATTCAAGCAAACAATTCGTAATGCAAGCCGCCATATCCACGCCCCGTTTATGACTATTAAAAGGACAAAAAAATATTATTATTTTATGCAAAATCCAATTTTTATCTAAACGTGGGTTGTCAAACCATGTAGTTTATTTGGTTGTATAGAGGGTCAGTATATGATTGTAATGTAAGAAAACTCTTGGACATGATCTTGCAACAAAACTTCTTCAAAGTTTTTTTTTTTCCTTGAGGTATAGTTTTTCATAAACAATCTATAATCACCAGTTCTATGAGAAGGAATTGAAATTGCGGCATGTTAACTCTCTGAAGGTTTTAAATACATATTCTCAAAAAATTAAATGGTAGCTCGTCAAAAACAATGTATCATTTTTGGCTAAAGCTTTGTATACTTTGTGCTTGGTCAAACTTCCAAGGGCTATAAATGACCTATTCATTTGCTATCCCGTTGAAGATGGTAGAAAGAAAATTAATTAGAGTTGACCTTTATTACGGTGTTAAGAGGAAAATTTAGGAATGTTCTCATCTGAGTATTCATTGATGACGTTATCATTAGTTGATTGTAGAAGCCGCATAAGCTTTTGACAAAATACTTGAATTTGACTTTCTCGCTCCTTTTCATCGGTGAGAAAACTTTCAAAATGCTTTTCCAACAATTACCGCTCGTAGGTTCCATGGTTTTCTTTTTTTGAAGTATCAACATCAACTACAACCTCACTGGAGATGAGTTGTATAAGTCATGCTCTACATTTTTGAAGCCTCCACTTTCATTCCTTACTTCCAGTTTGTGTCCTCATATACAAAAGTGAACAAACAACAAGAACAACATATCAACAAATATACATTTACTAAAAAGCAATAGTGTCATATTTTTTACACTTCATATTTCTGTTTCTGACTTTACTAAAGAAAATGTACAGGTCTGCTCATTTACATTTTAATACTGGGAAAAATGGAAATGTTATTGGTTCAAGGGGCCTCACAAAGTCAAATAGCCTTCAGCTTTTTACAGGAAAACAAACAATTTTACAGAAAAGCAAACGCAGAGAAGAACGAGAACATACTATATGATCAGTACAATGAGAGTTGAGAGATGACTGATGAAGAGTTTTTAAGACGTTTGACGAACTTACAGTGAAGAGGAAGAAATACGAGAGATTGAGAGGGGAGAGATGAGGTGAGAGTGACGAAATGACAATAAGAGGAAAAGAGTGACGGGCTGCTTGCGGCGAGTCGCGACCCGGGTATGTTATATTAGTCAGCGCTTGGGCTCCTGGACGACCAGCCGCGACAGCCGACGTTAGCATATCTGCATGACTGACGTTACTGACTCACTGAGAATTGAGGAGCGACCGACGTTCCGGAATATGGCGATCAGTTTTCAATTAGGAATTTATCAATTTAGGGATTTATCAATATTAGAAAATTGGCTTGGGTACTTGGGTTTAGATGGAAGGTGCGAGAGGGGGCAGGGAATGCTCGAGAGAAGAGGAAAGGGAGGGCCGGGAGGGGGGAGGACATGGGAGCCGAAGTAAGAATAGGAGGGGAATAACCAAAGCCAATGGAGAGCGATTGAGGAAGGGGGTTATGGAAGAGAAACCTCCGGTAAAAGGAATAATTAACATACATATATACTATTCGATATCTATATATATATAATTTTGGTTTTTGGGTTAATGAATTTTTCAATATAAAAACCAAAAATCAACGAAAATGAAATGTTAAAAATTCAAAACGAAAACGACCGCAAATAACTGAAAAATCAAAAACAAAATCAAAAATAAATAGGTTCGGTCGATTTTTTCGGTTCAAACCATATTATGCCTAACCCTAATCAAGAGGTCAATTTTTATTATTGTAATTAATTTTTTCGAGAAAAATGCTGACCTCTTGAAGTCAGTTTTCTAAAGTTTTTTTAATTATTTATTCTTTTTAACAATACCGACCTTGTGAGATCAAAAATTACCGACCTTCATTTGAAGTCAATAATTTTTTGGTCGGTATTTACTGTCTTTTTAGTAGTAAGAGAGAATTTAGGATATAGTGATAGTGAATTGTCATTCAGATATCTAGAATAAGCAGCCAACCTCCTAGACAAAGCGATGTATGCATAGACCAAATGATTAGGACTATACCTATGTGAATTACTCATTAGACCTAACAGGTGGTGGTATTAGTACGTCCTTCTTGGTATCCTTGGTTGATATACAAAAAATGTTAGGGCGTCGTTTGGTAGATGCATTAGAAAAAAAAAAAAATAGGTCCTGATTAGTTAAGTATATTTAGTACAATGTTTGGTCGGAATTTGAGTCTATGTATAAATAATCCATGGATTAGTTATACTCCCAATTATCATGGTATTATAAGATGTATTACTACTACCTTTCTATTTGGGAGTATTAGTAAACATAGTCATAATACCTGGGAAACCTATGTACAGACAAAAAATCCCTCAAAACATTTAATTATTTTGTGTTGTATTTTCTGATTTTATGATATAGTTGTACTAGGAAGTTATTTAAAAATTAGTTACATTATGTCGAGAGAGTTGGTTTTTGTGACTAATAAATCCAATACAAATAATTAAATTTGAATGTGAGTTGTATATTTTGTATATGAAGTTTGTGATTTCTAAATGAATGTGTGTATATATACTATAATATATCTCTCATATAATATATAATATATATATTATATATATAATATCTAATTATATATATATATAATATGTAGTATGTTGTGCTTGGTTTCTATTTATTTGGTATTTAAAAAATTTAAAAATTTTTAGATACATATTAAAACTAAAACTTGCAATTTTAGTGTACATGTAGATGGTTTATTCAATTGTTACCCATTGTTGACCGTTCTTTGCGATTTTAAAGTAGATGATTTTCTTTTTTTTAATGGAGAAAAAAGACATTAAAGACACACATCAATTATTCTTTTCGTATTTGCATTAAAGACACCTTTCTTAAACTGCTCAAAGTGTCATATCACCCCACAAAACTATTTAATATCTTTGTAAAGCCATTTTGACATTCCCTAGTCTGGTGTTACCACACGCATCAGACGTGTGGTCAGGCAGTATATCACGCCGGCGAACCACTTCACCCCCCAAAGCCGCCATGTGTCAATTATTATTGTTTTATTATTAAAGTGTGTAATTCAATTTATTGCCATTCTTTCTCAAACTTTAAAGCAAAAATCAATTATAATTCAACTGCCATAGCTTAACCCTCGATCAAATTCAATAAAAACATATTAAATCAATGTTCATTCCTTCCCTAATGCAAAAAAACTATTGATCCAAATCAGAATTTCTTGGCAGAGGAAATCATTAACATTACATTACATATGAAACTACCAAATGATAGAAATGATCATATTACTACCTTGCTACCAAATAAAGGAGTATAATACTCTCAAAATTTAATAATCAAAGCCCAGGAATTAGGAAATCCAATCAACTAGAAAATTAAAAAAAAATCACTTCTAGTGTCTTCCTTGATGGTCAACATTTCTAGCAGCTTCTTTCATGGTGGTTTTACAAATTAAAGTTGCCTACCTAAACAATAAAAACTACCTTTTGTGAGTGATCAATTCATTAAGATGACAATTATTTATCCTCAATTGATTCAAGTGAAAAAAATAACAAACAAGACAACTAAATTGTTCTTCTCATAGTTAGTTAGAAGGTTATAAAAATTAATATTGTCCGACAATTATCTACCTTGATCTAATTACATAATAATTCAAGGGTATAATTGGAAAGAAACTTTTTATAAAGCTATTATCCAAACACAAGATGAGGTGGAAAAAAATAAACCAAACACTTGATAAAAATAAACCATGCATTACTTGTAACGACCCATTTGGTCGTTTGAGTACTAAAGCTTTTTATTTCATAAAAGAATCTTTCGATAAATTCTAATGTATATTTTTGGACTATTCTTACAATAGTTATAATATAGTAGGGTAATTTTTATATATTATTTAAGTTTGGTGATCAGGAAAATAACATTCGATTAATGGTGGGTGGTCGCTTTCACTTTATTTTTATAATAATTAATCTTTTAATAACTAGAGTAGTAAATAATCTTAGCGGAAACGAACAATAGTCTAAAGAGGAGAACGAAAGAAAATCGGCGTGGACGAAACCAATTGTGGAGCGAATTGAGCATCAGGTAAAACTGTACCATTCCATGTTTAATTTCAATGAACGTTAATTTTAGGGCGGAATTTTATATGTTGTTAATTTTTGTTTAGATATAAGACTGAAGAGGGGTTTGCCGGTAAATTATTATTGTTGGACAATTGGGGGACAAGCATTACAAATATGATGGGAAATGTAAGAGGCAAATTAAAATTTGATAATTAAGGAATGAAATCTAAATAATATAATATTATAATATATTATGAAATTGAAAAAGAAATAGGCTAGTGCGACAATGCATTACTGTGGTATTCTCTGATTTTGCAAACCAGTTATTTTTTTATTTCGAATAGTTCTTATTATTATAATTATTATTGTGGTTATGGTATATTGGGTATAGGACCGACTGGCTATATCCTTATTTATCCCTATTAAAAAAAATTTTAATTTTAATAGAAAAACAAATTCACAACCTATAACTACCGAATGATTGCCTATTTTACTACACAACCTTGTGGTTACTGTAGTGAAAAATTTTTTTGAATACATAAAATCTGCATAAGTCTTGTATGCATGTATTATGTTCATGTTAGTTGGTTGCTTGGGTCATTAGTTTGTATGCCATTAGTTTTGATCAATGACTCCAATTTTCTCTAATTTTTTGTCTCACATTATAAACTTATATTTGAATATATTGAGGTAGGTAATCAATATTAATTGTAAATATTAATTTGAATTGACATTAAGTTATGTTGATTCAGAGAAATAAAGACTTATCTTAGGCTTGAATATAAGAAATAAGATACTTTGACTATTATTGGACCTCAAGACTAAGAATTTGAGTAATCGAATGTTTTTGAATGATTTATAGAGAGTAGCTTGCTTGATTCGGTTCTTCGTGGAGGTGTTATGGGTTATTTTCTATGTGGATAGATCAACTCTAAATCGCGATTGATATGATAGTTGCAGGATATTGTAAAGTCTCCTATTACTTCTGATTGTGTGGTTGTAATGTTTTAAGTGTGTGTTTGTGTTAACCTAAAATTTAGACTGTTGAATTTCTCAGCTTGAAACCTCTCTATTAAAATGACGCCTTGATAAACGAAGGCTTGATGAAATAAAATAATTAGTAATTGGATCGGAGTGCTCACGGTTCCGACTCGGTATTTTATGGATCGGAGTGTCCACGTTCCGACATGAAAGAACGATATAAATGGATCGAGTGTCACGTTCCAACACAATAACATTAAAGTAAGGAATCTTGAATAACTTAATCTACTCAATCTCAAAGAATCTAAATTTTCCCACTGATTATGAATGTTGGGCATAGCGTCCTCATAGTGTGCTTTGAATGTTGTGATTGATGGTGACTATGATGGTGGTTGTTGTCATGTTCTTTGGTTTGTTGTTGCCACCTGTTTAAGTAATGTAGTTGATTTTATATTATATATTATTCAATGTATATTTGGTTTCTATTCTTGTTGGCCGATATCTCAATCAATACGTGTTCCCTTGTACTGACCCTACTGTATTTTCCTTCCTCTTTGTTCTTTTGTGAGTGCATCAGTGTACCATCGACTTCGACTCGCCCTCATCTTTAGTCAGTCTCCCAGCACATCAGAGTTAGGGGTGATCTATTATGTTCTATTCTCGTGCTGATTCTCTTTATTCACGTCTTGATGTCTTCTGATTTTCAAACATGGACCAGCTTTTTACTTATTTTGGTTCTAATACTCTTAGACTTTTGGTAATTTGAGGATAGATGGTTCTTATGTGATGACTCCCCCAGATTTTGGGGATAATCAGTGTTAAACTTTAGAAGCTTTTTAATTGGTTTACATTCATACATTTTGGATCTTCCGTCATTATTTTTGTTATTCATAGTTGAACTATTAGTACTGTTAGGGTTTAGATTGTTGGTTCGATCACCTAGTAGATTAAGTGTGGGTGTCACTCACGACTCGTTTTGGGTCGTGACATTACTAAAACCTGCACTATTTATTTCTACATTACTAATTCATGCGTTATGAATCTTTGTACCAAACGACCCCTTAGAATAATAACTTCTAACATACAAAATAGTGTCAAGAATTCATCAATGGACAACCAAAAAAATTGACTTATGTTGGAAGGGGCCAACTTGTTAAAATAATGTTTTTTGAGGTATAAGTTTATTGGTCACAACTCTTCATATCATCATATATATACCTGCCAAAATTATGAAATCAATTGAGGCAATGTAAAAGCTTTATTTGGTTAGGAATAAATGGCATCACAAAGAGAGCATTGGAGGATTGAATCTTATCAACATGCTAGGATCTAGCAATATTATTGAAGCAAGATAAATTATGATATAAAGTTATTTTTATTAAAGGTCAGAATATGAATATTATAAGGATATCACAAATAACTTTTCTAATAAAAGTAGGAAAAATAAATTTTATACGATCTCCTTCCCACCTATCGAACTCGCCCAACTCTCAATCCTTAACCTTTTCATTCCTATAATGATTTTGCTAAGTTACATATATATTCTGCTAGATAATATTTTTTTACTTATTTATTAAATATTAAAAAGTAAATGGAAAGCTATTTTTCTTTTGAAGAAAATATTTTCGTTCGCGCAGCTAGACCACCGGCCTTAAATGTGCGAGGAACGTTTGGGCTTTATTTTTTGTTTATTAATGTAATCGTTTAATAATCTTAGTCAAGTTGGTACCATTTTATTGACAAAGGCTATGGAATAGTCATAATATTTGTTGTATATTATAGGCATAGACAATTGAGCAACCACCACGAAATATTGACCAAAGGTGATGTTTTATAAATAATATATATACTAGTAAAATTCAAGGTAATTACCACTATTTTAGTTTCTTTAAAGATATAAAAAATAAAATTATAATTCTATATCCAAATCAAACAAACTGAATTTATAAATCAAAATTTGAAAGAAAAAATAAAAATCATCAAAAATTAAATTAGTGATTCTCGTCATTTTAAAGAATCAGATTACAACCAAAAATATTTTAGAAATGTACCTAATTGAACATCAACACAATTAGGACCAGTGTACGAATTTGCTATAATTTAAATTTAGAATCTCTGACTGAATTATAAGAAAATGGAATTAGCTACAAAGTTTTTCAGTAATATTTAGTTAATTTGTTGCTGAATAATTCCAAGCTAATTGAATTATTTTAAGGGAGAAGGGTCTAAAATACCCTTATAGTATTAGAATTAGTACAAAAATACCCCTCGTTTATCTTTTTGGCTTAAAATAACCCTTGGGGTTTAACCTTTAGGGACCTATTTTGTGCCCTTTTGGCACAGACTAACTAAGTCAATATTTTTTATTATTTCATTTCTTACGTGGCATATTGTAATTGGTGTAAAAATTTAATTATTAAATCTAATTAGTTTGAACCCAAACCACCTTAATCCACCCGAATCGACCCGACCCATCTTTCAAATCCCAACCCATCCAAATACAAACATCAATTACCCATTTCTTTTAAAAAACAACCCTAAACATTTTGCTGTTGTCTTGACACTCCTGAAAATCAGAGCATACTTGCTGTGATGATGTTAATCAGTTAACCAATCGTGATATGTTCATATTTTCTCTTGTTTTATCTCTGCTTTCAGCCTTCAGTATTGTGGATTCGATTTTTTGTAGTGACTTGAATTGTATACCCCCAGAGGTTGATGTCTTTGGGGGGGGGGGGGGGTGTGTGGGGGGGGGGGGGGGGGTGGGTGGGGGGTTGTAGGTGTGTGGGTGGGGGTGGGGTTTGGGGGGTGGGTGTTTGGGTGGTGTTGTGTGTGGGGTGGGGTGTGGTGGTATTTTTTGGTGGTGGGGGGTGTTTTGTTGTGGGGGTGTGGGGGGGGTGGGTGGTGGTGGGGGTGTGGGTTGTGTTTTTTTTTATGTGGTGTGGTTTTTTGGGGGTGGGTTAGTGTTTGTTTTTTGTTGGGTTGGGTATTTTGTGGTGTTGGTGTTGTGTTTGTTGTGGTTTGGAAAAAATGTGGAGATCTTCGAACATAATCGAAGTGATGGATTCTATCAAGCTGCAAAAATAAAACAGGGATCTATGTGACAAGTGCGCTTTATATACCTTCAATCAACCACTTCTTTGTTAAGTTTGAATGACCTAATTATCTCTTTATGATGGATGTAGTTTCAATGAGAACCTGGTTTGAAAGGAAAATATTACCAAAGTGATGATGAACCCGGCAGAATGGAGGTGCAATGAAAAAGCTTATTGATAACAAGGCATTGTGAGACATCTTCCCGTTTGAGACGATGGGACATCTACTACTTTGCATCTTCCAGATACACAGGAACACTAACACAACAACAAACCGAATGGTTAGTTAACAAGTATATGGATTTTTGAAAAAATGAAAAGGTTAAACTGATGCAGGTGGTCCCCCCCCGGGAATGCAATAACTTTGAAACATACGTGAAAATGAATGACATTTGGCTTCTGGGCGCAATCTTTTAAAAAAGAATGAAATGGGTTAATGATGTTTTATTTTGGATGGTTGGTTATTTTGAAAGATTGGTCGGGGTCGATCCGTGGTGGATAGAGGTGGTTTGGTCCAACTATTAGAATTTTAATTAATTAAATTTTTAACCAATACAACATGCCACGTATAAATGAAATAATTAAAATATGACTTGTAGCTGTTAGCCAAAAGGGCCAAATAGGTCCTAAAGGTTACCACAAGGGTATTTAAGGCCAAACGATAAACGAGGGTTTGTTTGTACCATTATAATACTATAAGGGTATTTTAGACCACTCTCCGTTATTTTAAAATCCTTTGATAATTTGTATCTAAATGAGATTTTTTGTTTAGCTATGGAAAATTATATGTTATTAATTTCTTGTTTTTAAAATTGATTTTGAATTATCCATAAATCATTAAGCCAACTTCTAGTCTCGTGTTTAGCAGATTCACGAAAAAAAATAAACCTCATATGTACTACATTTCTTTTTGCCAAAGAAATTCGGAAAAACACCCTCTCATCCTCTAGATTCGAGTAAATTATTGATTTTCTTGACATAATTTTTATATCATATTTAAAAATTTGTGCTTCTCCATAAAAATTCTAATCTAACTTAAAGTTGTATTAGAAAATAAGTGATAGATAAGACATTACACAACTTCATATTATCGAAGACATGATTCTAGATAAAAGAAATAGAAGCTTAGTAGGGATAAAGTGTTGTATTGTCTAATGAAAGTTTACGCTTGTTAGTGCCTATTGTAGTACTATCATACCCTTTTAGTTCTTGTCATATGTTTTTAATTGTATTTCGATTATCATTATTTTGTTGTTATTATTAGTTCTTCCTTGTATACCTTACAATATTTTCTCTATACTTTGATTTGATGCACTTGAGTCGAGAATTTTTGGAAACAATCTATCTACCCCACGAAGCAGTAAAAGGATCTATGTATATTATTTCATTGGATATGTTGTTGGAAAACAACTTTTAACGTAGTTTCCAATAATCATTTTTTTTCACTTTTAAAGTTTTATTTAAATACATCAAGCATAAACATTATTTCTAATATTTTTCCCCAAAAATATAAAACATAACCACATCTTCAATTTTCTGCTTCATATATTTCAAATAAAGGTTAAAATATTGAGAATTTTTTGTCCCAAAACCCTACTTTAATCTTTAATTTTTAATGGAGAAAAGGGTCAATAATACCTCTTACGTAACCGGTGGGGTAATAATGGAATTTCAAGCTCATTTATTACTCCGTCAACAAAGACCAATTGGTCAAACTGCAAACGTTCAAACATGTGGACTCTTCTGAACTTCATCCTTTTTTCCTATATTACCCTTCAAAATTAAATACCTATATTGCCCTCTTTTACAAACATCAAACACAACAAGGGCTTTATTGGAATTTTAGACAATGTGTTACATAATATATGACCTTTTCTTTTTTACTTATTCAACACGTTCCCTCTTATATTAAATAAAAAAAAATCAATTCAACAAATACTACTTACTTATATTTATTCAAAATTAAACAAAAGACACCTCATTCAAATTGCTATAAATACCAAAGTTCATGCATAACATTCTTCATCCACATTCATTAGCAAAAAAAAAAAACTAGAGTACATAGAGAGAGCAAAAGAACACGACTCACACTTATAACGTTCTTCTAATCAGTTCAAAAATAATGACTTATCGCAGAATGACTACTATGTTAGTAATTTTTGTCGTTTTTGTTGCTATAATGAGTACTCAAAACAACGTAGAGGCCGCTAGAATATTATTATCGCAAGATTTTTCAGGAGAAATTCGTCTCGCAACATTGCCATCCATATATGAGAAGGCAAAGAACAACTTGGAATTTTTGCTTGAGAGGCTACCTTCAGGACCTAGCCCTAGAGGACCTGGACATTAAGCCAAAGCAATTGATAAGATGATGTTTAAAAAAAAAAAAAAGGCTCAAAGGAGTACTAGAGTAGCATAGCTTATAAATTTTTTTTTATATTTTTGACTAGATATAGAGAGAGAGAAAATGTTACATATAGGATTGTATCTTATTTATTTATTGTTATGCTATGTATCTCATTTTTTATTAATTATTCATTTTTCAAGTGAACCCTTTTATGTAAAAGATCAATGGGGTGATGTTCTTGTAATTAAATTGTTATTGAAATGAACATATTATTAAAAAGATTATTCCAAAAACATATTTGTTAATAATCTAGACAAACGCTATCGAGGCAGGGATGGGAAGGTTAGGTAAGGTGATGGGATGGGGACTATGTAGGTGGGAATAGGAAAGAAATAATTAATATGTAACGTTATTTGACGAATTTATTTCTCTAATTCTGTTTTTCTTAAATTTTAAAATTTATTTCCCTAGATTTTTAATTTTTTAAAATAAAAGGTTTGACTAACCAAACCTGATTTTTTAAAAAAACATATTACAGAACTCCTTAGTTAAATATTCTGCTTAACAAATCAGCTACTGAAAGAGTAAAAAAATTATGTTGATTAAAGCTTGAATTGGTACCTAGATTTTTCTTTGTACAGCCACCAAACACTGAAACTTATATATGCTAAAGAAGACCTTCCATATAAATGGAAACTTACCTAAAGGAACTAATTACGTAGATACACTTCAATTTGTAATATTATGTATTTTGTTATTTTTTGATTTTTGGTGCATCTAAATTCGCTCAAGTAAGTTAAAATTATGTATCTCGAGATATATTGGATCAGATTAGGTTTAGTTTGTTTTCTAGATACATTTTATCCAAATAGATTTGCATGTACTCGGAATACATAACAAGTCTCGTTATCCTCTTTTCCGTCTCACTTGCCACTCTCATATGTATATGGTATTTAACATACATGTAAATCACACTAGATACATATAAATACATGTATCTAGTGTGTATCTTGTGTTATTTGAATGTATTTGAGATACATAACAAATCTCGGTCACCTCATCCTTGTCTCTCCCTATTTCAGAGTACCTGATACTCTGATAGCAAAAAATACATGTATTTAAGTGTATCTTTCTCAATATATATGATAAAAAAAATTCATAATTAGTGGTAAGATATATAATCGTGTTTGAAATATAGATCAACCCATTATGTAGCATAGTGACCTATGGTTGCACATTGCTTTCTCTTGACTTTAATTTTTTTATTTAGTTATTAGAAGAAGTAAGTTTTTGAGAATTTCGTTTTTGTTATACTACTACTTAACTAAAATTAATACGAAGTCTAATAGCAAATAAAGATGTACTTTTTAGGTACTTCAAATGAGAGTTCACTTAAATTGAGATTAGTGTTTTCACTACCTTTTTAATTTCTGAATCATGATATAATATCATGTAGTACTGATACATCTTATTTATAATAACCAACAAGTTTGAAAAATTATAAATGTCAACCATATTTGTTTGAAGAAGTGGCTACTATATATGGTTGAAATAATGCATATAAATTAAGAATTAAAAGGTTAAATATAGAAGAGAGAAATCACTCAAACTCTAAAAGAGACATTCATTATCACCATAAAAATGTGAAGGGGATAAAAGGCATAATAGAGAGCGGGGAGGGAAGAAGAAAATCATCTCCTTTTTGATGTTGGTGTAACCACTTGTATCCTGAGTTGTGACAACTTGAAAAGTGATGAAATTTGAATAGATAACCAATGAAAATTAATTCCAAAATAATGACTAATTTTGGCCCAATTACATTTGAGTTTTTACCTATATTATGTTTTGTGATATAAAATTATACTTTGATAAATAATAATACGGAAAAGGGTTATATTTGTCCTTGTACTCTTAGAAAAGGGTCATATTTACCCTTCGTCATAATTCTTTTATATATTTGCCCTTACCATCCAACTTTGGGTACATATTTGCTCGTCTACTATAGTTAACTTATCAAGTCACCATTTTTATTAGTCTATGTGACACATACATGGCTCCATGTGTATTTACTTTTATTATAATAAAAAATTTATTTTCTAATTCGTATTATATCCGACCCATTTAGTAAAATCTGACCTAACCAATTTGAAGACCCATTAATAAAATCCGACCCAACTAATAATCCATCAGCCCTAATTTCAACTAATGTGAAAATTCAATGGTTGCTTTAGCATAAGGATAGAACATGGACAATGTATGGTATATGTTATCAGTACTCCATATCATAACACATTTGGTCATCTGTTTGGGGTTCTGCATAATTCTATTAAATAGTTAATGTAAAATATAGAATTGCAGAACAATTTAAAGATTGCTTAATGTTTTGTATTACAAAACTAATAGGAGCAGATTTGGAGAGACAAGTTCATCTAATGTGACAAGATAATGGGTAATGAAATTAGGGCTGATGGATAATTTAAGGGAAAATTATGCAACAAAGTAAATTTTATACTATTTAATTACTCATCATAGTTATAGTTTGTTATAATTACCACTCACGATTAACATTATACATTAATTACGTGGGTTGACTTAGAATTTGTATAATTAGTCATGTTTTTGATAATGTATAATGCCCAGAATATACAATACATGTGTCTAATATTCAATTATTTACACAATTATACAGAGATCAATTCACTTTCTTACTCTCTAAAACCCTCTCCTCACTCGCCTCTCTCCTCCTTCTCCCAATATCTCTTGCCATATATACCAATACATATGTATAATATACCATTATCTAATCAATATACATATACAATTCACCTTTCTCTCACTCTTTTTCCCCTCTCTCTCCAGTCTCGCTCGCCTTTCTCCTCCATATAACATGTATCTACAAATTGTAACTATTAAACTATAGCTATGGGAGTAATTAATTATAGTTAAGTGATTATATGTGAAAGTTTTCCATAATTAATTGGGTCGGATTTTACTAATAGGTCGAATTTTATTAATAAATCTCCAGATTGATGGGCCAGATTTTACTAAATGGACGAGATATAATATAAAATAGCAAATAAATTTTTTATTAATAAAACTATATACACATGTATGCGCCCATTGTAACGACCCAATTTATCGTTTGAGTGGTAGAGCTTTTTATTTCATAAAAGACTCTTTCGATAGATTTTTTTTAACCATCAACTAAATAAATTATTAAAATTACCACCCCTTTACTACTACTTATATACTTAATTGTTTCGAATAGTCCCAAAATAATATCATTCGAATCTACCGAAAGATCTTTTATGAAAAACAGCTTTAGCACGCAAACACAAATGGATCGTTACAACTCATATAGACTAATAAAATGATGCACGATAGTTAACTTATAAGGCAAATATATACTCCAAAGTTGGATGGTAAGGGCAAATATAATCCAAAAAAGTATGACGATATAAATAGACCCTATTCTACGAGTTCAGGGCAAAATATGAACTTTTTCCGATAGAATAAAAATCCTCCATGTATGCTATGGAGGCTAGGGTTTGTATATTTTCGCCCATTTGTATATTTCACTCGCAAATATACAAATACGGTAGATATATGCAAATTTTATATTTCTACATTTAGAAATTTTTAAAACTTCATTTGTATATTTCGTTTGTCAATTTACAAACAGGGTAATTTGTTATGAATATTTCATAAACTGTATACAAATAGTTAGGGTAAGCATACACAAAATTATGTATTAATACAATTAGGAACCGAACTATACAAATTCTAAATATATACAAATCAAACGAGTTATACAAATCAGGTGAATAGAAAAAAATGAGAAAACTATTACAGCGAATTACAATTTTCTTAAAGTATAACTATATTGCCTAATATAGACTAAATATTTGCTATTCTGCATTCCTTTAAAGAAGTTGGTCTTTGTGTTTTTTAGTTGAAGATATTTTGTGGCCTTTTCCAGTATCTTAGTCTTGCTAATGGGCTAATTGGGCTTGTAGAGTTTTTACTTGCTTATTAGTTGAAGATATTTTTGGGCCTTTTTCATTATTTGTTCGGCACTTGTACTTTTATTTTGTGTTAGGTTTTTAGTTTTTACTTCTTAAGATAAATAATTTTAATTTTTTTTCTAAGTTTATATTTTTGTATCATAATGTTTCACAGTTTATGATCGTTAGGTATAAATTTGATTGTTAAAAATAAATTTTAAACAACAAAAGATTGACTTGTAAAGCTTTCATTAATTATTTTTTTTAAAAAAATTATTTCAAAAGACTATTTTTTTATAAACAACTTGTAGAATCAATAGTCAAACTAAAATTCATTATCGAAACTAAAAATTGGAATCCAACTAGACCTAAAAGATAGTTAATAAAATGAAGAGATCATAATCTCTAGTTTGGTGAATAATAACTAGGCCGTCTAGATGAAAGGCTTTAGATTTTAAAATATAAAAGAAGTTTATATTTGAAATTAAGCTCAATTTCATTAACTCTAATAATACAGAATTTTCGATCGTTTTATTTTAGTTGTCCACATTATTAGTAAGAGTTGTCCCAAATTACTGATCAATCTATAAAATCATTATAGATTTAATTATATTTTCTTATTTTATCCTTACTATTAGTTTATTTTGATAAAATTAAGCTCAAGTTCTAAAAAGGCTTTTAAAAAGTAAATTAGTAAAATTACGTTTTCTATTCATGATATTTTAAGAAGAATGTAGAAGATAAAATGGACAATTAATATGAGACTGGAGAATATATTAATTTGGAGAGTGGGTTTGGCCATACCAAATTGTAAAATGAGGCATAACTCAAATTGTTAGCTTGGTTTTTCATATTAACTTACATAGGAAAAAAGGAGATTAAATTGCAATATTAAGCTTACTCAACATCTCTTATTTCTTTTTCTATGTCTAGTTGAATAACTATTAATACTTTTTTTGTTTATGAATTATTACTTAATTTAGTTTGTTACTAATACATAAAGTTATAGTGTCTATTACCATTAATCTTTATTAATACTTTTTTTGTTTATGAATTATTAGTTAATTTAGTTTGTTACTAATACATAAAGCTATAGTGATTATTGCCAATTTGCCATTAATCTTTTCTTTTTCCATTATCCAAAACAAGTGCATGCATGAAAATATAGTAACTAGATGAAATCCTGCCAAACAAATTTAATCATTTAGACATATTCTTGTAATTGTCAACAATATTTATTTAAATAGGTAAGTTATTATTTGTTTGAATTGAACATCTAGATATACATCAAATGTATTTGTGACTCTTTAAGTTTAAATTACGGAGAATAATTGGACGTTTTCTGAAACACCGTCTATTAGGTAAATAGTTAAGTTAATTATATAATTCTCCCTTTAGTTATATAAGTGCATAAAGTTTTGCGACTCATTGAGACAAATATGTATAATCAAAGGAGATGACTTAATTGATTCATTGTTGATATAATAGATTTTTTAAAAAAAATTAAATAAAAAATATTTATTAAAAATATTTATTATGGATTTAAATGCTCAACGGAAAGAAATCATAATTCAGATATCCCACTACAATTGACTAGCAAATTTAAGGAATCATCAATACTAAGCTTTTAAAAAAAAAAACACAGTAACATTATATGATATTATGATCTTTTGCTTTTTGGAGTTGAATTTTTTTAATAATATAATTAATGCTTCTAGATAAAGAAAAGGATGAGAGAGAAAATAAACTAAATAATTGTAAGGGGACATTTACCACTTCCTTATCCAAGTTGTCTTCTCCATGCTAATAAAAATAAAATTATTCATGTCACCTTCCAACCATATGATGTCTAATGTCTTCCCCACTTACTTACTATATTTTAATGATCAATATAAAGTCTCCCTTCCAACTTTACAAAAACTATTGCAACTCTACTACTTCAAAATTGAGATCATGTCAAGGTCTTGTTTTGTGGCTTTAGGTTAGTTTTACTCCAATAATGTTTCTTTGTTTATTTTACCTTTAAAAAGTGTTATATATTTATATTAAAATTTAATTTAATTTTGATTTATGTATTATAAAATCTATTTTAAAAATTGCACTTTCAATAAGATTTTTTTTATTTTCAGAGACTCGAACAGAATATATTTAATTAAAGATGGAGGAATATCACCACAACCCAAGTTGATCGAGTGTTGAGCCACCAGAAGATTTTTCTTTGAATTATTAGGACGCTTGTTGAATTGTTCAAGTCATTAGTTCGATCACTTAGTTTGAGCCCCAAGTCCTATCATCATAACTCAACTTATATTTGGATTTATATTATGTGTTCTGGTTTAAAGCTATCTTTTACTCTAAATTAATGTTTTCTTGGCATGTTTTTCAAGAAATATCTACTTGTAATACACCAATACATATAAACACAATAATTTGTTTCTTAAAAAAATATTTACTTTGTGACGATTCAAATCTGTCGTGATTGGCGCCAAAACTTGCAAATCGGTGGGAGAACCACTGCTACTATCCAACTAAAATAATTATTTTAAAACTAAGATATTTAAGTTATCGAAGCAAGTTAATGACTAAAAGCGAAGTTCATTACTAAACAAAAGATCTAACAACTAAAATATTGCGGAAGTTAAATCTGGATTCTGAAAATCAATGTACCAAAAATACTAACGATAACCAAGTCTAAACAAGAAAATTACTAATGAACTATTCAACTAACTAAAACAATGGTCTAAGTCCGGAAATGGTGGAATAGACTAAAGAGAACTTCATGGCAGCCCGGAAGATGCAACTCACCCTTGAAGTCGATGCTATAATATTTAATATCCTAAGCGAGATCTGTCAATAACCACTTGAAGATTTCCTGTACACAACAAAAATAAGAGCAAGTGAAGAATCAGTACACAACCACGGTGTACTGTAGGATGACGCGGCAATCCCACGGCCACTAGTGCATCATTGTGTACCTGATCCCACTTAGCTTGCCAGAACGTGGCAATCTGATCTCATAGTTGTGTTGGAACGTGACTATCCAATCCAATATTTATATCGAAACGTGGCAATCCGATCCAAGTTAACTTGCCGGAACGTGACAATCTGATCCCTAATCAAACACCACAATCACAAGTACATCGTTAAGATTATAAGTTCATATCATGATTTCATGGATATATTAGTACTCATCTATCTCATGTTACAACAACATGATCAATATTGTGACATTCATATACATACAAGTATCATAATGAAGCAAGAAAATGCATACTTTACACAATCATAAAATCAAAATCATCACCTACCTCGAAACAAGCTTGAAATCCTAAAAACTTGATCTTTTCCTTTCCGGATTCTTTCTTCTTGTTCTTGGTCTACAAACAATCATAATAACATGGAATCAACAATAATCACTAATTACCGCAACCAAACCCTAACCGCCTTACCCGAAGTACTAAACAAACAATCTAATGTCCTACCCCCGGATCAAACTTATGATCCTAACTATCCAAATAAGGGTTAGTTAAACCATAGAATCTACCAAGAAACGCTTTTCCATCAATATTGACCCATTTATTACGTTCTATAGATCGAAAAGTGAATTTGGGAAGTGAAAAACTTACCTTTAGTTTAAAAAATGGTGGAAAACTAGTTGAAATAGCCAAGGGATCGTTCTTTAGCTCCAAGAGTCAAAAAGTGTCAAATAAGGTTGTTTAGAGATTTTGTTTACGATTTTATTCGCGACGGTCCCGCTATAGCGGTACCAATCCGTTGTAAACGGCCCGTCGTGGGAGGGGGGGGGGGGAGGGGGGGGGGGGGGCGACAGCAACACCGATCCCCGCTGCACAGCGGCCTTTTTTGCAACCAAGTGAGCTCCTGTTGCAAAATCCCAAAAATCTTATACTCCCTCCTTTTCACAAAGACTGCCTAGATTTGACTTGGCACGGAGTTTAAGAATAAAAAGAAGACTTTTGAATCTTGTGGTCCTAAATTAAAGTTAGGTCAAATGTACGAAATTTCTCTTTGATCTTGTGGCCTTAGACATGCCACGTGGAGAGCTGAAATTAAAATGTTACCAAAAAAGAAAAAATGTCATTCTTTTTAACTAGAACTGAAAAAAATAGGTATCCTTTTTAACGAGAGAAGTACTTTCAACAATTACCTGCCTCTTTCGCTACAGAACGCACCCCCAATCCCGCTGTCGTGCCATTCGGCTACAAACGGCAATAACCCCAATGCAGTGGGCACAATCGGACAGAAGACTTTTTTACAAGATTTTCATTCTCAGTTCTCGCTTTTACAAACACACTCTGTCAGACCCAAACCCGATCCGCGACTGGCACCCACATTTACCCTCATAGTGGCGACCCAACCCATCTAAACCGTAACTTTCAAGATATTATCAACAGAAAAAGTAATGTGGAAGACTTAAACTCATTAATAAAAACAATTCAATACTATTTATTATCCCACAAATCTGGAAGTCATCATCAAAGAACATCCTATTCTCAAAATTACTTAACTAGGAATTTCTAGAACAAAATAACTAAACGCTAGAGTCCCCCAAAAATGCCGGAAGTTCAAGGCATCAAGACTTGAAGAAGAAGACCCAGTCCAAGCAGAACGCATAGCTCACCTTGATTTTCCGATTAAGTGAAGACTGGCTAGATCTACTGTTGATTTTGAAGTTGACGGAACGTTGCTTGCATTCACAAATAACAAGAGGAAACATGAAAGTAGGGGGATCAGACAACCACACGTATGAGTAGATATCTCGGCCAACTCCAAATAGGGAACATAATATCAAAATGATGTAAATCACTACAATACTTCCCAACATGTACGCAATAACAACATGAATTCATCAATAACTACACCCGAGTCAACAGGATGACTCAAGCCCCAATACCATCTTATTTTGGGGAATTAAAGTTCATTAATTGAGTATATTCATTATCTTTCAAGATTCAATTAATCTCTTTTTCTTCCTGCTTTGTGTCGGTACGTAAACACTTACCGATCCTCTATTTTCTATCCTGGTGCCGGAACGTGGCACTCCGATCCTCATTCATCCTGTACCCCGGAACGTGGCACCCGAACCATTTTCTTCTTATCCATCCTTGTTCGGAACGTGACACGCCGATCCTCATATTTAAATCCCGGTGTCGGAACGTGACACTCGCTCCTGCATAATTCCGACTCCCCTGGTATACCTATTAAAATACCGGAACGTGGCCCCGATCCATATTCTATCCTGGTGTTCCGTAACGTGACACTCCGATCCTCATATTCTATCCTGGTGTCGGAACGTGAAACACTCCGATCCTCATATTTCTATCCTGGTACCGGAACGTTGCACCCCCTATCCATATTCTATTCCTGGTGTCGGAACTTGACACTCCGATCCGCATATTCTATAATCCTGTCCCGGTTACGAACGTGGCAACCCGATCCCCTAATTCATCCAGCCTTCTTTTTTATACACTAAGGCATCATCATTCTCATTATATAATTTATCAAGCCTTCTTTCATACTAAGGCATCATCCTTCTCATTATAATAATATAATAAGCGAATTAGGGTTCTTTCAAGATTTGGGATTCAATAGGTACTTTCATCATGCGTTGGTTAATCATCAAATTTCATAATCCTAATCATGCAAGCATACACTTAAGCACATAGTTTAAGGGTTTACAATACTATCACACATAATATCATCTATTAAGATGTTTGCCCTACAATATCGTAACATAAACCATAACCTACCTCACCGAAGAATTGAATCAACCAGCTTCTTCTCAACAATCCTTGCTATCCTCCGTTTCTCTCTCTCTACTATCTCGTCGTTTTCTCCTCTCTTTCTGTTGTTTTTTTCTTTTTGGTTTTGTTTTATATTCAAACCCTCCCTTCTTTTAAACCTAATTAAAAGTATAATCAAGTGGAAAGGAGGACAATAAAACCCACTAATTAACTTAAGGTTACCTCTTTTAACCCCCAAGTATTAGACCGATTAACTATAACCCTCCAGCTTTATAATTAAGGGAAAGAATAGTCCAAAACGACCCCTAAAACGTGTAGGGAATCCTATTTTGGCCTGGGACTGCGCGACCTGTGACGGGTCCGTCGTGCCTCGACGGTCCGTCAACACAGGTGCTTCGCTGACAGCAAATACCCCGTCGAACTCTCACGTCGCCTGTGACGGCCCGTCACATTTGTAAACGACGTCCGTTCTGTTCCTTTCGTGTTTCCTTCCTTCCTTCCTCCGTCATGACGGTCATAAACTACTCGTTTCTTGTATCAAATTCTCAAAATTCTAAGTGCATGGGACGACAACGTCCTAGAACGGGCAGTCGTGACTAAGCGGTCCGTCCTTACATACAAAACATCCGCCTCCAGCCAGTTTTTTTGTTTTTCCAGAATAAATCGGTTTGCTCAAAAAACGACTAACAGGTCTTACAATAGATACCAATTTTACTACCCATCGTTTCGTCCCCGAACGATCACAAGAAGAAACCAATGGCGGAAAGGAGTAACCCTGAATCTTAAACAGATTGGGTAGTTTTCTTGTATATCCGCCTCCTCTCCCAATCGCCTCTTCAACCGGTCGATTCCTTTCCATTGAACCTTTTATGGATGCCAATCTCTCGCCTCTCGATCTCACCTTGCGAATTCTTTCTCTATCTAATATAGCAAACATGGTTCCTCCCTCTTCATCACGTCAAGTCTCATCCAACAACACTGAGTCCCCCAACGGATAATTAGTTTCCATCTCCGTGGTATCTTTTCAACATGGACACATGAATACCCGGATGCACTCCGGACACCAAGCCCTGGGGGCCCTGCTATTCATAACCACCCACCTCTCCCCTATTCGCTTTAGTCCCGTCAAAATTGGTCCAATATACCTGGACTTAGCTTAACCACCCTTTTGCCAAACGCATCACCCACCCCCCTCCTTTCCCATAGGGTGAAAACTTCAACAAGATTGTTCACCTTCCATGAACTCCAAGTCTCTAACCTTCCGGTCTGCATACCCTTTTGTCTAACTTTGCGCCGCTAGAAGCTTCTCTTGAATAGATTTCACTTTTTCCATCGAATCCCATCAGAGGATCGGTACCACCCCAAGGTCTAACCTCGAATGCATAAACAAACCAATGGGAGATCCTACACCTCCTCCCATACAAATGCTTCCAATGGGCCATTCAATACTGGAGTGTAGCTATTATTGTACGAAGAACTCTTGCCAAAGGTAAAAGCTTATCGCCAATGGCCACCAAACTCATCACGTCATCGCTAAGCTATCCTCCAACACTTGAATCGTGTTCGCTCAGACTGACGCATCGGTCCCTGAGGAATGGAACCGGTACTAAGGTCCAACCTAGTACCCAATTCTGCATGCAAATGTTTTCCCAAACTTAGAAGTAAACTGCGTACCCCTCTATCTGATATAATGGATAT
Source organism: Solanum habrochaites (assembly GCA_027704765.1). Lineage (NCBI taxonomy): Eukaryota > Viridiplantae > Streptophyta > Magnoliopsida > Solanales > Solanaceae > Solanum > Solanum habrochaites. Next base: position 4,133,878 of record JAKWJA010002496.1, read on the forward strand.
TGAACCCCATGCAATCGAACCGATTTCCTGAGAGTGATTTTTGCTAACTCTCCTGCATGTGAGTCACCTTGACCGAATGAAATGAGCACCTTTTTAGTCATCTGTCCACAATTACCCAAATTTGAACAACTTCCCCCAAGTGTCCTTTGGAAGACCAACCAACAAATTCCATTGCATTCTTTCTTCCCACTTCCCATTCATGAATGGGCCATTCTTTTGAAGTGTTCCCCGGTCCTTTGGTGGTTCATATTTTCACTTGTTGACAGTTTGGACACTTGGCAATAAGCAACAATATTGTGCTTCATTCTACTCCACCAAAAGTGTTGTTTAGGGTCGCGATACATCTTCTTGGTTTGCCTCCGATGTATAGAAACCTTGAACTAAGCTTCTTCGCTGGCCAGAATATTGTTGATCCGAATCATCAATGCGGTCCACATACCTTCCTGAATCCTCAACACACCTTCCTCGTCGATTTGTTGCTTTTCTTTAGCCTCTTCCTACGCAACACTTTATCTCGGATTCGCTTAGTTTCTCATCATCAACTTTTTCCTTAATCTGGTCAAGACAAGAAGATCTGGTGACTCACACTATCCAACAATCCTCCCTTCTCATTTATTTCCCACCTCATCAAGATCGTTAGCCAGATTCTGAACCTCTCTAGCCAATGGGCGTCTAGAGGCTTGCAATAGCTAGACTTCCCCTGCTTCCCGCCTTTCTACTCAAGGCAAAACCTCGCCAACAAAACATTCGCCTTTCCTTCCCCGGCTGATACAACATATCGAGGTCCGTAGTCCTTCAGTAGTTCCATCCTCTCCTTCCTCAAGTTCAAATCTTTCTGATAAAGACATACTGAAGCTACGATGATCCGTGTCGACCTCACACTTAACCCCATATTAAATAGTGTCCCATTTCCAATTTGCTTTCATGCAAACACTACCACCTCCGCGGCCATTCCAGTCATGAGTTGATAGTTACGTTCATGCAACTTTTAATTGTCCCTTGAGGCATAAGCCTCACTTTCTTCTCTTGTCATTCGCCTGCACCCAAAACCCGAATAGGATGGCAATCACAATAAACATGAAATTTCTTACCCGCGTAAACCACCACCCATCTACCGGCAAGTGAGGAATAGGTGCGGTAGTCAACAAAGTCTTAAGCTTCTGAAAAGCGTTCCCAACATTCATCTGACCATACATGGAACATCTGCTTAGTCCACGTTCGTCAAGTTTTGGGGAAGCACTAGAAGAAATCCTTTTACCAAGCGCGGTAGTAAGCTAGCTAACCCAACAAAACTCCCGTATTTCTCTGACCTTAGTGGGATCTTACCCAATTCTTCACTGTCCTCAATCCTTAAGAAGGATCTACCATCACCCCATCCTTTCGAAACACATGCCCAAATAAGGACACTGTGCATCTAGCAAAACTCCCTTAGAGAACTTGGCATAAAGCTTTTTTCTCTCCCTCAACGGTTCCAATATCATTCTCAACACAACACATAATGCTCCCTACATATTTCCTTCTTTTTATCCCTTGGAGTATATCAGTATATCACAAGTGAATACGATCACAAAGAGATCTAAATATGGCTTAAAATATCCCGTTCATCAAACTCCAATGAACGCAGCAGGGGCGTTTCGTGAAGACCAAAATACATCACTATACAAATTCGTAATGGCCCACCGGGTTCTAAAGCCCGTCTTTGGCCACATCCCGTTTGCTCGGATTTTCAATTGTATAACCGGATCTCAATAAGTCAATCTTATAGAAGACACAGCACCCTTGTCACTGATCGAACAAGTCATCAATGCGAGGAATAGTAGAACTTGTTTCTTTATTCACCTTTGCAACTGCCGTTAGTCTATGCACTTCCGAAAACTCCCCATCCTTCTTCTTCACAAACAAAACCGGAGCACCCCAGGAGATGCACTTGGGTCTAATAAGCCCCTTGCTCACAACGCTTGAGTTGATCCTTTAATCTCTTAACTCCGCGGGAGGCCATTCTATACGGGGGTTAGAAATGGGGGCGTGTGCCCGGTTCAAAGTCATACAGAAGTCAATAGCCCTATCTGGTGGCATACCAGGAAGATCTGCATGTACACCTCCAAAACTCGCGGACTACCGAAACCGACTCAATCGAAAGTATTGGGTAGTGGTCCATCCTTGAATGGGCCAAGAAAGCTAACACCCTTTACTAACCATTTTTCTTAGCACGAAGAAATGAATGATAACGCACCGGATTGGAAGTGTAGTCACCCTCACCCTCCCCCCACTAACGGGATCTGTCCCAAGGCTTGGCCAATGTCACAGTTTTAGCATTACAATCCAAGATCGGCAAAATTTGGAGAAATCCAAGTCATACCCAGAATTACATAAAAGTCCCCCGGTCTAAAGATACCAAATCTACATAAGTGTTGCTCCCCACAACGTTCCACCAACAAGACCTATGTACCTGTTCAACTACCACAGACCTCAACCCCACCTGGTGTAGAAACACGAATAGGCATGTCAAGTAATTCACAAACAATTTTATTAGACCATTTAGCCAATGACGAAGATACCATATGACACACTTGGAGGCCCGGTCATATACAGATGCCATGCAATCACAAACCAACAAATGATTACGCGCTGTGATAACAGCATCAGACGCCTCCGCTTCAGATCTTCCCGGGAAGCGTAAAACAATGGGCACTATCGTTTGTCTGTCCCTTGCCCCTACCCTGTTTGCGTAGTAGTGGCCTCCATTTTGTCCCATCACCTCTTGCGTTGTGATGACCACATTTACCCCTTGACCCACCAGTCCTCCAGAAAGCGGCCTCTACCATGAACCACCTCGACCTCTAGCTATTGGGGTTTCTGTAACTCCCTGGGTTGGAAATACCTCTTGATGTGTCCAACCACCCCACATCCATAACACCTCGTCTTCGGGTTATTCATAGGTCTTCCTTTCTCCACCTCTCGGAGTAGTGTCGAACCGTTCTGAGGTGGACCCCCAACTCAGTCGGTATTGGAAGACTGAATTGGTCGACTTGAGTAACCTCCGAGCTCTGTCCTCCTAGAGTGGGACCCTTACACTCGCCTCCCCCCCCTTTCGAAACCTTTTTCGATTCGATGTCGTTGTGAAGTCGTCCTGGCTTCAACTCCTTCCACCTCTATCACCAAAATCTAACCACCTCTTGGAAGGGATGTTGCCGTCGCCAGCCGCTACCTGTAAGGCTGAAAATCCGCAATCTGACCTCAACCCCTTCACAAAACGGCGATCCTTCCTTTCTTGTGGACTGACAAAGTTTTGGGCGTATCTGATAGGTGGCGCGAAATTTAGCCTCATACGCGTTAACTGTCTCCTCCCTTGCCTCTAGACTCCAGAACTACGTCCCTTTTTTCTATCTCTCAAGTCCTGTATATACTTCTCCATAACAGGGTAGAAATTATTCCCAAGTCATAGGTGGTGTCTGTTGGTGTTTGACACTCAACAATGTGAACGCCACCACATTTTTGGCGTTTCCCTTGAAACTGATAGCTCAACGAACTCAACGCCAAACCGTTCTACGATACCCATCCTTTTGGTGTAGTAGCTCATGACAACAACCAGAAAATCGTAGGCATCTCTCCTGATTCTGCGCCCTTAAAGAACGGGAGGTTTCAATTTTCATTCAAGAACTTCCTGAAAAGTTCATGCTGATCATTTGTCATACTAGCCCGGAGTCAGCACGTGGAAATGTGCCTATTCCCAATGATGCATCCATGCGGGAGCATAGTAGCCGATGTCGTACCTTGAACCCGGAGGTTTGGTGTGCATAACCACTGGAGTGCCTGACCTGATCGGCATACCCACTAAGATAAGCAAGAACCCCTGGTTGATCATCTCTTGCGTGTTAGGTTTGTGTGTGGCATTTGTCCCTCACCTGCCTTTGTTCATTCATCCCCCTTCCTCCCCCTCTCTTATCTCCTCCCTCGTCGGTGGAGGAGTCACCGCCCCTATGTATCAGATGGGCTAGGTGCTTGTCCCTTCCTCTATAGGACGTCCCTCCCACGACCTCCTCCTCTCCCCACAGGCCTCTTGGCCGTTTGCTCTTCCTCTGCTACATCCCCAGTGGCTTTGGCTCAGTCGTTTCTTGTCTTCCGTTGTTGCGGCTGGGTGCGGTTGGTTGCTCTATTCTAAAACCATCTGCGAATAGATTGAAGTGTCAGATACCAATCGTATAACCTAGATACAATTGGATTTCCAAGTAAGCCGGAAAGAAAGAAAGAAAGAATGGAAATTTTTCAAAAGTTCTTATATAGCGCTCAAAGAAGAGAAAGGCGTCCCCTAAAACCGTTCTTTAAGACTCTAACTAGACCTGTTCTTGTGGATGAGACCAAACGACCCTAATGCCTCTGATACCAAGTTTGGTCACTACCCAAAACCGAGCCGCGAACTGGCACCCACATTTTACCCTCATAGTGGCGAAACCAACCCATCTAAACTTAAACATTTCAAGATATATCAACAAAAATAATCGGGACTTAACTCATTAATAAAAACAATTCAAACATTATTATTATCCCCAACTCTGGAAGTCATCATCACAAGAACATCTATCTCAAAATTACTAACTAGAATGTCTAAGACACAAATAACTAAAAATCTTAGTCCCTGCCGCCGGAAGTTCAAGGCATCAAGACTGAAGAAGAAGACCAGTCCACGCTAGACGCATTAGCTCCCCCTGAATTTTCCGATGAAGTGAAATACTGGCTAGATCTACTGTTGAGTTTGAATTTGACGGAACGTTGCGCAGTTCACAAATAACAAAGAGAAAACATGAAAGTAAGGGGGGCATTACAAACCACAGTACTTAGTAGATATCATCGTCCACTCAAAATAGGGAACGTATATATCATAATAAGGTAATCACTACAATACTCAACATGTAGAATAACAAACATGAATTCCATAAAACTACAACCGAGTTCACACAATTAGGACTCAAGCCCCATCCCATACTTTTGGGAATTAAGTTCCATTAGATTTGAGTTATATTTCATTATCTTTCAAGATTCATAATCTTTCTCGCCTCTTGTGTCGGACTTAACACTCCGATCCTCTTTTCCTATCCTGGTGCCCGGAACGTGGCACCCGATCCTCATTCTACCTGGGTACCGGAACGTGGCACCCCCGATCCATTTTCTATCCTGGTGTCGGACGTGACACTCCGATCCTCATATTCTATCGCTGGTGTCGGAACGTGACCTCCCTATCCTCATATTCTATCCTGGTCCGGGAACGTGGCGCCCATCCATCTTCTAATCCTGGTGTCGGAACTTGCCACTTCCGATCCTCATATTCTACTAATCCTGGTGTCGTAACGTGACACTCTGATCCTCATATTCTATCCTGGTACCGGAACGTGGGCACCCGATCCATATTCTATCCTGGTGTCGGAACGTGACACTCGCTTCCGATCCTCATATTCTATTCTACAGCTATCCCTACTCATATCTTCCTGGTACCGGAACGTGGCACCCGATCCCCAATTTCATCAAGACCCTTCTTTTACACTAAGGCATCATCATTCTCATTATATAATTTTCAAGCATTATTTCATTCATACTAAGGCATCATCATTCTCATTATATAATATATCAAGCGAATAGGGTTCTTTCAAGATTTGGGATTCAATAGCTTCATCATGCTTTGTAATTCACACCATTTCATAATCATAATCATGCAAGCATACAACTTAAGCACATAGTAGGGTTTACAATACTATCAACACATTAATATCACTATTAAGAGTTCATACGAATATCGTAACATAAACCATAACTACCTCCACCGAAGAATTGGAATCAACAAGCTATCTTCTCAAAATCCTTGCTATCCTCTTCGGTTCTCTCTCTTACTCGTTCGTTTTCCTCTCTTTTTGTCTTTTCTTTTTGTTTGTTTTTATTCAAACCCTCCTTCTTTTTACCCTAATTAAAAGTATAATCAAGTGTAAAGGAGGACAATAAAACCCACTAATTAACTTAAGGTTACCTCTTTAACCCCAAGTAATTAGACCTATTAATATTAACCCTCAATCTTTATAATTAAGAAAGAATAGTCCAAACGACCCTAAAACGTGTAGAGGAATCCTATTTTGCCTGGGACTGCGCGACCTGTGACGGGCCGTCGTGCCTGCGACGGTCCGTCACACAGGTCGTCGCAGCTCCCTCGAACTCACGTAGCCTGTGACGGCCCGTCACAGTTGTAACGGTCCGTTCTGTTCCTCCGTCATGACGGTCAGAAACTTGTTTCTTGTATCAAATTCTCAAAATTCTAAGTGTCATGGGACGACACCTCCTAGACGGGCCGTCGTGACTATGACGGTCCGTCGTTACATCCGCCATCCCAGCCAGTTTTTTTTTCCAGAAATAAAATCTGTTGCTCAAAACGACTAAACAGGTCGTTACACACTCTTGACCCACTACGCTCAAAAAATATCTTTAACGCTAAGATCGATTTTCGGAGATCTATTTATCCAAATTCAATTCCGTAAAGTCGTAGGGATTCCTTAACGAGTTATCTAACTGATTATGTAATCAAATTCATATTTACTTCACCTGATTGCTATCAGATTTTCCTACGCTTTAATGACTCTGATTTTTTCCAAATCTAAACAGAAACGAAAAAATTCTAACACTAAAAAAGTTTTTCCTATCTCAATTTTTACCTCATTGACATTTCTATAACGACGAAACCCGATCATCACAAGCTTATATGAATAATTGAATTTAAGTGTCACTTCCACTAAGATTCTCACTAATATCTAATTCTTCCCCTCTCCCCAACCCCACCCCCACCCCCACCCACCATCCATAATTTTCAATGGCACAGTTCACTAAACTTACCTAATTTCCTTCCTTAACCTTGTTAGTAGTTCCTTTCAAATGATTCAAAAAACACAAACTTCTACCTAATATAATAATTTGTTGAAATTATAAACTTCACAACCCTTTCACACAAGACTTGTTTTTTCTAATAAAAGAAAGTTCATAGAAGCCCACTCTTTGTGCTATTCCTTGGGTTATTTTATGCACACACACTTGGAGATACTTCTAAACTTGAAAACATAATTCATACTCGATCACTCATATGAACTAAATAATCTAAATTCATACATATTATGCTTTTAGGAAAAGTAAGAAAATTATTAAGAGTTTTAATCCTCGCTCGTGTAAAATTCAGTAGTCAAACTTTATTAGAAAGAAAACGAATTTCTTCAAACTATTTAAAATCATGGTCAAAAATGTAAACAATATTGTTTTCTTTCAAAAATAATAAATTTCAAGGGTAAAATAGAAAATTCAAATTGAAATTATTTTTTTCTTGATTTTGTAAATTGACAAAAACTCCTTTTTATTTAGTTTTACTTATTCCGTTGTTCACTTTTAACTTTGTTTAGTTTTACTTATGCACTTTTAGCTTTACACGTTAGTTAAGAAATAATGATTAACATATTTGTTATTTTATCACAATATTTATATTAATTAATGTATAATTTTAAATTTTGAAATAATTTGAGGAATAGGTACTTAACGTGAGGGTAAAATAATAACAAATAATAATAATAATTTGTTTTTCTAAGCGAACCCTAATTATAGTAAATTAACAAAAGAAAAATGAACTCACAAAATATTTTGAAATGAATATTTTTAATAATATATGATCGAGATTCGAGGGAGTATTATTAAAATCATCGATGACTATAGTATTATATAATTACCTGCCAGCTACAAGTGGACACGTAGTATATTTTAGTCTTTTTTTTTTTATTCAAGGCATTGTACTAATATAATTGATCTTATCTAATATCCAATTGACAGCCAACTTCAGGTATGTATATATTTTTATTAAATAAAATAATATGATATATTTTTTTTTATTAAATAAATGAAAGAGGGATATGGAATTTTAAAATATAAGAACGTGAATTATTTAAAATTAGTAAGATGTTTGGTTTTATTATACTTTCAACAATTAAATAATTAGGTATAAATCATCATGAATTATCACTAATTAGACAGTTTCCTGTCTTCCCTGCTTAGGATAGCTAGGCTGTCTTAATTAATTTGATTGCATATATATATGAATATATATATATATATATAATCTATATATATATATATATATATATATAGATATTCCCTCCGTTTCGTATTAATTGTTATGTTTTATTTTATAATATATAAATTTTAATTAAAATTTTTATAATATATTTTCACAAATTAACACTTGAAAAAAAAACATGACAACTAATTTAAAATCCAGAAAATATCAATTTGTTAATGAGATAAACCTTTTCTTATTCATTCTTCATCAAGTCAACAGTAATAATTTCTTGTAATAATTAATTTATTATAATGAATCCATTTTTAATTTTTAGTCAATGATTCCATCTCAAAGAACATCACAGTCTGTTATCAAACTAGCTACTTTTTAAAATAGATCATAGTGATATAATTCAGATTATGTAAAGTTCAAGCTTGAGGAATAAAGAATTATCACTAATACACTAAGTTTCAAATGTGGTTATCAATTACTAATATTTAATTTTACTTTTACCTAAAAAAATTGAAGAGGTGTTCAAACATTAAAGTATTCATATAATGGACAACAATTCAACAACACTAGTTTATGGACCACAAAAGATGGTGCTAAAGAAAGGAACTCATATGGCATGATATAAATTATTAGGTATATTTGGTATAAAATTGTAACAAACTTGGATTTACACAATCAATTGGCCACATCACAAATAACAAAAAGAATCAAAAACCAAAATAATGTCCTCATATGAATTGCATTTTCCTTCAATTAGGGCAATATATATAAAGCTTGTTTGAACATGATTTTATATCATGACTTAGAAAATAGTAATTTGAAGTTGGATTATTTATATATAATTTGAATTTTTAAGCGGTATATTTTTTTATAAATATAAAAACCTTAGAAATTGTGAAAACTGAAAACTATCAAAACTTCACCAACTCTTGATGAGCGCAAATCATAGTTTATAAACATGGAATCGGCATATAAGGTGTCGCACACTGATAAACAATCACTATTCTTCCATTGGAATATCCTACTGAAAAAATGTTCAACAATTATTTCCATAGATATTTTAATTTAATCGAGTAAAGAAAAATATGATCTTTGATTTGATTATTGTCGGTTTGGTTCGAATTTTTTATTTTATTTTTTAGATTTGAAAATAATAAATTTGTTGAGGAAATATGCATCTCGATAAAAACAGACACCTAATATATGAACAATCTACATGAAAGCTATTGTGGATTAAATTAAGCAATAATAGAGTTATTATTACACAAACAAAGTGATTCAATCAAGAGAAAGTGTGACTATGTGATGTAAGATAGGATAGGAAAAAATAAAGCAATAGATTTTTCATGGACTTGATCTTGAGATTTTAATAGTTGAGTTAAAATTAAGAGTTGAATTTGAGAAGATCGTAAAGTTAGAGACTTAGTTTAATTAAAATTTAATAAAATATTTATATTTTCATTTATGAATAATATATAAATAATTATAAAATTTATACGTATAATTTCTCGATTCGATTTGCTTATCTTTCTTAGTATTTTCTAAAAAAATATTTAAAATCAAATCTTATCAAACACATTAAATATCGATTTGATTCAAATTCCTATTGGATTTAATTTATTAATCATAACCCTAATCAACCCTCAATCTCACCATCAAGAGCAAGGCAAATTGCTGGCTTTAGCAAGTAGCCACTAGTGACAATGACAATAAATTGATTTAAGTTAGGAAGGAAATTTAAAAGTTTAGTTGTTTTTTTGCAAGTTCTAGTACTTTATTCTGTTAAATAAATAATAATGGAAGTGGTATTTGATGTCTAAAGGGATAAGGTGGACTCAATCATGTGAAAAGGACCAAACATGAATCTTTACTCTAGAATGTATTTTTCACTTTATGTATCGAATTAATAATACGTTTGTTCAAGTTTTGAATAATAAAATATATTATTTATTATTTTTAAAAAAATACTTCTTTTATATAGTTAAAGTTGTAGACATTGAAATTTTATGAAACTCTAAAAGATACGTTCAATTCGAGTTGAAACTTTAAAAATTATGTTTAATTCAGATTAGGATTCTCGGAGGCTACTCAACCCTAAACCCTAGTTTATGCCTATATAAAGGATACTAAATTTCCTTAAAAGGCATCTCGAAAAATCTATAAAGAGATCAAGATCTCGAATAATCTGTAAATTGATGGATTATTCATATAGAGAGGTCAAATCTAAATCATCCTACTTCGAGAAATACGCTACTAACGGTCCTCGAATCATGACTAAATTTTAGAGAGTACAATCAAGGGAGGAACAAATTTGTACTCGCAATCTATCTAGATTAATAAAATCACGTTTCTTCAAATTTTATTTGTGTAGTTTATTTATTTTTTATATGTTTAAAATTTGATAAAAACAAAAATGTTTCGCTAAGTTATTTAGATTTTTTTAAAAAAAAATAAGTGTTGTTTGAATTATAATGGAAATTATTTGTTAAAAGTTAAAAGATGCTAACTTTTCTAGAAATACTTTTCGAATTATGATTAAGTACAACATTCTATTTTAATATTATTAAATCTGAAAAGAAATTATTTAAAATGATAAAGTAAATACCAACTGTTTCTCTTCATAAATACTATATTTTAAAAAATAAGTAAATTTCACACATTTCTCTTCCATAATCTTCGAAACGCCTCTTTATACATATTTCAAAAGTGCACTTGATTAATTGTTATTTATTTTACCCAAAGAAATACTTATCAGTTCTCAAAATTTTGGTAAAACTTAAAAGCAAAAGAAGAAGAGAAGAAGAATATAAGATAATAGAGGAACAATATAAGCTTTTTTATTTTTTTCTTTCATGTGTATCAACATTGTTCTCAATACTATTATTTATAGTATTACATTGAGGAATATCGAAGGGTGTCACAAATATTACATTAAACCTTCATAATTACTATTTATTATGTAGAAAATAAAGTTAGGATTATCAACAATATTACTACTCACAAAGAAGGAAATTAATTAACCAAGGAGTTATGGTCATCCATTAATCCACAAAAATAATTTACAACAAAAACTAACTTTTTTTCTTTTTAGTGATGGACCATACTTCAAAAATCTTAGATCCCCCTAAAACAAATGCTTATCCAATAACCTCCAAAGTCAATAACACATGATTAGAACATGTACTTTTGGATCTTAAAAGTCTACTTAGACAACCCATAGATGTAAACTTTGTGTTAAATTCAAGCTATTTACCCATAGCCTTTGGCACAACCAACCAAAAGTGAGATGTGAATTGTGTGTACCCTAATGAATAATAAAAATGGGCACTATTGCAACCATAATGATTCTTTCTCACTATTCACTTTTGAATGAACGTGTTCTCAATCAAACCTCCTAGTCTCTAGTGTTATTTTACTTATTGACAGCTTCAAATCTCGTGATCGATACATTGATAAGTCTTTACTCGTAAAAGTATGAAAGATTGTAGTCCTACATACACAAAATTTTATCCTATTTAGATGCCCATTTAAACGAGTTGGTTGGCCAATGTTTGCGTCACTATAGCAAATGGATGTACCTTAATTGAAGTATATTTCAAGCTACTTATAGACTTAACCATTAAAATATATGCTACTATGCCTATTTTTTTCAAGTGATACAAAAATAATAATATCTTAATAATTAAATAACTCAAACTATTTAAATTGTCTGAGATTTAAGTCTTTCTACTTAAATATGTAATGTGAATTACGATGAACTATATCTCAAGTAAATTATGTCTCTAATATGTATATCTTAAATATTGTATAACTTCTAAAGTTAGAAACGTAGAGAAATATATGTTCTCCAAAAAAATATCAGTGGCAAAATATAAAATTCAATTGATCTTTTAACACACATGTAATAAGAACTTAATTATAATTATAATTTATATGTGTGTTTAAAATTAACCAAAATAATCACAGCAATCTAAAAAGTCAAATCAAGCCCCGAAAAATCAACAAAGTTTAATGAAGGAATACCCCAATTTGATTTAAAATATTAAATTTAAAAATACTTCTTTATTTTATTTTTAAATTTTATATCTAATTAAAATTAGGAAGTTTAAATAAGAACGAAGAGACTATATAGACATATAATTATTTTTTTAATTCAATTCATTATTTTAATTTTTATATTCAGAGCAATCCAATATTATATCACATGCTCAAAAGATTCTTCTTGTTTGTTTCATAATTGACCTTCAATTACAAGTGAATGTACTTTTCACTGTCACAAAGGCAAACCCCATATTGATCTTCTTCTAACATATATGCTTGTTTATTTCATCAGGCATTTGTATATGTGACATAAAATTAAAATTTTAAATTAATATTTAAAAGTATCATTTGAAATTATGATTTATCCATAAGTTTATAATTATTTTTTTATATATTTTATTTAAAGTTTTATGGAAAAAGGTTTATATTTTGTGTGAAAGAGATTGGCTTAAGGTATTTCGATTCAAAATATAATTTGCTCATTTGATAAATTTTTATAATAAATTTGAAGTAATTTTAATAGTTTTCAAAATTTATAAAATGATTATATTTATGAAAAAAATATAATTTAAAAAATCTTAATAACATGTCAAAAGGAGTAGTATTTCATTAAGTAAAAGATGATAATAAAATAATTATAAGGGAAAATGGTAAAAAATGTCCTTAAACTATGTGAAAGGAACAAAAATGTTCTTCGTTTATAGTTTGGCTTGAAAATGCCTTTACCGTCAATACTTTAGCTCAAAATTATCCTTGCGGTAAATACTTTAGTCCAGAAATGCCCCTATATTTACAAAAAATGGCTCAAAATGCTCTCTCCAAAAAATTAATTTACTTTTTAAAAATATTTTCAACTTCAAATTTTTATTTTTAGACTTCTAACCCCCACCCCCTCTCAATCCCCCTGTCATCCCCCCTATCAACCCGCCCACCCACCCCCACCCCCCAAAAAAAAATAATTTTATTTTTTAAATACTATCAATTTCAAATTTTTTATTTTTTCACTCCTACCTTCTCTCAAAAAAATAATAATTTTGTTTTTAGAAAATATATTCAATTTTATAAATTGTTTTTTACTCTAGTAGTAAAAATAACAGATCTCTTAAAAATATTTTTCATTCACAAATCAAACACTAAAAATCATTTTCGAAAATATTTTTTACTCACCAACCAAACATGAGAAAATAAGTCTAAAATTTACTTGTTTTTCAGGAAAACATTTTCTAGAAAAACGTTTTTCATAAAAAACATTTTCCTCTATACCAAATACACCCTAAGTTGTAGTAAAAATAATATTTTTTCCGTTTTATTTTATGTTGCAATATTTAATCGGGCACTGAATTTAAGAACAATAAAGACTTTAAAATGTTACCAATTTGTCTTTTAAAAAGTAAACTCACTTTTTTCTCTCCTCATAAATGTATTACAGTACTATCTTTAAAATTAAATGAATCAACAAAAATAAAAGAGAAGTTATATCTTTAAATACTTACCATATAAAAAATATAATATTTTTTTAGACTAATTAAAATAAAAAAATATCACATAAAACAAGACGGATAAAGTAGTACATAAAAAGCTCTCAACACGAGATGGTAGGCCATAAAGTACATACAACACTTTGATATGTCGCACAATGCATTAGATATTTTTATAACACTATTTGGAAATTATATACTTTATTACTCACTAATTTTATATTTTTTCTATTTCATATTAATTCAATTTTAAAGATTTTTTGATTGTTCAAAATTGTTATAAAGTGTAACCTATAAAAAAGATAATTAAAAGATATAATATGTTTTATTTTTCCCCATTTTTTGTAAAATAAAAGTAGAAATAATTATTTCTATGGATTTAAAAATAATTGAAACCTCATTAAAAATGAGTAATTTTGGGGGGGAAATCTAATATATTTTAAATTTTGGAAAAAAATATTTTAAATCATAAAAAAGTGTTAAATTTTATTTATACTGGTTTAGAGGAAGTACCATGTTATGTTATTATTGAGGATATTTTTAATCAATTCATGTGAATATTATATAATATCTAGAATTTGTTTTACTAAATGATAATGTATTCAAATTACAAATTTACTTTAACAAGCTGCTCTCAAAAAAAAAGAAAAACAAAATCATTATATGTAATTTTATAATAGATTTTTTAAAATAAAATTGAAGGATATAGTTATACTTTCCAAAATAAATTTTACTTTATTTAGAAAATAATACATGACTATAAAATTTCGAAACTGAATTCAGAGTTGTATTTCAAATTTAGCAAAATTTTTCAAATATATTTTTCAATTTTATAGAAATCATAATCAAACATAATTTCATCTTTTACCATAAATTTATAAATTTCAAATAAAACAAAAAAAATCTAAAATATTTTATTGCTTTTAATCTTACATGAATTCCTTTATGTTTCATTTTATTTGGCTCTTGTATATATTATTATTATTATTATTATTATTAAAGTTAGATTTACAAATATGCCCTTGGTGCGTTCTAAAGCAAAAAGCTGATCATGGGATATTTTATTCATTAGTGGACCCATTTCAAAGGAGCATTTACTGTTGCCTCTTCACACATCAATTTTCGAGGATTAAATAAATTATTATATTTTTTAATTTATAAAAAATATTTAAATTATTAATTACTTGCAATTATTTTTAGGTTATATTAAATGAATTATTGTTTTTATATTAGCTTTAAAAGAAAATTCAAAACGATTATTGTCCCCTCCGGTTCCCCCTTAATCCCTTTCCATATATGCTTCATTTAATGAGATTTTTAAATTATTTGATATTTTTAGAATAATAATTACAATGACTAAAAAAGGTAATAGTGAAAAGTAACTTTTAACATTATGTCCTAAAATACTTTTTTAAATTGAGTATGTCACACTTTAATAATTTACTTAAAATGAACTTGAGAAGTATATTTTAATATATTTTTTAAATATGTGATTTTTTTTGGGGAAATTTTTTTAAAAATCTTTATATTTGAATTTATGATTAAAATTATCTTCTTTTTATTATAATTTTTTTTATTTACAAGTCTTTTAAAAATATTAATAGGGAGGATATTGTTTTAAAAGTTAATAAAATATAAACTTTAATCCTCCAAATTTAATATATAAGGGATATCACAAAAATATATGGTGAAATGGAGGAAATTGTGTCTCTCTTAATTAGTGGATTTAATCTTAAATTTTGTATATAATTTTTTCTTTTCTTTAAGTATGAAATGCTTTTTTCGAATGAGCCTAACGTGTTGAATATGCAAATAAATCAAATCTTAATGTCTCTATGAAACAATTTAAATTGTTTCATCTATATTTTAATTTATTTGGCTTACATTTCCTATTTAGTTCTTCTAAAAAGTAATGTATTTTCTTTTTTTTAACAATATTTTTCATTTAATATATTTAATATCATAAATTGGCTAGTGTTTGACTTCAAATTCTCAAATGTTTTCGGTAAAGCATTTTTTGACCATTCGTTTAACCATAAATTTTGAAAAAAAATCAATTGTTTCAAAAATATGATTTATATTCATAAATTCTAAAAATTATTAAAAATATCTTTAAGTTTGTATTGTAATTTTATAATGAACATGTTCCATTAGAAAATAACCCTATAATATAATAATTAATAACAATCAACAACAACAAAATAATATATAAACAAGAGCAATACATAATTAGTCGCATACTTAAAAGGTGTCACTAATTCAGTATGAATTATAACCCATTAAAAATAAATTATTCTTTTTTCAATCTTTTAGTAATATATAATTCAGTAGATAAATATTACTTGGGACACTTTTTAAATTTTTAAAAATTCTCAAATATTAAAATGTGATTCGAATACTAATTTTTTCTAGTATTTGAAAATTTGAGAAATATATTAGTCAAATAATGACACTGGCCAAACACCATTTTCGAAATATATTTGTTGCCAAACGGGTCCTTATTAATTATTTTAATATGTTTGATGCATCTTTGACTTCTAATCTCAACAGGTAAATATTTTTTTTTAACTCCCTCTGTTCTTTATTAAGAAAAAATAATTTGAAGGATTGTTTGGCCAATATATTCGTTAATTTTTTTTATATATACACTTCTTAATTCTAGAATAACTAATTTTAAGAGCAAAATTAAAAATATAATTAATTCTCTCTTAATTATTAAATTAATAATTATTTTGAAATAAATATTTTTAATGTACAGACAACTAAAATACAAAAATATATTAAAACGTTTAATTATAGAATCCCCCCCCCCCCCCATTTTTTCTAGATTTTGATTACATCTTTTGAGGAAATTTTCAAATCAAAGATAACATAAAGTTATTATAATTTTCAAATCAAAGATAACATAAAGTTATTATCACTCCAAATTACTCACAAATATTACGAATGATTTTAATTTACGACAACTTTCACATATAGCAAATATAAAATTTATATTTATATGTTATAGTAAAGTTTGCATTATTGCACTCTATAACAAACTTATATATGTATAATTCACCATACATATATAATTGAAGCGAATTGTATGAAATGAGAAAGAGATAAATTATATACAATTTGAATTGTATAAAACGAAAAAGCGAGAAAGGGCGAATTGAATTGTATAAAAGGAGAAAGAGAGAAATTATATATAATTTGAATTTGTATAAAACGAAAAGAGAGAAAGGACAAAAAGAGACTTGTGAAGGAAATATACAATTGAATCGAATTGTATAAAACGAGATTGAGAAATTATATATAATTTGAATTTGTATAAAACAAGAAAGGCAAAAAAGACTTGGATAGAGAAATATTATATTGTTTAATTATAAGTGTATTGGACGAAGATATATATATTTGCATGTGTTTATACAATTTTTCTCGCTTTATACAATTCTATTGTATAAAGTGAGAGAGACGAGCGACAGAAATAAGCGAGCAAGAGAGAGAGAGTGATGAGCGAGAATATGAGGGAGAGAGGGAATAACAAACAGTTTGTTATGAAATACAAATAAATCAAAGATTAGCTAATGTATTTATTTGGGAAACTTACATAATTATATTATAATAACAAAATATTTATCATTTATAGCAATAATATTTATTTTTAACTTGATCACTTTAATTTCATTTATAATACAAATTTAATTCATATTACAAAGAATAATTTTTTATTCACATGTAATATAAAATTTAATGATAAATAATTCATTTATCACACATTTTTATTCACTTATAATACAATGTGTCAAACTTTTACCAAACAAACATAATATATTTTAAAAAACAAGTATAATTAATATATATTGCGTACATAATTCACTTTTAGTACATATGACATATTTGACATAGTATTGCTATAAATATAATAAATAAAAAATATTGCTAAAATCAGTAACTATTTACTAAAATGTATCAATTTATGTAATTTTTTTTTTTATATTATTAGTTTGTTTTTTTGTACAATTATCCCTTCAATTTATTTTATATCTAAATATAAATATGCTAAATTCATTTTTTTTTTCAAATATAAAATAAAAAAATATTTTTAATTTTGACAAAAATAAAATAAAGAAGGTCCTATCTCGTAAATTCCGCAAAACATCAAAAACTCCACCTTTTTAATCCACCATTCCCCCACTTCTCTTTTTCTCTCTCCTTTCTTCTTTGCTCTGTTTTTTTTCCCATTTCTCTCTGTACATTGTTTTCTCCTTTTCTCTTTTAGAGAGAGAAAAAAAATGGTGAATGAGTTTATGGTATGTGTTGATAGGATCATAATAGCAACAACATGTTTTGGAGATTCATCAGTTACTAATGGCGTTGGTGGGAGAGAGACCCTTTTGACTAATGATGCTGTAAATGTTAATTCTACTGTTGAAATCATCAGTTCAAGAAAAACCCACCAAGAAAAAATTAGTATTAGTACTAGTACTTGTGTTGGTGGAGAAGGTTCTTCAAAGGGTAGTAGTAGTAGTAGTGTTAGAGAGTGTAGGATTTGTCAAGAAGAAGATGAAGAAACTGATATGGAAGCTCCTTGTGCCTGTAATGGAACTCTCAAAGTATACCCATTTCACCCCCTTTTTATGATTTCCTTTAATTTTACTTCTTGGTTTGGTTGTAGATTTTGAGTTGTGTTTTTTGAGGTGCATTTTTCTTTTAAATTTTATGAGTGAAAGAGCCTATCTAAGACTGGTCTTACTCCACATTTGAAACTTGAAAATATTTGAAGATAAATTTTCAAAATCTATGGCGGAAATAGGTAAAGTTACAGTTTTTTTCTACCAGTTTCATTTGTTCTCTTAGGCTGGCTAAGGAAATATGTGTTATTTCTATTTTTTCTTCTTTTTTGCTTAATGGGGTTAATTTTTGATTTATTTTTTTTATTTTAAAAGTTTGAGTTTTGATATCACTTGTTTTTTTACTTTGGCTTGGGAAATGTGTTTGATTGTTAATGGATACAAAAAATTTCTTTTGTTTCTTTCCTTGAGTTTTTAGTCTTTCTGCAATATAAAAATGAAAGATTGGTGCTTTTGATTGTACATATATTTTCTTATAATAAAAGAGTCATAAATTCACAAAAAAACTTTTTGTAAAGTTAAGCAAAAAAAAAAAAAAGTTCCATGAGAAGACTGAGTTGGGGTTTTTTTTTTTAAGTTCCCAGAAAGTTTTGGTTTTTGTGCAATATTTTTTTTTTGATTCTTCCTTCACATGATGAATGCCTTGTGAGTTATTTTTGTTCTTATCTGGAAAAAAAATCAAAAAGTATGCTTGCTTGGTCACCAAACTTTTTCTATTCTCATTAAATGTGGATTTTGAATATTCTACCTTTGTTGAACAGAAAATTTTACCTGCTGCTGAAAATATGCACCAAATAATTAAATGCATGACATGACAATAGTCTTTTGATCAAAAGTCTGTTTCTTATTTGTGACCCTTTATTATTAAAAATACTATTGCTATATGTCAGTTATACTGGGATTTTATTTTCATATTTATGGGAATTTATGTTATAATTGATGATGGTATTCAAATGTCAAAATGTTTGAGTTAATGATGGTTCAGTTATCCTGAATGTCATATGTCTTCATGGATTGAGTAAATGCTAGTATTGAATTAAATCATAAGGTCATATATCCTTTTAGAGTGGCTCAAGTTTTTTGCAAGCTATGTTGGTTGGACTCTTTAGAAATGCTGACGGATCCTGTCGGATCCTTGGAAAGTAATCCATTCTTGGAGGATCCAACATGAGCGCCACACCCTTTTTGAAGAGTCCGAGCAAAGATAGTGTTACTAAAATTTGCGTTCGTTGTATGCTCAATTCTTATGTTCACATTGAATTAGTAGGGTTTGTTAATGCTGCAGTTTCACCTCAAGATTTCTTAAGGTACTATTAGATTAAAAAGCTGAGTATTGATATTCTGTCATCTATTGTACTTGCAGTTTGCTCATAGGAAATGTATTCAGAAATGGTGCAACAAAAAAGGTGACATCACCTGCGAAATCTGTAACGAGGTTGGTAGCTTTAAGCACCTGCTTTTAGTGGAAAAGATATTTCTCTAGTCTCAAGTGATGTTGATTTGTTATTTGTGTTCTATTAGGTGTTTTCACCAAACTACACCCTTCCACCGGCAAGAAGCAACCCTGATGTAATGGCAATTGATATCAGGTATGTGCTTCAGGTTGTTAGTTGTATAGTACTTGGCGTGTGCTTTCAAACAATACCTTGTAAAAACGAACCTTTGCTGGTTCATTGAAACTTGCAGTTTAAGTTGTGACAATGTAAGTAGGGACAAATTGCTTGATAGGTTTATCTACTTTTGTATTCTGTGTCAATTGGTTAGTAAGTTATCAGTTGTAACCTTGCATAATTGGCATCCTTAAAGAAAGAAAATAAATGGAGTACTAAAATACAAGACTTGGAAGACTTTTAATGGGACCTTAAATAGATTGACATCAGTTCTCTTGCCTGCTTAATGTCTTAACATTGCTAAATATGAGAGTGGCATAGTTCCGCTTCATCTATCCCTTGTGTTAAGGTTTATGATCATGATCTAGTTTCATTTCGGAATATGTTAAATAATATCATTTGATCTTTTTAATTCTCTTTGCCCCAGAGGCATATGATACGTGAGTGCCCCATAGGTGTCATCAATCATTTTTGAATATATAGGAGTTGTGTCTGTTCTAAGCTCTCCTTGAGCAAGTTCTTTACCTTGATAGGCCAATTTAGTTGTTTGCGTGAAAATGATGGCATTGCAATGACTTTGTTTTGAAGTTGAGTAGATAACAAGCTTTCAAGAGATCTACTTTGGGAGATCAATCCTTTTAATTGTGATTTGGAACTCAGTAGATCTTGTTGCATGTATTTTAATGCCATCATGTGCGGAAATCTTTACAAGATTGCTGATAGGTTTCAACAGAACCTAGCATTTGTGACATGATCCAACTACACTAATGTTATTATATATGAAATATCAAATGTCCAGTTTCCAGCATCCAACATGAACAGTAAATACTCTGTTTTCCGATTGAAAAATCAATCTTTCTGACCTTTTTGTTCTTCGGTTTGTTTAAATCAGGCAAGCATGGGGACCGGGCATGGATATTAGAAATCCTCATTTTCTGGCTTTTGCTGCTGCTGAGCGTCAATTCCTGCAATCAGAGTATGATGATTATGCCATTGCTAGCAGTGGGAGTCTAGCATGTTTCCGCTATGTTGCAATCATTGTATGTATAAGCTGTGTAATGCTTCTATGATACAGTCATTTTGTTTGTAAGCACTTCATTATTGAAGGTCGGTTGTTTTCTATTAATGCAGTTGATGCTACTCTTGCTGATACGTCAAACCTTGATGGTCACAAGGGACTTTGCAATGGTGCAGGACCCATCAACCTTCTTCAATGTAAGTCGGAATCATTGTTCATTCCATATGTCTTGTCTTCTAAGATAGTTCAGCAAGGAGGACTGAACTCCCATGCTGTTCATTCTTTCACTAGCGTGTACTCTGGCTGTTTGCATCATTGAGTGTGATTAGGAAGTGTACTGCATCGTATCAGCAATTAGCATGACAATCTACACCACGGTTCTGAGGTTTAATTTGTTCATTTGGATGCATGTTACTATTCTTGTGTAGACAACTTCCGTTTATTTTTCATATATAAACAGCAGTACTTGCACTGACACTCTAGTATGTTTAGCTGCCAATTATTTTAACTTCGAAGCATGTTTTGTAAACTTCAGTTTCAGATTTCACTTCTTCAGCTGGCGGCTTTCCTCCTCCCTTGTTATGTAATGGCTCGGACATGGTACATGATACAATGCCGGAGAAGGAGGCAGGTATGTACACCTAACAGTTATCGTAATCATTCTCTTTCCTCTCGCATTCTGCCCTTCAATTTTGTGTCTATGATTGGCTAAAATTGGTTCCTTGGCAACTTTTGCTGCTATGATTACCAGTAATGTCATGAGCCTTGATATAACAACATATGATGTTAGTATACAATGACATTGACCCTTTGTTACTGTTACTTGATGTCTAAGGGTCCCTCGTTCCCTATCTCCGATTTCATGTTAGAATTACAGAGTGAAAGTTCTTTAGCTTTATCTTACGTATGCACGATTCATTTCAGGGTTAAGATGGACGATGTTTGGTTAGCATGATCTTTTGCAGCCTTTATCGTCTCTTATGAGGCGAGTGCTGCTGTACATCAATCTTCTCTTTCGAAAGATTATCTGTATCTATCTCCCGAGGTGCAAACGTTTAGTTATCCCTCTTTGAGCTCTACATATAAGTTCTTCCTTAGTCTCTCTCCTTAGCTAGTGAACTCGGAAGCAAATGTAAATGTGAGTATTTGAGTTCACAGGCATTTTCTTTTTTTATCACTTTTCTTCTGTATCTCAGTTTAATTGGATGTCATAAAAACAATTGACAATCCATATGAAATTTCTAATGGAACAAGGAGTTTTCTGCATTTTGTTGAGGGTAGCATGCTTCACTCAAATATGTATATTTTATATATCATAAGTTTATTATTGTTGACTTGTTATACTTTTTGCATAATTCTCAAATATATAGATTTGTAAGCATATTATATAAATTTACAAACAAAATTAACAAGTTTGACTCTTGAGATTCAAAATGTTAAACATAAATTGAGACAAGATTACATATTTGATTGTTGGAGTTATATAGGTATTAGTTATACATGAATTTAATTATAAGGAGGTCTCTATTATTTCATGCAAGTTATGTTATCCATCTTTTTGTATAAAATAATGTATAATTTTTTTTCAAAATTTATATGGAAATTAATTTTGAGTTTCTAAATTGCAAAATGTATATCATATTATATTGAAAAAATGGTAATCTATAAGTCAATTCTCGACTACACACTTAAATTTTACGATGATCCTATTGCTTTTTTAGACATTTAAAAAGGGAATATATTGCCCCTTAAAAGGTCACAACGAGATTTGTGGTAAGTGATGGGCTGCATATACTATGCTACGTGAATATATAGTATTTTTTTTAAATTTAAATATTATTATTCTACTTTTTTATTCTATTTCCCTTAAATGTTTTCTTTTCTAAATCAGCACATTCTTTTTTTTTTTCCTTTTCTTTAACTACAAATTTTCTACCATTAAAGTGGAAATTTCAAGTTCCATTTCTAAAACCTCCAAAAATTTAGTTTCTTAATCTTTGTTTGAATTATTTTTAGAGAGGTTCTCAATTTTCTTATACAAGCCAATCTTGAATATTTAGATTTGATATTTAATGGATGTTCTTCGTTGAGAATATTGTTGGAGTTTGAGAAGCTAAAAAATGAAGTATATTTGAATGAGAATGAATTGAATTAGTGAAATCTTTGAAAGTTTACTGATTTTTAAAGTCGTAAACATATTTACTTGACTCACAACAATTTAAAAGGAGAAAATCTTTTGGGTTGTTCATGTTAAAGGATTTGATGTTGATATATTTGTATAGCAATCATTAATCAACTTTAGGATCTGGTTCGAATATGAGTTTCTTTAATTTTGTGTGTTGTTATACTTGAAGTAGTAAAAACTTAGCCGTAAAATTAGTCGGGTAATTTATTTAAAAGGGGTTGATTTATGGATCAGATTAGGTATTTATGAGTTCGAATATCTTTTCATTTTCATATAAATGTTATGTGGTAAGGTCAAAATGACATGACAATTCCATGTAGCATGTAAAGAAATGAAAAATGAGTTGGATATGTCCAACATGACAACTAACGCCCATAAGGGCATATTTGGACCAAAAGTTGGACAGCGAGGGCATCAGTGAATCAAACTTTAAATTAAAGATATATCTAGACCTTTTCGAACAGTTTAGGGTCATATTTGACCCTTTTTCCTTTTTATTTTGATCTCGTATTCTCCTAATTTTTTCAAGTGAAATTGATCTCTTTTGAAAAAAGAAGAAGAAAGGAGATATCATTTGTAATAACTATCATTAACGGTGAGGTGATTTCATACTTCTTTTCAGATAATTTAAATCAGATGGAGTGTTGAAGAGATATAGAAAGAAAAGATAAAATAAAAGTAAAAAGTAGAATACATAATTTTTTTTAAAAAAAATCAGAAAATTAATATGACAAATAAAAATAAGAAAGTTTCTGCACTTTCTTTGTCAACTCAACATTAGAGAGCAAACAATTCTACTATAATATAGTTCAAGGGGATAATAGGACCCTCCTTAAATATAAGGAACCATTTGATTACTGATTAGAGTTATCTAGGTATTAGTTATGTATGAATTAGTTATGCAGAATTTAATTATGTAGGTATTAGTTACGCAGGGTTTAGTTATGCAGGTATTAGTTATGCAAGTATTAGTTATGCAAGGTTTAGTTATGCAGGGTTTAGTTATGTTGAATTAAATTGTGCAGGTATTACCTATACGGATATTAGTTATGTAGGTATTATTTAGTTATGTAGATTACAATTCATGAATTATCAACTATTGAATATTAAACTTATTGTAAATTATTAATATATATTATTCACAAAATAATAATACATGTTAATAAAATGTGGAATATATTGAATAATATATAATGCTAATATTTGATTAACATATGTACTGTCAAAAAATATATCATCAATTTTTTTAATAGTAAAAAAATATTTATATGTGCATAAATAAATAAAAACTGTAAGTATATAAAAATAAATAAAAATAGTATATATATATATATATATATAACAGAAAAACAGCAAAGTTTTCAATTAAAAAAATTAAAAAAAAATGAAAATGGTCTATATATAAAAAGAAATAAAAACAACAAACATATATAAGAAAACAATAAAGTTTCCAATTTAAAAAATAAAATAAATTAATAGAGTAAATCTGTAGGTTTTCATTTTAATACGTGTATAACTAATACCACATAACTTATTCCATCTTCTACTCTGCATAACTTTATGTAGGACTATAAAAAATGCAATTAAATACTCCTCTATAAATTAATACATGAATAACTTTTATACTATATTTAAATTCTTACCAACCAAAAATGGTATTATGTTGACGTTTATACCTAACACAAAATTTCTACAAAATATAATAAAGCTAATACAACTTTTAATACATGTATAAGATGTCTCTTATACAGTAACAAAATGACCTCTAAGTGTTTAATCCATCAAATTTGTCCATCATATATAATGGAAAATAAATAATTAATATTAAGGATAAAATATATACTCATATAAAAAATATATGTTTATCTTGATATATTAAAAGTGACAATTAAAAATAAAACATGTATGTTTATAATATGGTAGATAATAAATAAAAATAAGCTCAGGAAGTAATAAAGCCAGAGGGTATGTAACGACCCTCTTAGTCGTTTTAGAAATTCCAACTATTATTTTTATATCAACCTTTTTAGTAGATTTTATAAATAATTTATATGACTTGTAACAATTAGTGACATGATTTTAGATTTAATAAAAGATTATTTTATTGCTAAAAAAAATAATTAAAAAAAAATAGAAAAAAAAATAGAAAAGGAATTAATTAATTAAATAAATAAAATAAAATAAAAAGAAAAGGGGCAAAGTGCCCTAAACTCATTAAAGCCTGTGACGGCTTATATGAGGAAAAGAAAAAGAACGATTTGAAAAAGAAAAAAAACGCAGAGAAGAAAAGAAAAGAAAGGGAGAAAAGAAAAGGGAAAAGGAGGAGAAAAATTAATATTTTCGTCAAGGTAATTATTTTCATCCTTTCTATTAAGTTTTTATGTAATTAGAAGTAGATTTTTAGATTAAAACGTGCATAATTTACACTAATATGTGAAACTAATTTTTAATTTTGTGTACATGTATGCATATTTTATTTAGCATAAATTTCACCTTAGTCATTAAGTAATTATGACCAATTGTTGATGATCATGAAACAATTATTGGGTAGGGAGGTAAATAGACATGCAAGAAGCCTTCCGTATAAAAGTATTTCATGAAATATCTTTATTTTGGTATTCAAATATGGGTGATATAAATTGGGATCAATTTGAGATCTTTTTAATAGTTTTCATATTATCGTTTAAGTTGATATTTATATTAATATATAATTAAGTATTAGGTATATGGTATTAAGTGAATGTCTTAAGATTTATGATATTGAAAAGAAATTAAAAATTTAATCCTAATCTTGAAACTTAAGAACTTAATTATAAATTTTCGTGAGTGGTTTAGTCTAGACATGTGCAACATGTGTGTTGTTAACTTCGAAACCTTATAGTGTTTAATTATTTGAATAGACTAGATTTTATTTGGAAGTGCAACAAAGGAGGAAGGCTAAAGTCCCGAAGTGATTGTTCGATAAATTGAGGCAAGTGGATTTCTAAACTCTTGTTAAGTGTATGGAATGCGTGTATTTCCTTGTGGTATATGTTTGGAAGTGATGGGATTGGTGATGGGTTGACTTGTCCACATTAGGGGTGCATATCGGTCGGTTCGGTTCGGTTTTGAATATTATCGGTTGTGCTTATCGGTTATCGGTTTGTAGACTAGCTAAACCGTTAAAGAACCATTAAGTTATCGGTTAATCGGTTATTGGTTAATCGGTTGTCGACCCTTATCGGTTCGGTTATCGGGTTAACCGTTAACATATCACACATTTTTTAAAAATAAAAATCACATGAAGAACATGCAAAAGGTCCTGCAGGCTGCAACAGTGCAACTAAAGTGACAACATACTAGCAATTAGCAAACACTTACACTGCCTTTATTTTACTTGCTAAAGCACAAAGTCACACACTAAAACACAAACAAAACAGTACATCATTCAATATTCATCACAACCTTTTTATACTATGGTAGGTGAGCATGGAACCCAACTATCTGGTGGACAAAAGCAAAGACTTGCAATAGCAAGGGCTATCTTAAAGAACCCAAGAATACTACTCCTTGATGAAGCTACAAGTGCACTTGATGCTGAATCAGAGAGTCTTCACAGAAACACTAGAAAATTCTACTAGAAAACACAATAGCCACAACAGTCAGCAGCCCACAGAACACACAGCCACAGAACACACAGCCACAGCCCACAGCAACAGCCACAGCCCAACAGAAAATTCTACTCGACACAACAGCCACAGCCCACAACAGTCAGCAGACTCAGCACAACACAACATTTTCTACTAGAAAACACTCGACACAACAGCCACAACAGTCAACAAATCCCCAACAGCTCACACAGGCGCAATCAAAATTTCAAAAATTCAAAATAGCAGTCACACAAACTGAAAATTTAGTCCAAACATAGTACTAATATTTCACATTCAAGTAAACAAAATAATAGCTAGTAATCAATTCTTGCGAGTTAACAATTCTGGTTTCTTGTTTCCAAACAACGTTTAACATGATTTCTTAAGGAGGCAGTTCCATTATAGTGCGAATGGTAATAAGCAACACGACCACAATGAATACATTTCACTGTCCACGATCCATATTTTTTTTCTTCAAGTTTTTCATAGTGATTCCAAATAGGTGATCGAGCATTAGAACCATGAAGTTGAGGCATGATGAAATCTGATGAACAAAGAAACAGAGAAAGCATTAGATATTTTAATGATTAAAATGAAAGATTAGTCAAGATAAAGTGATAAACTGATACAGAACACCAAATTCTACTGGGAGCTTTGCACAAATATTTGTATCAACCATAATATTACATACCCATTACTCATTAGTCATCAGAAAAGAGAAGTCAATCATAAATCATGCATAAAGACAAGATAATAAATAACAAATGTATGATGTAATATAAGAGACCACCTCAATAGTAAGACATCTACCTTCCTTTTCCTTTAGTAGAGTTAGTGAAGGAAACCTCCAATTTTACATGTCATCAATGCAAAGTTCGTTTCCAAGTTTTGCCAAATCTAAAGACAAATATAACAAGTCAAGGCTCAAGACTTAAAAAATAAAAATATAGAATAAACTATTCACAATTTTACATCAATGAGGTTCTTTTTTTACCTTCTTCAAGTTGCTCAAGAAAATCTAAATCTTCCTCAATACTTATGGGTTGTGGCTCACTTCGAAGCCAATCTTGAAGGCACACTAGAGCTTGTACAAATTTAGGAGTTAATGAACTCTTAAACGAATCAAGTATGCGTCCTCCAGTACTAAAAGCACATTCAGACGCCACACTTGAAACGGGAATAGACAACACATCTCGAGCCATCTCAGAAAGAATTGGAAATCTAGGGGAGTTAACTTTCCACCAAAGCAATACATCAAAATCTGATTTTCCAACTTCAATTTCTTCATCAAGATATTTAACTAATTCTGACTTTGAACTTGCTCCTCCTTTTTCAGATGTATGTTTTTGTAATTCCTCAAAAAAAATTCCAAATTCTCCTCCAGACCTTGAATCAACAGACCTTGAATCAGAAGTATCCACCTCAGTTGAAGAAAATTGGCCATTTTTATCAGAATCAACAGGCTTTGTATACTCATTAAACAAAGATTCCATGTATGTTCGCACACGATTTCTAAAGCAGCCCCTTTTTCTCCAAACATCTTCCTAAGTGCAAAGCCAAGAGTGATAAATTTGTGACGAGGATCCAAAACACATGGTATAAAAACCATTTTATTCATTTTTTCAGTATCACCCCAATATTTATCAAATTTCTCCTTCATATTTTCCGCCATTTTAGCCAAAACATGATCTTCATTTGATATCAATTGATTCAAGTAAACACCAACTTGACAAATTTCAAGAAAATGAAGATTTGATGTAACATATCGTGATCCAGATATCTTCAAAGTAAGATTAAAAAACATTTCAAGAAATTTTGTGATTCGCTTTACGCCCTCCCAATCACTACTCAAAAGTGTACCTGTAGAATTTTTATCCACCATATCAACAAACTTAAGATGTAGTGTCAAGCCAATATCACGATCGGCGTACTCTACAATTGCACCTTCATATTCAATTACCCGCTTCAACATCATGTAGGTTGAATTCCACCTTGTAGGAACATCCAAGCATAAAGACTTTTTAGCAAGATTTTCATCTTCACAACATTCTTGAAACTTTTTCCACCTAGCAGGAGATTGTCTGATGTATCTCACTGCTTGCCTAACTCGTTCAATAGATACATTTGCTTCTTTTGTACCATCTTGAACAATAAGATTTACAATATGAGCCATACACCTTATATGAAGGTGACTACCACCCATTAGGTTGGTCCCCCATTTAGTTAATTGCTTAGACAACTCAGTTATTGCCACACTATTTCAACCAGCATTATCAACTGTAACGGTGAAAATGTGATGCAATCCCCACTCATGTAAGCACTTACTAATAGACTTTCCAAGATCTTCACCTCTATGACTATTGATTGGACAAAAATTGATAATTCTTTTATGCAAAGTCCAATTTTTATCAATCCAATGAGCAGTAATGACCATATAATTAATTCTTTGGATGGAAGTCCAAGTATCAGTGGTTAAAGACACCCTTTGTTTTGTTCCCTTAAAAAAAGCCATCAACTTATGTTTTTCTTCATCAAAAAGATTAAAACAATCACGAGTCACAGTGGTACGAGAAGGAATGTGGAAACAAGGTTGTGCTACTTTCATAAATTGTTTAAAACCTTCTTTTTTCAACAAATCTAAAAGGAAGTTCATCAATAATTACCATACGACACAAGGCCTTTCTACACTCTTCCTGATCAAATTTCCATGGAACAACAACTACATCACCCTTGTTACCACCTATCATTGGTTGAAATGCTAATCTTGATTGTCTAATATCAATGTTATAAGGCATCTTAGGGCATTTGGATATATGAGTAAGCATTGACGTCGTACCATGTTCTTTTGTATCAGCAAAATACTCTTTCTTACAGTAGTTGCAAACACCCTTTTCATTTCCATCAGAATCAGTTTTACGAGAAAAATGATCCCACGCACGAGATCGTTTTTTCCTCCCTTTCTTTACTTGAGACTCAACAATTTGACTTTGATCTATTGCATTTGAATTAGAAGCTCCACTTTCACCAACAACCTTATCAGTTATGACATTTTCAGCCATGATACTTTCACCAAAAACTGCGAAAAGATATGCCATAATCGTTTATTGAACATATCAGTTTTGCTGCTTAATATGTGAATGCATAATTTGGTCAAAAAGAGTGAAAAGACAAAGACAAAATTTCCAGTTTAATACTAAAGAACAAGACTTCACCATTTTCACTATTCCTAATCTTTATGAGGAACTTCTTATCATCTTCCATAAAATGTTAATTTTTTCATTATTAAACAACTTACACCACAAAAAGGCAAAACTAAAAAGAAAAAACTAAAGTCATTATATTTTTTAATACTGATATTAATTATTGTAAAGACTTGACCTTTTCCATTATTCCAAACCTCTGTTGGAAACTTGTTATCATCTTCCTAATTTATGACATATAAGTGTACCCTTTTAATTAAACAAATTGATAACTTTTTCTGTAAATTGATATAAATTTGTAGCCCTACCTGAGAAATTGAAGAAAAAAATCGTAACAATTTAGAAGAAAAACATACAAAAGGCCCTTGAGACATCAAAGATATAAGCAGTAAAGAAGAGAACCACACTCTAACATCTGATATCACGAACTCGAAGGATACAAACTACACTTCGTTAAACAAGTTAGAGTTCCAATTTGTGAACTACTGATCATTGCCCCATATAAGATCAGCACACAGCCACACATACCATAATCAATTAAATTGCTTCACAAATCCACATGTTCTTGTAAACAAATAATGCACCATGAAATCATATACAACACAGCGAGAAGGGTAAAAGATACAACACAACGCGAAGGGTAAACACATAATGCACCATGAAATCATTGTTAGTCGTTAGTCGTTACCTTGTGAGACCGATATGCACCCCTAGACCCTAGTTGTCGCCTCGCCGGACGTCTGACTGGAGTGGAGAGTTGGTTAGTCGAGTTCCGTCCTCGCCTCACCGGAGTTTCAAAATTGGAGACTGGAGAGTGGAGACTGGAGTGGAGAGAGCGGCGGAAGCAGAAGGACGAAGCCACGAAGGTTTCTCCTTTCTAGACTTTGTGTTTGTAACCTAGAATTAGAAAATTAGAAAATAAATTTAGGGGGAAATAGTCGGGTAATCGGGTGACCCGGTATATTTCCTTCCCAAATCCGTCACCCGAACCGGTAATCCAATTAAAAAAATTACTGAACCGATCCCCGACCCAATTACCTAATAGCCCGACCCGTTAACCCAATAAACCGAAAATCGGGTCGGGTTATTGGTTTTACCCGTTTTTTGCACAGCCCTTGTCCACATTGATTAATTCTAATGATGAAAAAAAAGGATAACAAAAGGCAATGTGGTTAATTGTTTATGTGTGATGTGTTGAGAAAGGTTTGATGGCTTGTTGAATCATTGTTGATTTGATTTCATGTTTGTGTGGTTGTGAATTGTGCAATGTTATGAAAATAGTCATCTCCTCATTATTTGTGTGAACATGTCATTTGCATTATTCTGAGACATGGTTGTGAAAGTGTTATGTGCATTGAGCAAGAATGATAACTTAAAGAGGATGTACCATTTCGAGGGACGTATCGCGCGCCGCGATGGATACTATATTTCGATGGACGTATCGCGCGCCGCGATGGTTACTATTATCGAGGGTCGTGTCGTGCGCCGCGATAGATGCATGGACAGATATGTCCCCCATGGGTCCCGGACTGAGAGACAGCGGGTGTGTATCACTAGGTCAGACATGCATCATAATACTTGACATTGCATTCCATTGCATTACAAATACTTATCATTAGTGAACTTGATATTGTGTTTTGCTGATCTTGTGATTGCCTTTCTGCGAAATTTGTGATTGATGAATACTGAGCTTGTTATTGAGGATATGTAATTTGTTGAATTGTTGTTATTGAGGGTATGTAATATGTTGAAGTTTTGTTATCGAGGATATGTAATTTGTAGAATTGTTGTTGTTGAGGGTATGTAATTTATTAAAGTATTTTTTTGGAGGATATGTAATTTGTCTAAGTGTTGTTGTTGAGCTACGTGCTATGTAAACTGTGAGCTGTTAGGTTGGGTTGATTTTACTTTAGGATGTAGTTGTGGAGGTTCGTTTGGGGGTGGTAGGAGTACCAGTATTTCATCCCCTTAGCTTGTGTTTAGAGGTTTACTTGCTGAGTACCGTGTGGTTTGGTACTCTCCCCTTGCTTCTACAAATTTTTGTAGGTTACTAGCCCGGACTTTTATGATATATTCTCTTCTTTTCCGAGGCTTCCTGGAGATTTTGTGAGGTAGTTGTTGGTCATCTCAGCATCCCTCCTTACTCTTGTTTATGATTTTGTTCTACTCTAGAAACAATATCATATGAGACTTATATTTTCTTTTGATCCGATTGTAATACTTTAGAGGCTTGTACACGTGACAACCAGGTTTTGGGGTATAATGTAAGTTGATAGTAAATTTTTCGCATTTTTATTGTAATAGTTGAGTTTTAGGCTTACTTGTCTTGGTGGGATAAGACGAGTTCCATCACGTCCATTTTTGGGTCGTGACAAAATGGTATCAGAGCCCCAGAATCTTAGGTCTCACGTGTGTACAAGTCGAGTCTAAATAGAGTATCGATGATCGGTACGGAGACGTCTGTACCTATCTTCGAGAGGCTGTAGTGACTTTTAGGAAATATCTTCACTTCTTGGATCTCTATTGTGCGTACCTGGTCTCATTTTGATTCTTATCGCTTAAGTCCATTCGCTCTCGTTTATGTGATGACTCGTGCGTAGTTTCTTTTGTCAATCATTGGCATGTCA
Source organism: Solanum habrochaites (assembly GCA_027704765.1). NCBI lineage: Eukaryota > Viridiplantae > Streptophyta > Magnoliopsida > Solanales > Solanaceae > Solanum > Solanum habrochaites. The sequence goes on from JAKWJA010002496.1 coordinate 4,166,368, forward strand.
TGTATTGATTTGATGTTAGATCTGGTATTAAGGTGGAAATGATATACTTATGAAACGAATGTGTGATCATATTTGAAAGAGTTGAGTAAGGTTAATTATCATTGTAAAATAATAATAATAAATATAGTACTTATCTGGTATAAGCAAAATATGGAGTGGTTCGACAATTAGAAGTTAAATGTTTGAAGAATTAACTAGATAATAAATAGTGTAACCTTGAAAAATACAATTGATATAGTTGTCATACCATTAATGAGTTGCTTAGCAAATGATGTTGCACCAATTCAGGTCAGAATCCCTTATGTGGTTTCACAGATTGAGTGTATACCAAAGAAGGTCATGATACGACTATTACAATAGTACTGATGGGTACTTGGTTAGAATTATGGAGTGTGTTACTTTTGATATTGACCTTGCTTACGAAAGAATACATATAGCTTGGGTTAGATACAAAACTAATCTGGTAATATTTTACAGCTATTTGATGGATAAAGTGTGTGACCTATTTGGAAATGATCTTCTCAATAGATATGATATGTTCTAGTGGTGGATGTAATGAATTTTCACGATGTGTTACTAGTGGTACATGAAAACGGACATGTTGATTGTTAAGTGCAAATATTAACTACTTAAGGAGTTATCTATGGTATACATGCTCATATGATAAGATTTGGTGTTGAACTCATATTTGAGAACCCAACTAGCTTGTTGGTACGGGTGGATGTGTTAAACATTATTTATAAGGAAGCTTTTAGTAGTGGATCTTTGGTATGATATTGATTGTGAAATGTATTTTGTGGATTGTAAATGAGTGTTGGTTTCATCTTAAATTCCATGGAAGTGGAAATATGGATGATAAACTTATAAGTAAAGGAAGTCTCAAAAAGTATACTTGTGTGAATGTAATTGAGAATTTTAGTAAGAAAGTGCATATAAATTGAGTAAGTACCTTGGATGGTTGGCATAGCTAGGTTTGGATTGTCATGTTAATGGCGAGGCAAAATTCGTAGTGAGGGAAATGACGAACTAAGCATGATGATTATAAGATTTTATGACGCATTATGATTGAAATGCAACTATATGATACGGGTGTTGGTTAAAACAATTTTTTTATGGTAATGATGAATTTTGAGTATCTAAGGTTATGGTTGTTTCTATTTCATAAGTAGTGTGGTTTTATGGTAATTTTTATAAGGAGTTAGGATGTCATCTAATAAAATTGAAAGGAGCTAGAGCCATAATGGAAAGAATTAGTGGTAAATAGTTTAACTTTCAGAGCGAGGATAAATCTAGGCTATTTTACTTTGTTTGCAAGGGTTGAGGATGTATCTTCAGAGGAATTTGGAGAATTGGGTTCAGAGACAAGTGATTTTACCTGTTTCTTCCAGATTATGATATAATATAGTGTCACAAGATCAATAGATTGATTAAAAAAATAAACTATTGGATAAAACTTGAGAAAGGAGTGTACGGACATTCAACTCGAGTATGATGATTAGTTCTTTTGTGGTTTTGATTTGGTAAGGAGTACGATAAGATTTTTAGAAAAAGATATGGTAGGGTCAATGAAGAGGCGATCAACGATAAGCTAAAATACGTTAAGTAATTTTATTTTTTTTAGGTATGAGCTAATGTTGTAAGATAATGGGATTGTGTTACATGGTTGGGATCAAAACTTCAAGTTTACATGGCGAGTTTAGATTTGTGATAGTGTATCTTGTCAAGGTATGAATTGGTAAGGTAAGAAATGATCGATCACATTGAGTATGAAGCATTTAGAAGGACTTAAAATTTGAGTAGTACATTTGGTTACTTTTGATTGTTATACCTAAGGTTTCCCATATTGTTGGCCAAAAAAAAAATAAAATATAAGACTGGTAAGTGAGTTAGAAAAAAGAGGAAAAATTATGGTGTATTGAAGAGTTAAAGTTATTTGAAATTTCCGTCGTGGAAAGATTTTAAGAAAGGCAAAGGAACAATAAGACCTCTCGTACAAACATTGGATTCGGAGGTGATGGTTGTAGTGATTTCGCCTTTGAGTTTAGATATGACTATGAGATGTGAACTAGTTCGGCACCTACTTACTATGGGTTTATTATTAACTATTCTATCATATTTGAAACTAGTGTTATCAATTTTTTTGTAGGACTCGTACTTGCCATGGAATGCTTAAAAAGAAAGAGAGGTAGCCATAGTTTGAAAATTTTGGAGGAAATAATGTGTTTGTTAAGAAGATTTTAATACTAGTGACAATTTGAGAATAAGATAAATGGTTGTTGCGACTATGAAGTTCTTTTAGAATTAAAAGTGTTGACCTTAGTGAAGTATTGTAAAGAGCAGTTGTGGTTCGATAAAATAAGTATGTGAGAAATTATAATCGAGACTAAATTGGTGATTGTGGGTAACTAGAAAATTAAAGAGATAGAATCAAATAAATGCAAATGTTTGATATGGGCACTATGAAAAGGAGTATCTAGTCTTATTCGACTCTGATTTTATAAATTCTTATATGACCATCTACTTCGTATTGGATATGGTTTAGAGTGTGATTTGCTACCTATACACATACATGTTTTCATATTTACGGGTGAATTTCTAGTGGTGGATCGGGTGTACCGATCTTGTGATTGTTCTCATGGTAGAGTGACATCCTTGGGCAGACTTGATCATTTCAGTCATGGCATATTTGGTGTTGTTTGAGAAAGTAGAAGTATACTATTGGTTCTACATGCGCGCCATTGCGTATGAAATTTTTTTTATAGAAGAGCTTACATGAAGAGTTACAATTATCTGACAGTGTTGTTAATGGTTTTGCATCCTAGAGTGTACCACTTGTTGGGTGCTTACTTTATCTTGTTCTTATTTGGATTATGTATGTTTTGATTCTCCCTTGATGGATACCCGAAGTCTAAAGATCAGATTTTTATAACTTAAACTTGTAAAAAGATTGTGTTCTGAAAAGGGAATCATTATAAGATATGTGATGGTTTGTGCACTATGAGTATGTGATGATTGGTTCAGGTTCACTTCTGGTTGTAGCTAGTATCAATAGAACGTTATCTTTGCTATGTGAGAAAGCATTTGTCATGACTATTGTGTTATGGTCCAAGGGGTTTCAGTTTAGATTCGGTTCATGGGTTAGTATGTAGCTTGACAATCACTTCTGATATGTAGATCTGTCAAATTCTCTATAGTTCAGTTCTTGGTAGTTGGTCTTGATAGAATGGTGTTAAAGATAAGCTTTCATGGAGAGATTAACAACGACTCTGGAAGATCATGCATTAGATTTTGATAACGTCAATAATTCTTCCTTCTCCTATTTTATGTTCGAGGACGAACATGATTTTTAGTGGTGGATAATGTAACGACCCTCTTAGTCGTTTTAGAAATTCCAACTATTATTTTTATATCAACCTTTTTAGTAGATTTTATAAATAATTTATATGACTTGTAACAATTAGTGACATGATTTTAGATTTAATAAAAGATTATTTTATTGCTAAAAAAAAATAATTAAAAAAAAAGTAGAAAAGGAATTAATTAATTAAATAAATAAAATAAAATAAAAAGAAAAGGGGCAAAGTGCCCTAAACTCATTAAAGCCTGTGACGGCTTATATGAGGAAAAGAAAAAGAACGATTTGAAAAAGAAAAAAAAACGCAGAGAAGAAAAGAAAAGAAAGGGAGAAAAGAAAAGGGAAAGGGAGAAAAATCAATATTTTTGTCAAGGTAATTATTTTCATCCTTTCTATTAAGTTTTTATGTAATTAGAAGTAGATTTTTAGATTAAAACGTGTATAATTTACACTAATATGTGAAACTAATTTTTAATTTTGTGTACATGTATGCATATTTTATTTAGCATAAATTTCACCTTAGTCATTAAGTAATTATGACCAATTGTTTATGATCATGAAACAATTATTGGGAAGGGAGGTAAATAGACATGCAAGAAGCCTTCCGTATAAAAGTATTTCATGAAATATCTTTATTTTGGTATTCAAATAAGGGTGATATAAATTGGGATCAATTTTAGATCTTTTTAATAGTTTTCATATTATCGTTTAAGTTTTGATATATTAATATATATAATTAAGTATTAGGTTTATGGTATTAAGTGAATGTCTTAAGATTTATGATATTGAAAAGAAATTAAAAATTTAATCCTAATCTTGAAACTTAAGAACTTAATTATAGATTTTCTTGAGTGGTTTAGTCTAGAAATGTGCAATATGTGTGTTGTTAACTTCGAAACCTTATAGTGTTTAATTATTTGAATAGACTAGATTTTATTTGGAAGTGCAACAAAGGAGGAAGGCTAAAGTCCCGAAGTGATTGTTCGATAAATTGAGGCAAGTGGATTTCTAAACTCTTGTTAAGTGTATGGAATGCGTGTATTTCCTTGTGGTATATGTTTGGAAGTGATGGGATTGGTGATGGGTTGACTTGTCCACATTGATTAATTCTAATGATGAAAAAAAAGGATAACAAAAGGCAATGTGGTTAATTGTTTGTGTGATGTGTTGAGAAAGGTTTGATGGCTTGTTGAATCATTGTTGATTTGATTTCATATTTGTGTGGTTGTGAATTGTGCAATGTTATGAAAATAGTCATCTCCTCATTATTTGTGTGAACATGTCATTTGCATTATTCTGAGATATGGTTGTGAAAATGTTATGTGCACTGAGAAAGAATGATAACTTAAAGAGGATGTACCATTTCGAGGGACGTATCGCGCGCCGCGATGGATACTATATTTCGATGGACGTATCGCGCGCCGCGATGGATACTATATTTCGATGGACGTATCGCGCGCCGCGATGGTTACTATTATCGAGGGTCGTGTCGTGCGCCGCGACAGATGCATGGACAGATATGTCCCCCATGGGTCCCGGACTGAGAGACAGCGGGTGTGTATCACTAGGTCAGACATGCATCATAATACTTGACATTGCATTCCATTGCATTATAAATACTTATCACTAGTGAACTTGATATTGTATTTTGCTGATCTTGTGATTGCCTTTCTGCGAAATTTGTGATTGATGAATACTGAGCTTGTTATTGAGGATATGTAATTTGTTGAATTGTTGTTGTTGAGGGTATGTAATATGTTGAAGTGTTGTTATCGAGGATATGTAATTTGTAGAATTGTTGTTATTGAGGGTATGTAATTTGTTAAAGTATTTTTGTGGAGGATATGTAATTTGTCTAAGTGTTGTTGTTGAGCTACGTGCTATGTAAACTGTGAGCTGTTAGGTTGGGTTGATTTTACTGTAGGATGTAGTTGTGGAGGTTCGTTTGGGGGTGGTAGGAGTACCCGTATTTCATCCCCTTAGCTTGTGTTTAGAGGTTTACTTGCTGAGTACCGTGTGGTTTGGTACTCACCCCTTGCTTCTACAAATTTTTGTAGGTTATTAGCCCGAACTTTTATGATATATTCTCTTCTTTTTCGAGGCTTCCTGGAGATTTTGTGAGGTAGTTGTTGGTCATCTCAGCATCCCTCCTTACTCTTGTTTATGATTTTGTTCTACTCTAGAAACAATATCATATGAGACTTATATTTTCTTTTGATCCGATTGTAATACTTTAGAGGCTTGTACACGTGACAACCAGGTTTTGGGGTATAATGTAAGTTGATAGTAAATTTTCCACATTTTTATTGTAATAGTTGAGTTTTAGGCTTACTTGTCTTATGTTTATGAAAAATATACAATACCAAAATTTCATATTGCATGTCTAAACAAAATTTTAATTTAATCTCATAATTTAAATTTAATATTATGATATCATATCATAATTCCTGATTCCATATCATTATACCATATCTCTTTGTCAAACGGATCCTAAATATGTTCAATTGTAATAATTTTAAAGATCGATGGAATGATGAATAATATAGAATAATATATCATATCACATGATCAAACGAGCTTAAAGCAACTCTTGATCGACATGCTTGCTTGGCGAGCAAGGAGTAATTTAGGAATATTTTAAATTAAAAGTTTTGATCGACTTGTATCAAAAGCTGTTATGGTTGCAATATTTGACAAAAATGTCAAAACGTTATTTACTTATTGTCCTATGCAAAAAGTACTATTTTCTAATTTCTAGACCCCACATGTTGCAAATATATATCTATACTATGCGCACGTCATTTTTAAATTTTAAGTGATGGATTTATAATTTTTAAAAAATATTTACGTCCTAAGGTAATGTATATGAAAATAGAAGGAAATACTTAACATATGCTCAAAATTATAGAGACATTTATACTATATTAAGGTTCTATTACCCTCTTGAACTTATTTTATAAGTAATTTTCTACCCCTTTTTGGCATACGTAGCACTAACATGAAAAAAAGTCAACCAGCGTTGGGCCCACAAGATAGTGACACGTAGATTAAAAAGGGATAGAAAATTATTAATAAAATAAATTCAGGAGGTAATAAGACCTTAGTATAGTATAAATATGTCTCTGTACTCTGTAGCACTAACATGAAAAAAAAGTCAACCAGCGTTAGGCCCACAAGATAGTTCCACGTAGATAAAAAAGGAATAGAAAATTATTAATAAAATAAATTCAGGAGGTAATAAGACCTTAGTATAATATAAATATGTCTATGAGATTTCAAACATATGTTGAAAAGGTACTTGTGCATAAAAAACATGAAATTCTGTAAAAAAAATAATTCAAATAATAGAAAAGATAAAATAGGTTATGCATGAAACAATTTTTCCTTTATTTATTATATTCAATCCATTTTTATTTGACCCGTCCATTTATTAACTCGTTCTCCCTAGTCACGACGGTACGTTCCAAGAACATATGGCAAAGTTCTCTTGGTGAAATTTCTTAGAGCTTAAATTTTGCCATTTCACCAAGCCAATTGAACATACCTAATCCTCAAATTTTAAAAAATAATCCAATTTTGACTTATGTTACTGATGATATCTAGAAGAAGACTAATTAAACTACCCCAAATTAAAATAATGTAATCAATTTTGGCTTTATAGTACTATCACCTATTTTCTAGAAGAAGGAATATTAATATTTATTATATGTTATATTTTGAAATTTGTCAAATAATTTAGAAGTGACAAAGTTACAAGAAATTTCTCTCTTTATTCACTAATGGTCCCCAATCCATCTCCTTTGCCTTGTATTCTAGAAGATGACTCTCTTTTCAAAAATTAGTCAAGCCTCTCATTGTTCTTTTATGGTCATCTAGAAGCCAAATTACTTTGAACTTCCAATCTTATATATAAGCATATTGGCTATAACTTCAAACATTCAAACACTCCTATATACATTTTTATTTTTTAGAGACTAATTATATACACTAAGTTTATAGTATACTTGTTAGTTTGAGGCTACCATTATGAAAGGATATATGGGAAAGAAGGATTTAAGGATATCGGAAGAGGAAGATCTAGACGATACTCTTTCGCTCTCTGATCTAATTCTCACTCATGACAATGATAATATTGATTCTGAAGAATGTGATAAGTATTACGACTCGAAGAGTAGTGTTACTTCATCATCAGATGATGAAGATCACACGTTCGAGTTCATTGTTAATTACAAAAACAATGTCGTACTTCCTCCTGAAAATATCCTCTTTTGTGGGAAACTTATTCCTTACAAAAACAATAATCCCATATTGTCATCGTCAATGTCAAAAAAACGATCGTTTTCGTTTTCACGTAAAAATAAGTTCTTGGGATATAATCCAACTCATGAAATGGAATTGAAGGATCTCAAAAATCGATTAGATCGTAAAGTTGGCGATGGAATTAGTGATTATAACAAATATGGCAAAGGAAGTGGGAATGGGAAAGGAAAAGGGATATTATGGTCATTGATTAAGGCAATAAGTTGCACTAGTGGTGGTGCATCCTACCATGCACAATCTGCGGTCAAAGCATCTATTGGTTGCATGTCTCTTGTCTAAGTGTCGCGAAGTTTTTGAAGTAACAGTAAAATTGAGTTCAATTTATGAAAGTAAGCGTAATAATATTTGTATTAGAGTAGATCGGACTACGGCTTGGGATGCGACCCTTCCCTAAAATGAAGACAAGCCGGCTGCTAACTTTTGTTGACTCTAGGAGCATGCATGAGCTAGAGAGCTTATTTTATTAGAAATTAGGTTGTTGAATTAGAATATTCAATAATATTAATCTATATTATATTTCTCTACCTAACATATTTATGTTCATATTTCAAGAACTCTTTCTTATTCCAATTTTGAAATATCTAAGCTCTTCAATATAATTAATTAATAAAGTAAAAAATAATAAAAATAAATAGGAAAAATGTATAAGTATTCTCAATTTATATCTGAAATTTATGTCTGAAATTTCAGAGACACACTTATAATATACTAATGTTATATACCTTTCTGAACTTATTTTATAACTAATTCTCTATTCCTTTTTAACTTATGTGGCACTAGCTTGAAAAAAAATGTCAATACGCGCTGGACACATAAGATAGTGCCAAGTAGGACGAAAAGGGGTAGAAAATTATTTATATAATAAGTCAACGAGGATAATAGGACCTCAATATAGTATAAGTGTCTCTAAAATTTATCCCCAAATATCCCAGGAGGAAATTATTAGGGAAAAGAACAGATATTGTACCCAAAAAGAAAATTATTTATAAATGGTTATTTCCTTTATTATTGTAACCCCCACCCCTGGTTTTAACTATTAATGTGCGTTTACTATTTGATATCATCTTATTTAAATAACTTAATAATTTCAACTTTAAATAATTTTGATTTTATTACAACAATTAAATCACAGTATTTTAATAATGAGTCAAACTAGTTAGGGTTAATTAAATTTTTTCTGAACTTATTTCAACAACTAAATAACATTAACTCTAACTAATTTGAATTAATTTAAATTTAAAGCTAAGTGTAAAGACTAGATGGACACAAAATTGATGTTGCAAGAAAATCAATTTTGTCATCAATAGGATCAACTAGTGGTGGTGTTTATGCTTAACAAACACATTATTCCTAAATTAAAGCTTAATATCAATACTAGATGGACACAAATCGATCTTGCAAGAAAATCAATTTTATCATCAATAGGATCAACTAGTGGTGATGTTTATGCTTAACAAACACATTATTCCAAAATTAAAGCTTAGTATCAACACTAAATGGACACAAACCGATCTTGTAAGAAAATCAATTTTGTCATTAATACGATCAACTAGTATTGATACTTATACTTAAGAGACAAGTAGCATCAAATAAATGAATTGATGATACGTACAAACACATAGTTTTCTTGAAAAAATTTATATATATCTAAAATTTGAACTCGAAATCTCTAATTAAGGATTAGTAATTTCTCCACTTCCCAGTACTATGACTCTGGTAATATAAGTACTTTAAGACATAATGAATTGTGAAGTTGAATTCTAAAAGCATCTTTTGGAATTCTTGTACACTATCATTCTCTTTTCATGATTAATCAACTAAGTAATTCAAAATTAGCAATACTAGAATTATATATATGATATATGAAGTTAGGATAAGCCTATAAGGGATCTTTTGATAGGATATTTCGAATAGTATAGAATGTATTAGTAATGCTGATTTTATTTTAGTCTTCTACTATATGCAACTTAACTTATGGTCCAATTATTTAATAGCGTGCAAACAATTTTACTTTATTTGCATACTAAAGTTAGTATGATAAAATTTGAGATAATGTTGAACTCAAACTTAGTTTGTGATAGTTTGAAAATATATCTTAAATTTTAAACAATTCTCTATTTTCCTAATACTTAAATTCATTTGAACTTGGAAAATTTTAGTTGGATCTATAGTTTTGTAATAAGTATTTAATATTTGCATAAGGGAAAATGCACAAGTATACTCTTTACTTATAGCCGAAATTCCAGAGACACTTATACTATATTAAGGTCTTAATACCCCGAACTTATTTTATTTTAAATTTTCTATCCCTTTTCGGCCTACATGACACTAGCTTGAAAAAAAAAGTCAACTAGCATTGGGTCCACAAGATAGTGCCACGTAGGTCAAAAAGGGATAGAAAATAAATAAAATAAGTTCAGGGGTAATAAGACCTTAGTATTATATAAGTGTGTCTCTGAAATTTCGGACATAAATTGAGGCGTACTATTAAACCCACCCCAAAACCAAACAAAGGGTAAAATTGAGCCATTTCTAATAGTTCTAGGCAATAGTAACACTTTTTTTTGGCCATGTTGGACTGTCATGTCAACATCTAAATGGCTTATGTGGCACTTTTTTTTGCCACGTTGGACTGTCATGTCAACATCTAAATGGCTTATGTGGTAAGACTAACGTTGTAAGGGTACTTGTGGTCCGAAAAAATGGATGATAAAGGTATCTTTTTTTATACCAAATACAAGCAGCTATTTCAGATAGTTCGAGGGTGTTTTTGACCCTTTTCTGTTAAGAAAATAGGGTGTTCTAAAATAAGAATAGTACTAAATAGACCGAACTAGAATAGCAAATAGCACCCTGTATTGTTATTGTCATGGTTTACTATGTATAAGAAAAGTATGTATATTAAATAAAATCCCAAAATATTATTTTCTATAATACCTCCTACCAAACGACCCCGAATACAATAGGAAGTTGACGCAATATACATGTATTGATATATCTTTCACCAAAAGCAAGATCAGAATAGAATGAAACATATGATTTAAAAAGGGAGGCTTGATGTGTACAAGTTTTACCAATAATCCAAACAAGAACAAGTTCCATTTTTAAAGTGATGAAACCTAGATCTATCTCTTACTATAATTTCCCTCTCATAAATCCTTGAAATAAGCTTAGTAGCTGTGTGACAGTCATTGCAAACCCTTAAGTTCTTTATAATTCTAATAGGGGCACCAGAATCAGAAGCAATAAGAGCATAAGCAATGGCTAACCTTTCACTATGGTAGGTAAGGGCACTTTCCTTCTCTTCCTCTTCAATGTCGAACAAAACTTCTCTTGTTCCTGACTTGTGACCATGTTCTTGTAGCCTTCTGTGCATCTCATCTAGCTTCACGTATATCCATTTGAGTTCTGGATGAGTCTTATCGCCAATAAGGAACTCGTGCATAGCACCATCAATATCGACAATGCTACTGCCAGGAGCTTTTTCAATCCCCTGATCTTTCATCAACTTCCTTAAATGTTTCACATCATCCCACCTGTTCAAGCTAGCGTACATATTCGATAGTAACACATAGTTCCCACTGGTCTCTGGCTCTAGCTGTATCAATTGTTTCAAAGCTGATTCGCCAACCTCTAAGTTACCATGAACTCTAGCAGCTCCAAGTAAGGACCTCCAAAGAACTGCATTTGGCTTCATAGGAATGGTCTGAACTATTTCTTCAGCCTCCTTTACTCGGCCTGCTCGACCAAATAGGTCTACTAAGGTCCCATAGTGCTCAAGCTTAGGCTCAATGCCATAATCCTCCTTCATTGACTCAAAAAATTTGCAGCCTTGATCAACCAACCCGACATTAGAGCAAGCACACATTATAACTAGCATTGTTACATCATCAGGAACTAAACCTTCTAAATCCATTTTCTTGAAAAGTTCAAGGGCTTCCAGACCAAGGCCATGAACTGCAAGTCCTCTAATCATGGCATTATAACAATAAGTGTCTCGTTCGAGCAATTGATCGAATACCTGACGAGCAAAATCAAGACGCCCGCAATTTGAATACACAGCGATTAGTGCAGTCCCAACAAACCGATTGAGCTTGAGATCATTCTTAAGCACATAAGAATGAGCCCATATTCCTTGACTAAGTGCACCTAAATCAGCACAGGCACTAATCAACGCCACCAAACTAACTTCATTAGGACAAGTCAAAGATTTCTGCATTTGACTAAACAGAAGCAAAACCTCCAATGATAAACTAGAACTATCATACACACTATCAAGATCGGATTCATAATAAACAGAATAATTATGTGCATAAGCTGCAAGAATGGAGTTCCACGAAGCTAGATCAGGTCCAGTAATTTGATCAAAGAGGAATCTTGCGACACCCAATTCGCCGCACTTGGAGTAGAAATTAAGCAATGAGGCTTGAACAAAATGATCATAAGGTGGTTCTAGGAATTTCAAGACATGGGTGTGCAAGGCTCGGCCATGTTGAAGCCATGGTTGAGAACTACAAGCTTTAAAAAGAGAAGGGTAGGTGTAACTGTTGGGTATGAGAGTGGTTTGCGTCAGAATACGATTGTAAAGGGCTAACGCAAAGTGAGTTTGATCATCTTTTTTCCTAGAAAGTGATGATGAGATAAGGGTGTTGAAAAGGAAGATTGTTGGATTGGTTACATGGTTGAAAATGCTTAGAGCATAGGAAATGGTGGCATCTATGGTGGAGGATGAAATGAGAATGCGACTTAGAGGGTAAGTGTGGAAAATAAGCCCAGTTGTGATCATTTGAGCATGCACTAGCTTGAGGGTGGCTATGTTTTTGCATTGTTCTATGATTTTGAAAATTGGGTGGGCAGATTTTGGGCTCAATGTATTCATGTGATGTGCTCAAAGCTTTGCAAGACGAACAAAACCTCTCACAAGTCATTAGTGCAAAATGAGAGCTCTCCTCTTGATGGTGCACTGACACACAGGATTAATCACACGGCAGAACTCAATCCAATTCTGATCATGCCTTCATCTAAAAATAAAATATAACATCATCAGACTCAACATTTCTACATATATATGTTTAGCACATAAGTAAACAAAATTACACACCAAATAAAATGGGAATGGTGCATGAAATTGGTAACCATCTATATATAAAATAGATAAACAGATTTTAAAAAAACGTGCAAATGATGCTGAAAACATTTGGCCAAAACCTGCGATTTAGCGATAGCAGAAAGCAGGTTGAAGTTGGCGATTAACCTGAGCTGACAATCGTTTTAAAATGGGTCAAACTTATTTGAGTTAAAACTTGCTCAGTTTTATATCAAAACAAAAATCAAACTCCACCCCCCCCCCCCCCCACAACAAACTTACAATTAGGGGTTTAAAAAATGAGCACAACTGGTTAGACTCAAAATAATTTGAATTGGGTCGAATCTCAATCCATTCAAGCATTAACCCATTTTAAGAGAATCCTCACTTGAGCCCAATTTCATCTTCAATTTCAACCCATTTTAAAACTCTTTATTTAAATTGGTGTAACATATTCTCCTATATTGAATTACTATCTATTTATATCTTTTAGGATTTATCTATGCATTTGTAACTTCTTTTTTAAAATTTTCTTGAGCTGAAATCAAATTGAGGTTATAACACTTAAATAACAATATCATAGAATTATAGAGATTCAGCAGGTCAAGATTCAAGCCGTTTTTAAGTCCATTTGAGCACAAAGTTTACTTGGGGAGGTCATGACCCAACCAAACTTCTATCTCAACCCGCCAGTTGATACCCCTATTTATAATTATTCATGTTCCCATTGCACAGAACAAATACAAGTGAGGTGAAGCACAAGTTAAGAGTGCTACTACAGAGAGATGAATGATAATTAAGCATAAGTGATTCACTACTCTTTTCCAGATTATCAGATTATTAAAGAGCATAGCTCTGAGTTAAAACAAACAAGGTAACCTTAGCACACAAAGACATCCTATTGACCTCCAAATATCTCCCTCAGTTTCAATATTAAACTCAATTAGGTCTGACTACATTATGCAAAGCACATTACTCCAGGCACAAATGAAAACAAAGGCATACATAATAGTATAGATTTTCTGCATCACACCTTATAAAATGTGAGCTCAATGTACGGCTACAACGTATTTAATACCATACACTTAAGCTTAAGAAACTATGAACAAGTGGCAAATTATCAAACATGTGGTGGGCATAACTAATAAGAGAGTGGTTTTGTGAGGTTCTCAGTCCTCCCAATTTCTTATGAGAATCATAGTTCCTAACCAAAAGAAAGGACCATCACTAGTGCATTCATCCAACTTCAGAACAATTTTTCACCATTAATGCAAGCATTTTACATTTAATTTAAAGGGAATTAAGTAAAGAGGGATCACGATAGAGAAAATATGAATTGTACCAGGTCTTGCCTCTGGTGAGTGAAGGTGGCTGTGGTGGTAATGTCCACATTTTTGGTGTATTGAAAACGATGTAGCCTGAAGGAGTGCCAAATATAGCGTCAATCTATATATAAAGCTAGAGGTAGGAAAAGTGATGCCATTATTGACACTTAATTTTCATTCTTTTTTGAGATTTTTTTAAGGGATATCAATTTATGTCCCAAGACACACTTATATAAAATCTCTAAACTTATTATAGTACAAGTACAAGAAATACATTATTTATTAATTAAATGACTTAGAAAAACCTCAAAAAATAAAGGAAAAATTATGTAAGAGTAATCAATCTGATCTTTAAAACAAGAGCAAATATAAATCCCAAATAACCTATATAATCTGTTATAAAATAAATAGCTAACAAATTAATAATAATAAACTAAAATAAGAACAAATAAAAAGATTATAATGATACATGCCAAACTTTTCTTTTATTACTTTACATTTGGAAATGTATTACTATATAGTGGTAATTGGAATGTTGTAACTTGGTCACTATTTGCCAAGTGTAAGATAGTGCCACATGGCATTCATAATTGCTTGTAACAAGACAAGTAATGTGAATCATTACCTTTGGTGGGCTCCATGTCATTGTTTTACAACACTTCTCTTGAATATCTATGTAAATGAAAAGTCAGAAAATAAATATACATAGACATTCATAATACATATTAATTGTTGCCTCATTAAAAAATTTTTTAGGAAAATTCAGTGGGACAAAACCTAGATTAAGGATAAAAGAGTGCTAACACATATTTTACTTTCCCTGATAAAGATCGCGATTAAAATGTTTAAGTCTTCGCATTTTAATCTTTTGCACCATCTTCTCAAGAGTTGAGGCTGGTAAAGATTTGGTGAATAAATATGTTGGATTATCACTTGAACGAATTTGTTGTATATCAACATCACCATTTTTATGAAGATCATGTATAAAAAATAATATCGGTGAGATATGTTTCGTTCTATCTCCTTTTATGAAGCCTCCTCTTAATTGAGCTATGCATGCAACATTATCTTCAAAGAGCACTGTGGGTATCTTGACATCACATTTCAAATCACATTTTTCTTGATAAAATGTATTACTGATTTCAATCATACACATTCTCTACTTGCTTCATGAATGACTATTATCTCAGCATGATTTGAAGAAGTAGCGACTATGGACTGCTTCGTAGATCTCCATAATATAGCAGTACCTCCATATATGAACAGATAGCCTGTTTGAGATCGAACTTTATGTGGGTCAGATAAATAATCTGAATCTGCATGACCAACAAGATCTGTGCTATCTTTGTTAGTATAAAAATAGATCAATATCACTAGTCCCTTTTAAATATCGCAATATATGTTTAACTCCATTCCAATGTCTTCGTGTAGGAGAAGAACTAAATCTTGCTAATAAATTAACAGAAATGCTATGTCAGGTCTCGTAGACTTAGCAAGATACATAAGTACGCCAATTGCACTAAGATAAGGTACTTAATGGATATGCTTTGTCTATGTAAAATCGTTTCAAGATTTTCTCAGTATAGGCAGATTGATGGATGAAGACCTCATTTGCTAAATGTTCAATTTGTAGACCAAGACAAAGTTTTGTCTTTCCAAGGTCTTTCATCACAAATTCTTTCTTTAGATATTCAATAGTCTTTTGGACCTCTTCTGGGGTTCTAATGAGATTAATGTCATCAACATAAACTACAAGATAACAAACCTTGACGTTTTTCTTAATAAAAATGCAAGGGAAAGTGACATGATTTATATAATCTTGTTTTATCAAGTACTCACTGAGGTGTTTATACCACATGTGTCTTGATTGTTTTAAGTCATATAATAACATTTGTAATCTGATTGAACACATTATTCGAGGTTTTGAACTATATGCTTCAGGCATTTTAAGTCCTTCTGGAATTTTCATATAAATTTCATTATCAAGTTAACCATAAAGATAAGTTGTAACCACATCTATTAGATGTATTTCAAAATTTTCATGAACAGCTAAACTGATGAGATATCGAAAAGTTATTGCATTCATAACTGGTGAATATGTTTCTTCATAGTCGACTCCAGGTCGTTGAGAGAATCTTTGTGCAACAAGGCGTGCCTTGTATCTTACAATTTCATTTCACTTTCGTACAAAAACCCATTTATAGCCAACTGATTTTACACCATTTGAGGTTTGGACTACATGTCCAAAAACCTCACGTTTAGCATGTGAGTCTAATTCTGATTGAATTGCCTCTTGCCATTTTGGCCAATCACATCTTCGTCGACATTCTTCGACAGATAAGGGTTCAAGATAATCACTGTCTTGCATAATGTTAGATGCAACATTATATGCGAAAACATTATCAACAATGATTTTCGATTGATCTAAACTTATCTCATCACCTATAAAACTTATTGAAAGTTATTCATTCACTTAAGTCTCGGGTTCACTGTTCTCTTCAGATCTTGAATCTTATCTTCATGAGGTTCTTTTGTAGTGTCATTTTTCGTACTTCTTTTTTCTAGGATTTTTATCCTTTGAACCCAATGGTTTGCCACACTTCAAGCGTGTTTGTGATTCAGAAGCCATGACACTCTTAAATGGTCCTTTTGGGACGTCGATCCGGATAGGCACGTTTACTGCGGGAGTATATGACTTTGTTATCATTTTCAAGTTAGTAAATGCGTCTGGCATTCGATTTGTTATGTTTTGCAAATGGATGATATTTTGAACCTTCTGTTCACACATAGGGGAACTTTGATTGAAATGATAATGATGAAACTTTTCATTCAATTTCATTTTTAAGTTTTTTTTTCTCTCTAATTGCGAAAAATTTGTTTCATCAAATCGACAACTGCAAATCTTGCAGTAAATAAATCTTCCAGTAAATGAATCTCCCGTCATTGGCTCGAGGTAGCGAATCATGGAAGGTGAATTAAACTCAACATATATGCCTAACCTTCTTTGGGAGCCCAATTTAGTGCGCTGAGGTGATGCTACTAGGACATATAAATCACATCCAAAAATTCATAGATGAGCAATATTTGGTTCATGACCAAATACTAATTGTGACGGAAAATATTTATTATAATGAGTTGGTCTGAGATGAACAAGTGATGTTGCATGTAAGATAACATGACCCCAAACAATAGTGAGTAACTTACTTTTCATAAGTAGAGATCTTGTTATCAATTATAAACGCTTAATAAATGACTCAGCAAGATCATTTTGAGTATGACCATGAGCTACAAGATATTCAACTTTTATCCCTAGTAATAAGCAATAATCATTAAAAGCTTGGGATGTGAATTCTCCAGCATTATCAAGGCAAATTGCCTTAATGGGATAATCTGGAAATTGCGCTCTTAATCGTATTATTTGTGCCAATAATTTTGCAAACGCCAGATTGCGAGAATCTTGAAGATGCATCTATTAGGACCATAAAATATCTAAACAATCCACTAGATGGGTGAATAGGTCCACATATATCCCCATGTATACGTTCTAAAAGTTGAGGGAATTCAATGTTAACCTTCATTGGTGATGACCTAGTTATCAATTTGCCTTAATAACAAGTAGCACATGAAAATTCATCACATGTAAGAATCTTCAGGTTCTTTAATGGATGTCCTTTTTAGTTTTCAATAATTCGTCTCATCATTATTGATCCAGGATGACCCATTCAATCATGCCAAAGTACAAAAATTTTTGAGTTAGTAAACTTTTGGTTTACAATAGAATGTGTTTCAACTGTACTTATTTTTGCATAATATAAGCCAGAAGATAAAATTGATAATTTCTCTAACACATATTTCTGATTTTAGACAATCTTGGTAATGCCAAGGTATTTAACATTTATTTCAATTATTGTCTCAACATAATATCCATTTTGGCGAATATCTTTAAAACTTAACAAGTTTTTTGGGGATTTTGAAGAGAACAACGCATCTTCTATAACAAGTTTTGTACCTTTAGGCAAGAATATAGTAGCTCTTTCGGAGCCTTCTATTAAGTTTGAATCACCAAAAATTGTAGTAACAATCCCTTTACTTTTAAGCAAGTAAGAGAAGTATTTCTAATCTTTGAATATGGTGTGCGTTGTTCCACAATCAATTACACAAATATTTTCATGATTGATCATTTATCCAAACAAATTTTGGGACATATCCATATTTTCTTCAAAAATAGATATAAACAAAGTAAATAATACTATTAAACAAGGCTATTATATTTACGATGATTAGAAAAATACAAACATACCAACTAATACAAAAAAACAGAAAATGAAACTATCTAAATTATCGCAGGATCGTCACTGATCGTTTTTTCTTCAGGGAATACAAAGAAATCAGCTACATCTAGATGTATAGGCTCAACATTTGCTTCTGTATGATTGTTCATCTTATGCATTGACTCAACATTATCTTCAGAGATAAAGTTTGCTTCTAAATTATCATCACCTCTTTTCAAGGATGCTTGATAGAGCTGAACCAGACGCTTAGATGATCGACAAGTACGCGACCAGTGCCCCATTCCTCCACATCTATGACATACGCTTTCTGAATATTTCTTTTGTATCACTTCTTGTCTCTCACCCTTCCTTTTATACTGTTGGTCATTTTTCAGTGCAAGACGACCATCATGATTGTAATTTATTTTACGACCACGATCATGACCATGACCGGAGCCACGACCAAGATAGGAGCCACGACCATTTTCTCGGTGGTGATAATTTGCCAGATTCACTTCAGGGAGTGGCATTGAACCAACAGGTCGACTTTCATGATTTTTTTCAAAAGATCGTTATGTCGTTCAGCAATAAGAAGATGTGAGTAATTCAGAATATTTTTTAAAATTCATTCCTCGATATTGCTGCTGTAGGAGCATACTCGAGGCAGGAGCAACACGTAGTTTAAGTAACATCTTAATTGTGATCTTTATCAGGAGAAGTAAAATACGTGTTGCACTCTTTTTTCCTTAATCTAGGTTTTATCTCATTGGATTTTTCTAGAAAGATTTTTAATGAGGCAACAAGTAAAACATATTGTTAAAGTTTATGTATATTTATTTTCAACTTTTCATTTACATAGATATTTAAGGGAAAGTGATGTAAAACAATGGCAATGCCACATGGAGCGCACCAAAAATAATGACTCACATTACTTGTCTTGTTGCAAGCAATTGTGAATGCCATGTAGACACTATCTTACACTTGACAAATAGTGGCCAAGTTACATCTTTCCAATTACCACTATATATAGTAGTACATTTCCAAATGTAAAGTAATAAGAGAAAAATTTGACATATATCATTATACTCTCTCTTTATTTGTTCTTATTTTAGTTTATTATTATTAATTTGTTAGCTACTTATTTTATAACATAACCCACATAGTAATTAACTGAATGTCTACATTAAACTCCAATTAAGCATTTTATTCGTCCCGTCTTCTCCTCTGCAGGTGTATTCCTCAATATATCTATCACTATTCTTCTATTATGTTTTCTAATGAACCTTTTCTTTATATCCATCATTTGTAATAACAATGAGTTTTAATGTGCATTTATCTTTGAATAATTGCATTTAATTAATTTTTGATCTTTTTCATATTCTTTTTTTTGTGTTTTATATATAGATAAGAGTGAATCTTTTTCATGTTGTAGCTTGCTAAATTTGTCTTGCTTTTAATTAGATTTTTATTTTCTTCCACAATTGGTTATTGATAGAGATGATTTGATGATAAGGATCAGGATTTATAGAGTGTGGGATGCTATTTATTCGAAGAAAAACGCCGAGTAGTTTGGATATGATTTTTGTTGACAAAAAGGTACACATTACATAATTAGTACTCTTTTGACACCCATTCTTTTTTTATTTTGACGACAAGGGAAACCCGCAGTCGCTACCCTTTTGAGTGTGCACAGGGTAAAATTCCGCTCCTATGCAATAGTTTGCAAACCACAGGTAACCCGCACTAGGCAAGTCTGGTGCGACAAGCTCGACCAAGAAGGCAAACCTTTTGCTTTCGCTAGCAAGGGCATTCGAACTTGAGACCTCCAACATGGAAGTCCCAAGCTCAAACCACTAGACCACCCCGAAGGATTTTTGACAATCTTTATTCATAAATCACATGTTTTTTTGTTATATCAGGGCAATCTATCAGTAAAAAACAAGTTATCTTTAGCATGAAGTTATGATATTCATTAATATTGTATAATTTAGAAATGTGTAACAACATTCATGGACAAAATAGGATATGTCATAGAATACAAAACCTTCAACCAGTTTTTTTGCTTCAAGTGGATAATAATTTATCATAATTAGTTCATTCTGCAATGCAACAAATGGACTTAGGTCTCATGGTAGGAGATACTTCAGGTCCTGTTTTGTTATTTTAACATTTTAATATTAATAAAATGCATTATTTGCGTTGTTAATGCGTCCGTTAGTCATGGGCAGTTTCCTCGTGCTTTTAAGTGACAAGTATGGTTATTGTTTTAAGTGATATGTGTGGCCATACAATCCTCATTTCTGAGGTGCACTTCAGCTTGACTTTATTGATATTCTTAATGGATACAAACGTTGCTGTGAACGTTGCACCCCCAGACGTCGAGCAACTCTTCATTTTTGCACGTTAGTGGCATTGAATGCCCTCACATTATTTCGCTCATTATTCTCCATTGTTCTTTGTAACATTTGTAACTCCTAAGGCCCATTATCTTCACTATTTAGTACTCTATTATCTTCCTGTTCATTGCTAGGATGACTTCCTCAACTATAAATAGTGGTGGTCTTCATTTCGTTTATACACAAGAAAATATAGAGTGCACAAAGTTTGTCAAAAAGAGAGTTCTTATTACACTACTAAAAACCAGTGAATACCGACCAACAAGTACCAACCTGTGGAGGTTGGTATTGTTTATTTTTTATATTCCGACCTCTAGAGTCTGTATTTTTTATTTTTATTTTTTGAAATTCTGACTTCCAGAGGTCGGTATTTCTATTTTTTATTTATGAGATTCTGACCTCCAGAGGTCCATATTTTTATTTTCTATTTTTTGAGCTACTGACCTTCGGAGGTCGGTTTTCTGCTGCAAAATTGGCAGCAAATTGCTGTAATTTTAGTTGTCCACCAGCATATTTGCACCAAAACAACCCAAAGAGCTGCAAACACAATATTTTCAACATATACATTAAACTACTTCAAAATAAACTTCATCCAATTTCAACATAAACTAAAATACAATCAAAAAAATTCCTAAATTATAGAAGTCTTATTCTCATCACCCTCTGAAGTTAAATTGCAGTGTACTTTCAATCTTGAAAAGGATCCTAAAGTTGATCATTCTTACTTGTACCCTATTGATAGTCAGACTTATCATTCGCATTATTTAGCAAAGTTCAGATGTCTCAGTTGGTCAGTTTGAGTTTCACAAAAAAAAAATTCAGTATATCATTAGCAAATAAGAGATGAGAAATTGAAATTTCTTCTCCTGTTTTGCATTCTCCTATAAACTCCTTATCCATTGGTCAATTACTCAAATATGTATGTCCTTTTTCTGGTTTCAACCTACGGTGGGTCCCAAGTAAATTTGAATTCGCGCCAGAAAGTCTCACATTGAGTGACAAAACACTCCCTAACAAAGGCAGCCCTGTTCTGATTAAGGATGAAAGAGTACTTGTCATGTCTCAATCCCAAACAGGTTGGAGTTTGCTATATGAATTGATTATATTGTTTTCTCTCTATTATTTCTTTCTAATACTAAGAAATTGTACCTTAACAACAAGAAAACAATATCTACTAAAATCTCACGTTGGGGTTGAGAGGGTAGAATATACGCCGATGTACCTCTACCTCGTCGAGCTGGAGAGAAATAGTACCTTAACAAAAAAAACAAAGAAAAACATCTAGGGACTTGTTTAAACAACTTAACAACTTTATACTTATAACTAATTTAATTATGACTTAATTCCAACAACGAAATTCACCAATTAAACCACATTTATTTTAATTTATTTAAACAACTTAACAACTTTTTAACTTTAACTAGTTTAATTTTGACCAAATTCCAACAACTAAATCTATCAACTAAAACACATTATTTTAAATAATGAGTCAAACTAGACAGGGGTTAATTAAACTTTATTTGAACTTATATCAACAACTAAACAAGTCTAAAACTAAATCTAAAGCTAAGTGTCAAAATAGATGGACACAAATTGATCTTGCAAGGAAATTATTTTTATCATCAATAGGATCCACTAGTATTGGTACTTATGCTTAACAAACACATTAGTCATAAATTAAAGCTTAATATCAACATCTTGCAAGAAAATCAATTTTGTCATCAATAGGATCAAATAGTGTTGGTACTTATGCTTAACAAACACATTATTTCTAAATTAAAGCTTAATATCAACACTAGATGGACACAAATTGAACTTGCAAGAAAATCAATTTTGTCATCAATAGGATTAACTAGTGTTAGTACTTATGCTTAACAAATATATTATTTATAAATTTAGAGCTTAGTGTCAACACTAGATGGACACAAAACAATAAAATCAATTTTGTCATCATTAAAATCAATTGGTGTTGGTATTTATACTAACAAACACTCGATGGACACAAACAAATTATCACAAAATTAAAGCTAAGAATCAATACTAGATGGACACAAACACATTATAAAAAACAATTGTACTTGGAACTTTAGAAATTTAGAAACACCAAACTTTACCTCCTACTTTGATGAAAAAAGCAGTGTAGTCATGTATTAACTTTTTTAGATGTTGAGCTTCCTCAATTGCCTAGCACAAAATGAAACAATTGAAATTTTTTTAGTGGTCATTATAGAGAGATTTTCGTCATTATTAACAGTTGACGGTTAATAAACAAGATTGTTGTTTTTTCTTTTTCTTGATAATTCAAAATAGGTTTCTCCTATTTTCAATACATCCTCTCTTTTTTCCACTAGTTATTGTGATGTATATGTTACCATGATTGTGTCAAGGGTTGAGAAACCAAGAATTCCAACAAGAGTGTTCCAATTTTAATGTATATAAACAACAACCAAACTGTAGTTGTAACTTTAGTCTCTCCATATTGCATCAAATTTCAGATTCTTATATTTAGACTGTTATTGATTCAACTGGATGGTATACTTAATTAGAAGCAATTCTAATGCAATTGAAGTTTGTAGTCAAGTACATTCAAAGTGTGTGTTTCTAATAGTATCAATAAGTAAGTTTGGTTTTATATATATTCTATCTTGGGATGTAGTAAGTATGTCATATTTAAGTTTGCATTTATTCGGCTTGATTTTGGATCTGATCAATTTCGTGATATCATACCAGGCGTGATACAAACTTCCAGCATGTTTCTATCTTCCTGTGCTTTTTTACTGGGCAACTTTTACATATAACAAATACAAAATTCATATTTGTATGCTTTAGCAAAATTTGTATAATTGTGCTTCATAGCAAACATATATATGTATAATTCACTATACATATACAATGGAAGTGAATTGTATAAAACGAGAAAGAGAGGAATTATATACAATTTTAATTTGTATAAAATGATAAAAAGGAAAGGCAAAAGAAACTTGGGTAGGGAAATATTTGTATTGTATAATTATAAGTGTATAAGACGATTATATACAATTTGAATTTTTATAAAATGAGAAAGAGAGAAAGACAAAAGAGGCTTGAGCAGGGAATATACAATTGAATCGAATTGTATAAAACAAGAAAGAGAGAAAATTATATACAATTTGAATTTGTATAAAACGAGAAAGAGAGAAAGGTAAAAGAAATATTTGTATTGTATAATTATAACTGTATAGGACGAAGATATATGTATTTGCAAGTGTATATACAATTTTCTCTTACTTTATACAAACAGAAACACAATTTATACAATTCGTTTCAGTTTGTATAAGCGATAGAGGCGAGGGTGGCGAGCGAGATCTGAGAGTGGGGAGAGAGGGGAACGAAAATATATGTATATATACAATTTTTTCTCGTTTTATACAAACAGAAACACATTTTATACACTTATGATTGTATAAAAGTGAGAGGAAGCGAGCGAGAGATGAAACGAGAGAGGAGAGAGGAGAGTGGCGAGCGAGAGTTTGAGGTGGAGAGTTGACTGACAAACAGCTTGTTTTGTGGCACAATTAAATCAAAGTGTGATTATAACATTTAATTTAATTTATTAATTTGTCATTATATACAATTTTCCATTCTTTAATTTATTGTTTCGTTTTGAATGGTGTTCCATCATTAGTTTATTTATTTTTTAGAAATTGTGATATGTTGGATTTTTTTTTTGGCTCATAATGAAAATCATTTATAATATTCACTATATAGTAGATTAATTAGCCAATGTGCTTATAATATTAGGACTTTATTTTTCTAATATGCTTGTTGGAGCAGTTGTTTGAGTGCTCGTTACTTGAGAAAATAGTCAAATGCCTTTTTAATCTATTATCAAATTTTTCGTTACACACTTATATTTTAGAAGAGTTATTATCTCCTTAGACTATTTTAAATGGAATAATTACACCCTTAAATGTTGACATGACATAGAGAGTGTTTTCACTCTCTTAGAGGCATGTGGACGTCAGAAGAATTGGTAAATAATATCTTATGACTTTTTTGTTAAATATATTTTTTTAACTCATATCTTCAAGTTCTGAGTTGGGAACCTAAATAACCTATGAAAAAATAAAAGTGACTAAAATAAATCACTATTTTAGGAAGTAACTAAAATAGATTTAGTGGAAGAAAAAAATTATATTTTATCCAATATTCTAAACGTTTTCCGTTAGTCAATAACGGAATGTTTTGATATATATGGGAACTATTTCTTTTACTTTATAAAATGTATGTTTTTCTTACACTTTATAAAGTGAAAGAAAAACTTACATTTTACAAAGATGAACATATTCAAGTTTTGCTATCCTTATGATGTTTTTATAGTGTTTGTCAAACAAATATATTGATTTGACATATTATAAAAATAAAAAAATTATTACACTGTATTTTTATTTTTATTTTATTCTGAAAGCTCATTCAAGCTCTATTTAAGGACATTCAAACATAGCACATTCAACATCTTTAGTCTTCTATTATTCTTCATTTCAATCACAAAATAATGTCTTCTTAACCAAAAATTAGAGTTTCGATTTATTGGGATGACAAAATTATATATGATGAAAATACCGTTTATTATAATTGTTCATCCAAACACACTACTAAATATTCAATTAATATCCGATATCATATATTTCTTTCACCAATTTTATAATACTATGGTGTATAGATAGTATTATTATGATTATAGTAGGAAAATACCTACTTCATTTTTATCGTAAGTACAAGTAAATTTTGAAGAGCGAATTATCTATAATAATGAATCATTGACTGATTTTCTAAAGGTTCCAAATGATTACATAGATCAAATCAAGTTAACAATACTTTGAAACTTATGTTAGAAAGCAGAAAAAATATGTGTTAACAATGAGATTCGAACTTTGGTACAACAACATTAAAAAAGTCTTAAGTACCCATCCTAGAACCATTGGGCCAACTATATGATTTATTCATCGGGTGCTCTATGTTAATTTTATACAAATATCTATCGATTTCTACATAGTTATATATATTTCGTAACGAAGTTAATGGGTGCTCGAGCACCCGGCGGACACCATGTGAGTCCGCCCCTGTTAGAAAGGAGCCTAAGACTAGCTAACAATGTTCTCCTTTATCAGTCAATGCTCATCCCCAATTAGAAAATTATAATTGTGTTGATGGATTTTCGATAACTCAATCTACTGATTTTTCTAACATGACTGATTATCAAAATATTTTTACTGATCAACATGATTTTGATTTGAACGTAACTATCAATGAAAGTGACTGGTAATGCTCAATAATTATATTTTTATTATTATTTGTTTATTTTGTCATTTATTATTATTATTATTATTATTATTATTATTATTATTATTATTATTATTATTATGTATTTTGTAGCGGTTTACTTCAGTAAGTTAGGAATATTGCTCCAAGTTATAGACTAGATAATTATTTTGATCAGTCCTCACAGTTTGAAATGACGAAAAATGTTGGGACATTCTTAAATTTTCATGTCTCGCCTTATGCAAATGTTTACCAATATGTCCAATACTTGATTTTTTTATTTAAGTAAATTAATTGCATGTGATAAATATTTATATATTTTTTTACATATATAGGGAAAATATCTCAATTGTATGACAAACACGACAAAAACTTTATAAAAAGAGCAAAACGTTAAAAATATTTCTTTTTGTAAAGTATAATTTTTATTACATTCATTACACTTTATATAAGTTTTACTTCCACTTTATAAAGTGTAAGAAAAAATTCCACTTTTACAAGGTGTAAGAAAAACTTCCACTTTATAAAGTGTAAGAAATAGTTTCATTATATATTAAAATATAAACGTTATGGGACTAAGAGAAAACGTTTGAATGTTAGATAAAGTGAAATTTTTTCTTCCACTAATCCTATTTTAGTCGCTTTCTAAAATAGTGACTTATTTTGGTCATTTTTATTTTTGTATGACTTATCTAGGTTCTAACTCTCAAGTTCTTTTTATTTGTTTTTTCCCCCCTCTCTTTCTCATTACTCAATATGCACCCACTACCATTTCCTCCACATTGAACCATAATCACTACACTAACCATATTTTCTTATCCACATTGAAAATCAAACTGTCCTTAACCTCACTATTCCAAATAAAAAAATTTCACAAAGTAAAGACGAAAAAGAAAAAGCAGAAGAAGAAAGATAGGAGAAACAAAACTTAAAAAAAAGATAGAATTACTAAACACCTTTCATCATAAAATTCATCTATTATTGAATTTTTTGAATCATTATAGAAATTCAATGAATTAAAACAGTTATGATTATAAAATAAATATTTTTGATCAAGAATTTCATAAAGAAAACTAAACACGAGTTTTGGGTATATAATCCGGTCATTCATCTTTTTTTATTTTTATCAATCTCAAATTACTTCAAAATATCAACACCGTTAATCTATCTTTTCATCGATTTTAGGTCAGTAAATATATCAACCATCTGATCTTATCTTCAATCTCTATTGTTGTTTGGTGAAGACTCAAGAATTTAACCATCAACAATCCATAAATAAAATATTACAAATTTGATTTCATGGTAACAAATAAATAACATAATAAAAATTTCAAAAATAGAAAAGAAATGAGTAATCAAGCTGCATGAAAGATGATATAAAATGATGAAAAAAATGATAATGTCGATTTTTTTCATGGATGACTAATTTGAAAGAAGTGAACGAAAAACAAAAGAGAAAAGAAGAAGAAGAAGATGAAGAAGGAGGAGGAGGAAGAGGAATAAAAAGAGTGAAGATCTTTTTGTTATTAATGAAAGGGGGGGGGGGGGGAGGAAAAATAAATATAAAAAAAAATAGCAATTGATGGCGAGTGGACACCACTGCATATTGAAAATGTGGTTGTCTAGTTTTAGGGTGATATATATTTTATTTTTGAAAAATTCAGGGGGGTACTAGACCATCGCAAGATATAAGTGTGTAACTGAGAATTCGATAATAGATTAGGGAGGAATTTATCTATTTTTTCCTAATTACTTTGTTTACTAGCAGGATTTGGATCATAGCATCCTTGTGAACTTGTCCCCCTTTATCTAAATCTTTGTTGTAGTACGATTGAATTTATGCAGCTTCATATTGTTTTGAGAGTCGATCGGATAATCATCTTAGATGTGTTATTATTCTTGTTATTTTCGGACACTAACTCTTTCATTTTGATTTGCATGTGAAATTCGCTTGAATTCACCATGAACACTTATTTCCTTTTTTCCCCTCATTTTGAGAGAACCATAGAGGCTCAACCCTTTCCTTTTGAGTTGGCCAACCTTTGAAATCAAGAACAAGTTCCAAAAGCCCTAAAAAGGGTTGTATACATGATGTATACAATTGTATTGTATACAAGATGTGTACAACTGTATTGTATACGTCAATATACGTCGAAAAGGGAAAACACAAGAATGTAGCTGATATACACTGTATACGGTATTAAATATACACTGAAAATGGGCTCAAAAAGCCTCAAGAAATTTTCAGCAAGTCCAAGAAAGATAATGGGTTGAAATTCATTTTTGTTGGCAAAATTGTTGACTTAGGACAGGTGAGCCAAAAACCCAATATAATTTGAATTGGAGCCCAAGTTCGAATTATTTTCTCTTGGCGAAATAGTTTAGTGGACCTTTGCACTCGTATCTATTTGTATTTTGGACCCTTCTATTTATTCTTTTGTCATCGGGACCCCTGAACACATCTAAACACAACATTTTAAACACAATTTTTAATGTGGTATGATGCGTGTTGCACAAACACATATACGTTGGCAAAAAAATGAAAAAATAATCCATATATGAATATTAATATGACAAGAACATTAAAATTTAATAGATAAATAAATGAAAAGAATAAAAAAAAAGGAGGGGAGTCATCTTCTTCATAGCCATCTCTGCCCCCCACCCTCACCCAAATCGCTACCTCCACCCCACCAAATTTCTTATACCCATTCCATTTCTTTCGTTCTTTTCTTTGAATTCACCCACGATTTTCGTTTTTCTTCTTCTTAATACCCCACATATTGTCCCACCCATAAATATTTTTTCAAAGTTTATTTGATTTGGATTCTCTTAATTTAATTGAATTCTCCAAAAGACAAACTATATTGTTTATGTTAGTTTATTTTAATAAAATTTGTTTTTATCAACTCTTCTAATTTTATTGAATATTCAAAACCTGTTATTTATTCTTCAATAAATTTAAAATGAATTTCCTATTTTAATCAATTAAATCGGTCTAAATCATTATTTTTTAAAAGAGATTCAAATAAACTCTAATTTATTTGATTTTGTTAAAATCATAATCGCATGCATTTTAATTTTAATGTTTAAATTAACGTCCCTTTTCTTAAAAATAAAAAAATTGTTCTTTGTTTAACTATTTTCAAGTTAATAATGTAAATTATTTTTATAAAAATTGTTAAAATATATATTAAATAAGTCGTAGGATAACCATATGTTAGCGGGCGTTTCTAATACCTTAAAAACATTGTTGAAGCGTAAATAAGAATCTCTTTACTTATTTTCCCTAAATTTTTAAAGATTTATCTATTAATTTTTAAAAAAAAATTAAGTTCTCTTAATTTCTTAAAAAAATTAAGTGGCGATTCTTTTCTAAGTATTTTTCTCAAATTATTTTACACTTAGAACATTTCAAAAGTGATTTTCCAAAGATGATAAAATTACAGCATAACAACATCCATTCAAGATCGAACTTAATAATCTTGGTATAACTTGCTTTGTACAGTAATTTATGGTGTTCTAATGTCTATTTCGTAAAACGGGATGAGACATTAAAGGTTATACGTACAAATAATTAAACAGTTACTTATAAATATAAATTTTAATTAATTGTTATTCTATGAGTATTATTTCACATTTCATACTCAAATGTATTACATGTTGGCTCTTCACCTATATGAGATATTAAGTTCATGATTTGACGACGGATTGACAAAATTTGTATATTACTCTATAAATATAAGTGTAATTATCTCCTAACTCATATCAACGTAGTTCTTACTCTAATGAATTATTGATTTTTTTTGTTTATTCCACGCATCCTAACTTTTTATATATAAAAGTATACAAAATTACACATTTTAAAATAATTAATTGTAGGTGTAAATTGAAAATTTTGTATTCTCTACAATCACAAAATTATGATTAATAAGAGTATCTCAAACAAACTGATCTCTGGATGTCGCTTTTATAAAAAATAATTAGATTCAATAAAAATGTCAACCTCTTGAGGTCGGTATCACATCAAATTTAAAATAAATAAAAAGTAATCTTGTTAATTAAAAAATACTAACATAGGGAAGTCGGTATGTTATAAAAATTTATTTTTAACTTATATAAAACCGTCATCCGAAGGAAGATTAATTTAAAGTTAATTGAAAATATTAATTTATTAATTTTTTGAAAGTCACTTTATAAATATTTTAATGAAAATTAATTTAATTACATACTATTTAATTTTATCGACTTCCGAAAGTCAGTATTATATCTTTTTTTGTTTTTTATTTTACACAAAATCATCCTTCGAAAGACGATTTAAACAAAATTAATTTAAATCATTTTTCAATTTCTTTTTTATATTTAATTGAGAAAAAAATAAAATATTATTATTTACTTGTTTATTTAATACCGATATCAAGAGGTCAGTTTTTATTGTAATTCATTTTTTTGTGTTCTTTTTGTGGAAATTTGGACTCAACTCTTGTCCAGAGTTGTTGAGATACACTTTGTGATTATGCTGTTGTATCCCAGAAGGGACATATCGAGAAGGACTGCTGTTGGACTGGTGAAAAAAATTTATTGCAGTGAACTTGAATCTTCTTAAAGAGAGCGAAATATTCGCGTCTCAGCCTGAAAAGATATTCGATAAAAGTGCATATTTAACTGCAACTAAGCTATCATCGCTAAATATCATTTTTGGTGTTTGGTGTTATGTTTGTTTCAATTTGTTCGATGGGTCAGAGATAAGTTATTTCTATAGGCTATATATCCATTATCATGTACTCCCTCTGTCCTCTATTGTTTGTCAGGATAAGATTATGCATAACCCTTAAGAAAAATTTGATATAAGGTGCAATTTGACTAATATAACCTTGCTACACCAATCATTATTAAAATGGTTTTTACTTTTTGAAAATTGTAAAAACAGCTTTTTTCACATTAAAGTAGTTTTGTAAAGAGAAGAGACATAAAGTGACACCTGAAATTGTCTCGAATTTCTAAAAAGACACATAAACTATGCAAACGTCTTATTACCCCCTAAACAAATTCTGAACTGATATTATTACATCATTTATTGTCCACCTGGCATGGAGAGTGTATGCACTCTCTTAAAGAGCGTGAACAAATTAAAAAAATGAGTATAATTTTATTTTTGCAAGTATTTTGCTATAAAATACATTTTCTTGTTTTTCTTGTTATTTTAACTTTTTCTTCTTACTATTTTTTTTTATTTTTCTTTCTTCCTTCTTCTTCAAAAATTCATTTTCGTTTTCCTTGAAGCTCCTCAATTTAAATGTCACTTTTTATCACAGTTTCATTTCCCTTTTTTACTACTATTAGTTTAACTCTCTTTAATTTAAAACTATATCTAAACATTTTATTACATTCGAACAATTTGATAAGCACATTAGATTTCAAGATGATTAGTAGGTATTATTTAGTTTTTCTTTTAATCCAAATTTCAATTAAACTTTTTCAAATTTGGGAGAATTATGATTCTTTAAAAATTATCATTTCTAGTTTTGAAGTTATATGAAAATGAGATAAATTAATGGGATGATTAGGAAGTATCACATAGTTTTTGTTTTATTCGATTTCAATTAAGTTCTTTCAATTTTTGGGGAATTAATCTATTTTTTAAAAATTATGATTTCTAATTTTGGATTTATATGAAAATGAGTAGTTGATGTTACTTCAAAATTTTCAATTTTTTAGAAAAATAATTAATTTTGTTATTAATAATTGGATAAAGTCTAAATAATAGTATGTAGAATTTTACCTGAGATGAAAAAGAAAAGAAAAGAAAAAAATGAGAGTGAGGTTCAATTTGAAATGGGGGGTTGGAGCCTTGGAGGTGAAGATATAAAAATAAAATGGAGAGATGTGGAAGATGAAATGAAATTAAAAATAAATCAAACTTAAAATTCAAAAAGTAAGAGAGAGAAATAAAGAAAAAAATATAAAGGAAAAACTTAAAAGAAAAAAAATACAGTTTTGATTAAATTAACACGTCTCATGTATTGATTGTTGTGTGAACACACTTGCTTTTTAAAATTTGAGGCCGATCGAAAAATATTATAATAATAGTGGTTCATAATTATTTAGTGGGATAATAACAATTACAAAATTAAAGTGTCTTTTTAAAAATTCGGGACAATTTCAATGGTTCCTTTATGTCTTTTCTCTTTTGTAACTTTAAAATGACTACTTTTTGAAACTAGTAGTTATGTAATTATTAAGGACAAAATTGAAAAAAAGTGGCTAATCATTTTTTGATTATTTGAATTAATAATTAATTTTGGATAACTACTTTAATATACCTGACAAACAATAATGAACGGGGAAAATATAAGAGGGTATCTGTTGATTTGAGTATAAATCTCATCATCCCCTCATTGATATTAGTGGATAAAAAAGTGCCTAAATGAGTTTAGGGAACTCTTAGATTTATGGGCATAGACTATGAGGTAAGATGAAATATCAAACTAATACTTTGACTCTCTGAGTGCTACTACCAATAATCATATTAACTTTGAAAAAAAATCATCGTGATAGAAAAAATAAAACAAAAGATATTCATTTTTAGTTATACTTATGAAATTTTGAATGGAATTTAGTGGTATACCTATCCATCTATCCATCATTCAACAGATGCTAAGTTTGATAAGCTTCATTTTCTATCATCATTTCAAAACAATTTTTATAATGTAATTAAAATAAGAGATAATGATATGACTTATTTTAATGATCGCGTGAAGCGTGACTAAGTTCCCTAGTGTATATAAAAGACACACAAAATACAAAGGGATTGTATTCTTTGTTCTAAATTTCACTTGTATTCGCTCATTGTTGTCTCATCGTATATTTAAGAAAAATTATTTAAATATGCAAAAAATGCTGAAAAAACAAAATATAATATTTTTTAAAAAAATTACCTTCTGAAAAAATTACAAAAATCCTTACTTTACGCAGTGTATCAATTGGATAAATCACTTTATGCGATGTATCGATCGGATACATCACTTTACACGATTTATCGAGACGTTACTATACGCAATACATCACTTTACACGATAGATAGGTCGAATACATCACTTTCCACAATGTATCAACTAGATAAACGCTTTTACGCGATGTATCAGGACGTTGAGTGATGTACTCGAAATTGAAACGCGATTTATCGAACGTTAAGTGATGTGTCCAAAACTGAGACGCTATGTATCAGAGCGTTGAGGGATGTATCCCAAATTGGGAAGCGATGTATTGAGGCATTTTGAAATGTATCCAAATTCCACCAAATTTTAGATATTTTTGTAATTTAAAAAAAAATAGGGATATGATGTAATTAGCTCACACTGATTTGTATGAAATTACATTCTCATATTCATCATTCGTTCTAATTTCATTTGTATTCATTCACTCTTATACACTTATGACTATTCGTTTGAATACAAAAATACAAAGAAAGAAAGGCGAAAAAATGAAATATAGAGAAAGAGAGAGAGAGAAGAGGGACAAGAAAGGAGATCGAGGTGAGCCATAGAAGAAGAGAGAGGAATAGACGAGCAAGATTAGAAAGAGAATGAGAGGAGAAATGCTAGAGAAAATGAAGTGTAGTTTTAAAATGTAAGTAGTTTTTTTAAAAAGTACAATTATTAATAATAAAAACATAACATACTTTGCTATACCATATAAAAGATTATTTTTTATTGGGAATTTTACACAAATAATGTTAAGAGTTAATTACATCATATTCTTACTTTTTTTAAATTGTAAAAAATCCCTTAAATTTGATGAAATTCGGATACATCTCAAAACGTTCCGATACATTACGTTCTGATTTCAGAGAGATCCCTCCGTCCCGATATATACATCCCGTCTCGATTTCGAATGCATCAATCAACGTCCTGATAAGTGATGTATCCGAGAATTGGAGAGAATATGAATTTTTGTAATTTTTTCAAATAATAGATAATTTTAAAAAGATAAAATATGCTATGTATTAGATAATATCCCTGTTTTTATTATATTCAACCTATTTTTATTTGACCCGTCCATTTATCAGTTCGTACTCCCTCGTCACAACCGTACCTTCCAAGAACATATGGCAAAGTTCTCTTGGTGAAATTTTTTGAGCTCAAACGTCATATCTCCAACATTTACCACTTCACCAAGATAATTGAACACCTAATCCTAAAAATATTAAAAAATAATCCAATTTTGACTTTTGTTACTGATATCTAGAAGAAGACTAAATTTCACCCAAATTTAAAAAATGTAACCAATTTTGGCTTTATAGTATTGCCAATCCGTGACCAAGACTAAGAAACAATTCGAACATTAATATTTTATTATAAGTCATGTTTTGAGGTTTGTCAAATAATTTAGAAGCAACAAAGTTAGAAGAAATTTCTCTCCTCCCTAATGCTCCCCCATACTCCTCCTTTGCCTTGTATTCTAGAAGATGACTCTCTTTTGAAAAATTAGTCAACCCTCTCATTGTTCTTTTATGGTCATCTAGAAGCCAAATTGCTTTGAACTTCCAATCTTATATATATATAAGCATATTGTCTATAACTTCAACATCCAAACACTCTCCTATATACATTTCTATCTTTTAGAGACTAATTATATACACAAAGTTTATACTATACTTGTTACTTTGAGGCTTCCATTATGAAAGGATATAGTGGAAAGAAGGACTTAAGGATATCGGAAGAGGAAGATCTAGACGATACTCTTTCACTCTCTGATCTAATTCTCACTCATGACGATAATGATATTGATTCTGAAGAACGTGAAAAGTATTACGACTCGAAGAGCAGTGTTACTTCATCATTAGATGATGAAGATCACACGTTCGAGTTCATTAGTAATTACGAGAATAATGTCGTACTTCCTCCTAAAAATATCCTCTTTTGTGGGAAACTCATTCCTTATAAAAATAACAATCCCATATTATCGTCATCGATGTCAAAAAAACGATCATTTTTGTTTTCACGTAAAAGTAAGTTCTTAGGATACAATCAAACTCATGAGATGAAATTGAAGGATCTAAGAAATCGATTAGATCGTAAAGTTGGCGATGGAATTAGTGAATATAATAAATATGGCAAAGGAAATGGAAATGGAAAAGGAAAAGGGAAAGGGATATTATGGTCATTTATTAAGGCAATAAGTTTTACTAGTGGTGGTGCATCTTACCATGCAGAATCAGCGGTCAAAGCGTCTATCAATTGCATGTCACTCGTTTAAGCATGAGTCTTGAAGTAACAGAAAAATTGAGTTTATTCTATTAAAATAGTTGCGATACTATTTGCATTAGAGCAAACGGTCTATTTCACTAGGGCTTGGATGCGACCCTTTCATAAATGAAGACAAGTCGGCTGCTTACTTTTGTTGACTCTAGGAGCATGCATGAGCTAGAGAGCTTAATCAGAAATTAGGTTGTTGAATTAGAATATTCAGTAATATTAATCTATATTATATTTCTCTACCTAACATATTTATGTTCATATATCAAGAACTCTTTGTTATTCCAATTTTGAAATATCTAAGCTCTTCAATATAATTAATTAATAAAGTAAAAAATAATAAAAAATAAATAGAAAAAATGCATGAGCTAGAGAGCTTATTTTATTAGAATTAGGTTGTTGAATTAGAATATTCAATAATTTATTCTATTATATAGAAGAGTGAAGTGGAGGACGATCAAGGGTATAAACGTAATTTTACGCTAACAAAAATCTATTAAAAGAATAATAAATGATTCTAGAAACATCTTTTTATATATGGAGTGAATAATGATTAAGGGAAAATTTTTATTATATAGAAAAGTGAAGTGAAGGATGAACAAGGGCATAATGTAATTTCACGCTAACAAAAATATATTAAGAAAAAAATAATAAATAATTCTAGAAACGTCTTTTTATATATGAAGTCAATAATGATCAAGGACAAATTTCTATTATATAGAAGAGTAAAGTGGAGGACAATCAAGGGCATAAATTAATTTCATGCTAACAAAAATCTATTAAGAAAAATAATAAATAATTCTAGAAACATAGTGAATAATGATCAAGGGCAAAAATATAATTTTACACTACCAAAAATCTACCAAGAATGATAACAAGAAAATTAAATAGTTCTACAAACATCTTAAGTTTTTGTTATTACTATTAACTTATTTTGTTATTACTTCACTTTCTTTTCTTTTGTGAGTTATTGTGATACCTATTTTATTATTACTCTATTTAGCTATTACTTTAATTTAATTCTTAATATTTTTTCAATACATTATGCCTATAAAAAGATGTTTACTTTTTTGTAACGACCTGTTTAGTCGTTTTGAGCAGCAGATTTTATTTCTGGAAAATTGGCTGAGTCGACGAACCCCACGATGGACCGTCATGGGCACGATGGACCGTCGAGGGGGTCCCGTTCCAAAACACTTAGAATTCTGAAAATTTGGTACTGAAATCGACTCTCTGAACGTCACGACGAAATGGCAGGACGGACCGTCACAGACTCTTTGGTGGAAATTGAGTCTCTGACGGTTGCGACGACCTGCAGGACGGACCGTCGCAGGCACGACGGGCCGTCACAGGTTGCGTAATCCCAGTCTGGGTCGGATTTATTTACACGTTTTAAGGGACGTTTTGGACTATTCCTACTTTAATTATAAAGTTAGAGGGTTAAGGTTAATAAGTCTAATTACTTGGGGGTTAAAAGAGGTAACCTTAAGTTAATTAGTGGGTTATTATTGCCATCTTTCATTCTTAATTATATACTAATTAGGGTAAAAGAAAGAGGGTTTGAATAAGAAAAAGAAAAAGAATAGAAAGAGAGGGAGAACGAGTAGAGAGAGAGAGAAACGAAGAGGATAGCAAGGATTTTGAGAAGATAGCTTGTTGATCGCAATTCTTCGGTGGAGGTAGGTTATGGTTTTTACACTATTCGTAGTAAACTCTTAATAGCGAATGATATGTGTTGGGTAGTATTATAGACTCTTCTTTATGCTTAATTGTGTGTATGCATGATGTGATTTTATATATATGATTGTGATGAAACAAGAATGATGAAGCTATTGAATCCCAAATCTTGATAAAAAAC
Organism: Solanum habrochaites; assembly: GCA_027704765.1. NCBI lineage: Eukaryota > Viridiplantae > Streptophyta > Magnoliopsida > Solanales > Solanaceae > Solanum > Solanum habrochaites. The sequence continues at coordinate 4,203,537 of JAKWJA010002496.1, forward strand.
CTAATCTCTTGTTAATGATGATGCCTTGATATAAAAGAAGGCTTGATGAACTAAAGTGATGAGATGAAGACGCCTTGGTATAAAAGAAGGCTTGATGAATTAATAAGATGAGATTAGTGGATCGGAGTGTCACGTACCGACACATAGAATTAGTGGGACGGGTGTCACGAACCGACACGTAGATGTAGGGGATCGGAGTGTCACGTACCGACACATAGAATTAGTGGGACGGGTGTCACGAACCGACACGTAGATGTAGGGGATCGGAGTGTCACGTACCGACACATTGAATTAGGGGATCGGAGTGTCACGCTCCGACACATAGTAGTAGGGGATCGGAGTGTCACGTTCCGACACATAGTAGTAGGGGATCGGAGTGTCACGTTCCGACACATAGTAGTAGGGGATCGGAGTGTCACGTTCCGACACATAGTAGTAGGGGATCGGAGTGTCACGTTCCGACACATAGTAGTAGGAGATCGGAGTGTCACGTACCGACACAAGAGGAATAAAGATAATGAATCTTGAAAGATGCTAATATACTCAATCTAAAGAACATGTATCCCAAAAGAGTATGGTGTGGAGGCTTGAGTCCTCATAGATATGATCGGTGATATTATAAATGATGTTTGTACTTGTTGCTATCACATGTTAAGAATATTAGTTGATTTTATGATATTATCTGAGATATATTGCTTTCTATTTTGAGTTGGCCGATGATATCTACTCAGTACTTGTGGTTGTACTGACCCCCTACTTTTACGTTTTCTTCTTGTATATTGTGGTATGCAGCAAACGTGCCGTCATCTTCGACTCAACAGTAATTCTAGCCAGTCTTCGTCACACCGGATCTTCAGGGTGAGCTAATGCTTCTAGCTTGGACTGGATCTCCTTCCTCATGTCTTGATGCCTGCATAGACTAGCTTTTATTTGTTTTAGCTTCTTAGAATACTCTTAGTTTAGTAAATTGATCATAGATGTTCTTGTGGTGATGACTTCCAGATTTTGGGGAAATAATAGATGTTGAATTTTAGAAGTTATTGAATTATCTTTTATTTATGAGTTTAAGTCTTCCGCATTGCTTTATGTTGATATTAAATTGAAATGGTAAGGTTTAGATTGGTTGGTTCGCTCACATAGGAGGGTAAATGTGGGTGCCAATCGCGATCCGATTTGGGTCGTGACATTTTTATATAAAAGTTTATCATGAAATTATTTACATCTTTATTTTGGTTCTAATTAATATATTTAGAAATAAATAAGTGTGATAAAATTAATAATATATATTAGATTGAAATTAAAGAAAAAAAATGTTAAAAGTAACTTTACAATTTAAAATGAATAGGTTGAAATATTTGTATTAAGGACGACTAAGAATAAAAATATAATTTCATTCTAATAAAAATCTATCAAGAATGAATAATTCTAGAAACATCTTTCTATATATATGAAGTGAATGATGATCAAAGGTAAAAATGTAACTTCGCGCAAACAAAAATCTACCAAGAATGATAACAAGAAAATTAAATAGTTATAGAAACATCTTTAATTATTCTTATTAGTATTACCTCATTTTTGTTATTTCTTCATTTTTTATTAATTATTGTGATATCTATTTATTATATAAAAGTAAACAAATTATTATTACGCTTAGCTCTACCAATTATATATCAAGTATAATATTAGGTAAAATCTATCAAAATTAAAGCTAAAATTTATATGTATGATTAAATTTTGTGTATTGAAATATTTTTTAAATTTGCTATCTTAAATATGCTATATAAAAAAATTGAAATTCAGAAGTTATTTTCTTTTTAAAATGAAATTAAAGTAATTTCATATAAATCGAAAATGAGGGAGTCATATATAAAAAATGGAATATAATGATTTGAAAATTTTAATTTTTCGTTTTAGTTTCTAATTCGTTACATATTTGAAAATTACATTAAAAAGAAGATTAAAAAACACAATGTAACAATTTAAGATATTTTTAGAAAAACATAGTTAAAAAACATAATGAAATTTGGGTGATTCCCTTATTTTTTTTTAAACAAAAAAAAAGTTGCATATATTATTTGAAAATAACGCAACAACTAAAAAGTATTATGAATCACAAAAAAATGACAACTAAAAATATGTGAGAACCATATAAGAAATTTCGTTGATTTTCCTAAGATTACTTCTATCACATAAAATGAAATAAATAGAGTAACATATATTATTCGAAAAAGACATAAAATGTATATAAATTAACAATTAAAAATATATTTTTTGAAAAACACATATAAAAAACTTAGTTCACTTTTTCAAATTTCATTTGTATCATATAAATTGGAAGAAAAAAAAACTATCATACATTGGGCCTGCGTTGGCGCAGAAACCTTACATCTTTATGTTCATATTTTAAGAATTCATTGTTATTCCAATTTTAAAATATCTAAGCTCTTCTATATAATGAAAATAAAACAAAATTAAAATAAAAAATATTTTTTCTCCAATTTAATTCTATTATCCTTTTATTTTTGTGTCTTTTGGTTGGAGTCTCCAATTCAACAAACCGCTAATTACTTCCCTAAGTATTTCAAAAGGAAATTATTTGGAAAAAGAATACATGTATTCAAAAAAGGAAAATTATTTATAAATGGTCATTCCCTTACTTTCAAACCCTCTCGATTTTAATTATTAATATATATATATGTATATATTATTTTTTAGATTCAATGTTGATTGACTTTTTTTTTCAAGCTAATACCACGTAGGTCGAAAAGGGTAGAAAATTACTTTTAAAATAAGTTTAGGGGTAATAGGACCTTCGTATAGTATAAGTGTGTCCCTGAGATTTCGAACATAAATTGAGAGGTACTTATGCATTTTCCCAATAATTAAAAGAGATCTTGTGAAGTTCTAGTTAAATTTGGATCCAAAATTAAATAACTTTAGTTGATTTTAAAATTAAACTAATATAAGAATAGACATTTACCCGTTTTGATTAGATTGTATGGCTTACATATGTTCTTTTCTTCCTTTTCTACTATTATATATTTCTTGTTAAACAAACAGCAATTTTTTAATGGAAAGATGTATCATTATAATTTATTTCATTAAAATATACTCGTATCAAGTTAATATATTTATTTATGTCGTGTCTTAAAGTTTTAATCAAAAACATCTTTAAGCTATACTCCAAATTTAAATGTATATCCTCAAAGTATCATTTTTCGCAGAAAACATTCTTTAAGTATTTAAAAGTGAATAATTTTCATCCTTCTTTTAGATATCATAAAAAAACTAAGAAATCCTACAAAAACATAAGCAGTTCACATGACTATCAACAAAAGTTTTCCTCCATAATTTCATTACCTGCTATAGGAAGTTTTTGAAAAAAATATTAAAAATCTTAGACACTATTGCTTATTGAGACAAAAAATATTTGGAAGATGTGAGGATACATGATCTACTCTTTTTTTTTATTTATAGTAACGGAATAAATGTGGAGCTTAATTATTTTTACCTTTCTCATAGACAAACTGTATTTAGATCAAAAATTTTTTGGACTAATATGATATAGAAGTGATCAACATATTGATTATGTCTTGCATTTGAGTTTCATTATACATTATTAGAAGAGGAAGCCTCCAACAAACGGCGCTTCTAGCATATTCAATTAAGAAGAAACATATTTAACTAATATATTCAATTAAGAAGAAACATATTTCAACTAATATATTCAATTAAGAAGAAACATATTTTAACTAATCATATTTATAATATCAAATTACATGAAAAATAAACGAAAAAAATTATCAAATTAAAAGATTTTGCATAATGCTAAACTCAAAGTTCACAACAATATTTTGGTTTATCTAAGAACAGTAATTACGAGAGCGTGACTTGACTTTTGTGGGATCTGTTAGTTTTCTAACAAATTCAAGTAAAAGGATGAAAATAGTTCATTTTTAAATATTTGAAGGATGATTTATGCTAAGAATAATACTTTAAGGATGTCATTTAAGTTTGAGATATAGTTGAAAAATAATTTTTGACAAAAACTCCACTAAATTTCATACAAAAAAAATTGATTTTTTGGGTGTTATTCTGGTGAAATCTTATTCTCTAGGCATATTTACTTTTTCACCTCTTCAAAGGGAAGTGGTGACCAATCAGATAATAGATCATTTATTAATGAAAAAATTATTTAAATGTACATCTTATTTTATCATAATTTCTAAAATTTTCTACCATTTAAAAGAAATTGAATTTTTTTCAAAGATACATCACTCTCTTCTTGCTGATACATCCTTATCCCCCTCTCAGATATATCCCTCCCCTCTCTAATACATTCCTCCCTCGAATACATCTCTCACCTGTGTGTTCGGATGTCTACTAATGTATTCAGATGTCCTATCCCCTCCGATACATTCCTCCTCTCTGTGATACATCTCTTATCTATGTGTGTGGATGTATCCGAAAGTCTAGTTATGTATCCGAAAGTCTAGTTAGGTATCCAGAAGTCCAGTAAAGTATCCGAAAGTCTAGTATTGTATTCGAAATTCGTGAATTTTAAGGGATTTTTGTAATTTGAAAAAGAGTAGAAAAATAATGCAATTGACTCTTAATATAAGGAGTGTGCGAAAATCGAACCCGGAAAAATGTTATTAGGTTATTGTTATTGGGTTTATAAAAAAAATATTGGGTTATTGGTTCGATATCGATTTTTACTATTAGGTTATTGGATAAATCGATAACCTATAACTGATAACCCAATGAAACTGTGATATATTATTTATCCTTTATTATTATTAAATATTAATAATTTAAAATATAATTAGACATTATAACCATATCAAATTATTAGTACTATATCAACTTCATACTAGGCCGCATCACTAGTTTTTAGTGTTTACTCAAAACCTAAAATTTAAAATAAGGGGTTCACAATTGTAGCTAGATTTTAGTTTTGGTTTTAGCTTTAGTCTTGTCGAATTATTTTATTTTAGTTTTAGTTTGTAATTGTAGGTTGTAGCATTTGTAAGTTTGTAAAGGTCCGTAATTTGATTAACATAAAAAATTTCATTGTTTTGGTGGTAATTAACATGTAACTATAGCCTTCATACTATATTTTCTCTTATTGATGCAATTTTTCATTATCTTTCTTGTTTCACTATATCCAAGCATTTAGAGAAGTGAGAAGGCATATAACATTTTACGAACATTTTCTTATTAGGTAAATCCAAAATTGAACCGATAATGATCAAAAACTGTGAATCGATGAAGAATATCTTATCAATTTATTATTGGATTGATATATTTGAAAATCACTAAGCCAATAAATCAAATTAATAATGCATAAAATCAAACTGAACCGATCGATATACACCCTTACTAACATTACAAAAATTATATAAGTTATACATTAATAATCACTGTCGTCTTAATTATCAAATATGTACTCCATTTAGGCTAAATCGGGTAATTTGGATAAAGTTGGGCCATTTTTGGCTTAGCGGCCCATTCCCATAATTATTTCATTAACTTTTGCGAGTTTTATGATAATTTCAGTCTACTTTTAAAAAAAGTTGGAAAACTTACAAAAAAAAAAAAAATCTCATATATTTGGGGGTTAATTACATCATATTTTGAAAAGTCTTTTTAATTATAATAATCTTTTAATTTTCATTGTTATCGAATACATTTCTTAAATGATCGATACAGGATAAAGATCCAATCAAGTATAGTTAGGTCAACTAATGTTCAATGACCTTATATATTTATGACATGTGTATTATATAATAATTTATGGTTGAGATCCATTAAATTATAGAGAAAATTACGCAGCTAAGCAAACTTATACTATTTAATTACTCATCGTAGTTATGTTTGCTATAACTACCACTCGCAACTAACATTATACATTAATTACGTGGGCTGATTTCGAGTTTGTATAATTAGTCATGTTTGAATATCTATAATTCGCCACGATATACAAATAAATATGTATAATATACAATTTTTTAACCTATATACATATACAATCCACGTCTCTCCCACTCTCTGCCCTCTCTCGCTCGCTTCTCTCCTCCATTTCTCAATCTCGCTCGCCTCTCTCCCCTTCTCCTGATCTTGCTTGCCATTTATACAAATGTATATCTATAATATACAGTTATATACAATTGTATACATATACAATTCACCAAATTACATATCCTCAATAACAAGCTCAGTATTCATTACATCCACCACTAGAACATATCATATCTATTGAGAAGATCATTTCCAAATAGGTCACACACTTTATCCATCAAATAGCTATAAAATATTACCAGATTAGTTTTGTATCTAACACAAGCTATATGTATTCTTTCGTAAGCAAGGTCAATATCAAAAGTAACACACTCCATAATTCTAACCAAGTACCCATCAGTACCATTGTAATAGTCGTATCATGACCTTCTTTGGTATACACTCAATCTGTGAAACCACAGAAGGGATTCTGACCTGAATTGGTGCAACATCATTTGCTAAGCAACCCATTAATGGTATGACAACTATATCAATTGTATTACACTATTTATTATCTAGTCAATTCTTCAAACATTTAACTTCTATTGTCGAAACCACTCCATATTTTGCTTATATCAGATAAGTACTATATTTATTATTATTATTTTACAATGATAACTAACCTTACTCAACTCATTCAAATATTATCACGCATTCGTTTCATAAGTATATCATTTCCACCACCTTAATACCAGATCTAACATCAAACCAATACACGACAGCCAATGATTCACAAAGGAACTACGCACGAGTCATCACATAACGAGAGCGAATGGGAGTGAAGCGATAAGAATCAAAATGGGACCAAGTACGCCACAATAGTGATCCAAGAAGTGAAGATATTTCCTAAAAGTCACTATAGCCTCTCGAAGATAGGTACAGACGTCTCCGTACCGATCATCGAGACTCTATTTAGACTCGACTTGTACACACGTGAGACCTATGAACCTGGGGCTCTGATACCATTTTGTCACAACCCAAAAATAGGTGTGATGGCACTTGTCTTATCCCACCAAAACAAGTCAGCCTAAAACCCAATATCTAATAAAGTGCGGAAGTAAATGACAATCCAACAACAATTTCTAGTATGAAACCAAATCATATTACTTCAATCCCCAAAACCAGGTTGTCACGTGCACAAGCCTCTAATGTAAACATTAGAATTGAAATAAAATAGAAGTCTAACATGAAGTTGTCTTTCAAATAAAAACAAAATCATAAACTGGAGAAGGAAAGTTCGCTGAGATGACAAGCAGCTACCTCACAATCCTCCACAAGATGCCTCGGAAACGAAGAGAATAGAAGGTATCACAAAGATCCAGGCTCGTAACCTACAAAAATTTGTAGAAGCAAGGGGTGAGTACCAAACCACGCGGTACCCAACAAGCAAACCTCTAAACACAAGTTAAGTGAATAAAATACGGGTACTCCTTACGCCCTATCTAAACCTCCACGCTACAGCCTAACAGTTTACCAAACACATCACTCAATAACCACACTCTATCAGTTTACACATTCTCAATACAACTCAATGTTCAACAGTCACAAGCTTCACAGAGAAACAATCACAAGATCAGCAAAACACATGTTCAAGTTCATCAATAATAGAAATGTGCAATGCCATGAGATGCAATGTCAAATATCGTGATGCATGTCTTCTTAACGATACACACCCGCTGTCTCTCAGTCCGGGACCCATGGGGGACATATCTGTCCATGTACCTGTCGCGGCGTACGACACGACCCTCGATAATAGTAACCTTCGCGGTGCGCGATACGTCCCTCGAATATAATATCCATCGCGGCGCGCGATACGACCCTCGAAATGATACATCCTTATACCACAATCATGTCTCATATACAATGCAATTGACATGCTCAAATGAAAATGAGGAGATCACCATTTTGATAACAAAAACACAATTTACAGCAAGGAATACAACACTAACAAATAAGCAACAAGTCTCCAAATCGTTCTCAACACCACACAAGGAAATACACGAATTTCATACGCTTAACAAGAGTTTAGAAATCCACTTGCCTCAATTTATCGAACAATCACTCCAAAACTTGAGCCTTCCTCTTTTTGTTGACTTCCAAACCAATAAAATCTATTCAAATAAATAACCACGATATGATTTCGAACTAACAACATTAATATTGTTATAATCTCTAGCTTAGACCCCAAACTCATCCAAATTTATAATAAAATTTCTAATCTTTTATCCACCAATTGATCAAATCTCATATTTTCTTTTCTGAATTTCAAGTTTAGGATTAAATCTTAATTCTCCGAATAACATAATTATAATGATTTTTTATATATCATAATGCACCCCTATTTTACAACACATATCTCAATATATCAAAACTTGAATCCTAATATGATAATCAAATGAAAATAATTAAAGCCGAAACTAACTGCCCAACACATCAATGGCGGACTACAAAACTATCTGCTGAACCACTTATTTTCAATGTTCCATTCATATTTATCGTTCCACTATTAATAATCCTAATCTTGGAGTAATCATTGTCCAAATGATTGAATCATAATACTTATACACATTTATAATCTCAAGTTCACAAGTTCACACATTAGTATAAATTATACACGTTTTAACCTAAAAATCTATTCCTAGTTACACAAAAATTTAATAGAAAGGATAAGAATAATTACCTTGACGCCTTGAGATGAATATTGATTTTTTTTCTCCTCCTTTTCCCTTTTCTTTTTCTCCCTTTCTTTTCTTTTCTTCACTGCGTTTTTCTTTTTCTTTTTTTGCAGATCGTTCTTTCGTTCTTTCTTTTTATTTTTCTCACAAGCCGTTTGCGGCTTCATTCATTTAGGGCTTTGCCCTTTTTTTTATTATTATTTATTATTATTTGTTTATTTGATTTTCTTTTTTTTTCTATTTTTTTTTTCATTATTCTTAGCAACAAAATAATCCTTTATTAATTCTAAAAATTATGTCACTCATTCTTATAAGTCATATAAATTATTTACAAAATCTACTAAAAAGGTTATATAATAATGCTGGTTAAAATTTCTAAAACGACTAAAGGATATCATTACATTATCCACCACTAAAAATCATGTTCGTCCTCGAACATAAAGTAGGAGAAGGAAGAATAACTAACATGACCAAAAACTTGAGGTATGATTTTCAAAGTCGTGTTCATCTCTCCATGTGATCAATTCATCTTTAGCACGTTCCATTAAATATCAACTACCAAGAACTGAAGTTTTGAATGAAACTTCAGAAGATTTACATATCACGCCATAAACCAACCAATGAACCCAATCTAAACTGAAACCCACTGGAACATAACACAATCATCACAACAAATCTTTTCATGAGCTTAAACTATGAAAATCTGATCTTTAGACATCGAATACTCATCAAGGGATAATCAAACATATCTAATCCAATGAAGAACAATATCAAGTAAGCACCCTACAAATGGTACACGCTAGGATGCAGAACCTTTTACAACACTGTCGGATAACCTTAACTATTCATGAAAGCTCTTTTGTAAGTTCCCATAAGTAAGGTTGTGCATATAAAAATAGTGATATATTTCTTATTTTTTGAACAACATCAATATGTCATAACTGAAGTGAACAAGTCTAACCAAGGATCCTACCCTATCAAGAAGACATAAGAGGATCGGTACATCCAATCCACCACTAGGAATTCACCCATAGATGTAAAAAAAGCGTGGGCATATGCAATGAATCATACTCCAAATCATGTCCGAAATGAAGTAGGTGGGTCAACTTAAGAATATACGAAATCAAGGTCGAATAACACTAGGTACTTTCTCCATATTCTCATATCAATATTTCATTCATCTGACTACATCTCTCAATTTTTTATTTATTAAAAAAATTTTTTTCCACCACCCAAATCAACCAGTCTGATCTCCATTACAATTTTACACATGCTGGATTTGCCAAACCCTGTTATCTCTCACAGTACTCCATCAAAGCCAACACTATTAATATTAACAAATATCATAACCACAACCAACCATTTACCTTACTTTCACACCGTCATTACGTATCACATTCTCCTTAGCAAGCACATTGTAGTCTCCAAGACTTTGAACCATGGTTTCTTATCTTTCCATTTAAGCGTCCATAATAGATATAAGTCACACCCAAGACCGATAACACTAATTTCAAATCTATATCTCTCCTTTAGGGTAAAATAATTAAGTCACACTTAATGTCAACTTCACCTAAACTTTCACATACCATTTTCACACCATTTGTACCATCATTTACCTCATGCGATAACTCAAAGAAACCCTTGATCACTCCAATATTTATATATCTATAATCTCATAACCTCTACTCACCATAAAATGCCTATGTAACACATTATAACAATCTATTTTGTCTCGTCAACAAAATAATTTTAATCCCTCCAATCCTCATTAATCATGTAAAATTGTAGGCCCACACTATTTAACATCCATTTGTTGCTTAATCACATTCTGAACAATCTAGCTCGACATAACCATGTATAATCTTCCTTACGTCATTTATTGTAACCCAATCAAAACTTAATATTTAGAAAAGTTAATAATAACCCATAGTAAGTAGGTGTTGAACTAGTTCACATCTCATAGTCATATTTAAACTCAAAGGCGAAATCACTACAACCATCACCTCCGAATCCAATGTTTGTACGAGAGGTCTTATTGTTCCTTTGCCTTTCTTAAAATCTTTCCACGACGGAAATTTCAAATAACTTGAACTCTTCAATACACCATAATTTTTCTCCTTTTTGCTAACTCACTTACCAGTATTTTTTTTTTTTTTTGGCCAACAATATGGGAAACCTTAGGTATAACAATCAAAAGTAACCAAATGTACTACTCAATTTTAAGTCCTTCTAAATGCTTCATACTCAATGTGATCGATCATTTCTTACCTTACCAATTCATACCTTGACAAGATACACTATCACAAATCTAAACTTGCCATGTAAACTTGAAGTTTTGATCCCAACCATGTAACAGAATCCCATTATCTTACAACATTAACTCATACCAAAAAAATAATAATTACTTAACGTATTTTACTTATCGTTGATCGCCTCTTCATTGACCCTACCATATCTTTTTCTAAAAATCTTATTGTACTCCTTACCAAATCAAAACCACAAAAGAACTAATCATCATACTTGAGTTGATCGTCCGTACACTCCTTTCTCAAGTTTTATCTAATAGTTTATTTTTGTTTAATCATTCTATTGAACTTGTGACACTATATTATATCATAATCTGGAAGAAACAACTAAAATCACTTGTCTCTGAACCCAATTCTCCAAATTCCTTTGAAGATACATCCTCAACCCTTGCAAACAATGTAAAATAGCCTAGTTTTATCCTCGCTCTGAAAGTTAAACTATTTACCACTAATTCTTACCATTATGGCTCTAGCTCCTTTCAATTTTATTTGATGACATCCCAACTCCTTTCAAAACATTACCATAAAACCACACTACTTATGAAATAGAAACAACCATAACCTTAGATACTCAAAATTCATCATTACCATAAAAAAATCGTTTTGACCAACACCCGTATCATATAGTTGCATTTCAATCATAATGCGTCATAAAATAATCATCGTGCTTAGTTCGTCATTTTCCTCACTACGAATTTAGCCTCGCCATTAACATGACAATCCAAACCTAGTTATGCCAACCATCCAAGGTACTTCCTCAATTTATATGCACTTTCTTACTAAAACTCTTAATTGTCTTCACATAAGTATACTCTTTAGGACTTCCTTTACCCATATGCTATTCATTCAATATTGATCCAATTTCTTGGACATTACGATGAAATCACCACTCCTTTAAAAATTCATAAAATACATCTCACAATCTGAACATATCAATATCATACCAAAGATCCACTACTAAAAGCTTCCTTATAAATAATGTTTAACACATCCACCCGTACCAACAAGCTAGTTGGGTTCTCAAATATGAGTTCAACACCAAATCTTATCATATGAGCATGTATACCATAAATAACTCCTTAAGTAGTTAATATTTGCACTTAACAATCAACATGTCCGTTTTCATGTACCACTAGTAACACATCGTGAAAATTCATTACATCCACCACTAGAACATATCATATCTATTGAGAAGATCATTTCCAATAGGTCACACACTTTATCATCCTCAAATAGCTATAAAATATTACCAGATTAGTTTTGTATCTAACCCAAGCTATATGTATTCTTTCGTAAGCAAGGTCAATATCAAAAGTAACACACTCCATAATTCTAACCAAGTACCCATTAGTACCATTGTAATAGTCGTATCATGACCTTCTTTGGTATACACTCAATCTGTGAAACCACAGAAGGGATTCTGACCTGAATTGGTGCAACATCATTTGCTAAGCAACCCATTAATGGTATGACAACTATATCAATTGTATTACACTATTTATTATCTAGTCAATTCTTCAAACATTTAACTTCTAATTGTCGAACCACTCCATATTTTGCTTATACCAGATAAGTACTATATTTATTATTATTATTTTACAATGATAACTAACCTTACTCAACTCTTTCAAATATGATCACGCATTCGTTTCATAAGTATATCATTTCCACCTTAATACCAGATCTAACATCAAACCAATACACGACATGCCAATGATTCACAAAAGGAACTACGCACGAGTCATCACATAAACGAGAGCGAATGGAGTGAAGCGATAAGAATCAAAATGGGACCAAGTACGCACAATAGTGATCCAAGAAGTGAAGATATTTCCTAAAAGTCACTATAGCCTCTCGAAGATAGGTACAGACGTCTCCGTACCGATCATCGAGACTCTATTTAGACTCGACTTGTACACACGTGAGACCTATGAACCTGGGGCTCTGATACCATTTTGTCACAACCCAAAAATAGGTGTGATGACACTTGTCTTATCCCACCAAAACAAGTCAGCCTAAAACCCAATATCTAATAAAGTGCGGAAGTAAATGACAATCCAACAAATTACATATCCTCAATAACAAGCTCAGTATTCATCAATCACAAATTTCGCAGAAAGGCAATCACACCTATTTTTGGGTTGTGACACTCTCCTCCCTCTCCAAATCTCTCTTGCTATATATACAAATACATATGTATAATATACAATTATCTAACGATATACATATACAATTCACTTTTCTCCCACTTTTTTGCCCCTCTATCTCCTCTCTCCTCTCTCTCCCAGTCTCCCTCGCCTCTCTCCTCCATATAACATGTAACTTTCATATGAGTGAGTTATGCCCTGTGGGAATGGGCAGTTGGATTAAGAAAATATCCAATCCCGAGATTTTAAAGGGTATTTTAGTATTTTCACTACCCTATTAATTTAAAATTATAATTAGCAAACTATAGTTATGGAGAGTAATTAATTATTTTTAAGTAGCTATATGTGAAAATTTTCCTAAATTATATACTCATTTTAATAATAAAAATAACAAACCCGTCAATTATTTTTATATTTTAAAACTATCAAATAAAATAATTAAGTGTACTAGCTAATATTTTCAAGAAAAAAAAAGACTGGCGGAATATGCGGACTTCTTGAATTTTTTACCTGTCAAACCTCGTACTTGTATTGATTTTTTCAATTATTCCAATTTCAAAGAATTCGACACTTTGAAGAATCTGAATAAATATATTTTTATAATTATTTGAAAATCTTCAAATAATTTTTTTTAATGTATTATTATGTTCTTTAATTGAATAACTATTTAGATTTCAATGATGTTCTTAAGTTTGATCTATTTGTGGAGATTATTTCAAAATTTGGAGAAAACATGTGTGAAATTACTCCCGAAGAAGTTTGCCAGGTAAAAAATCAGGAAGTTTGCGTATTCCTGTCTATCTTAATTTCTTTTGAAAATATTAATTTGGTACACTTAATTGCTTTATTTGATAGTTTTAAAAAATAAAAAGTTGACAACTTTGTTATTTTTATAATCTATTATTATAATGAGTATATAATTTAAATGAATCTCAACCATAAATTTATATATTACACATGACATAAATCTATAAGGCCATTGAACATTACTTAACCTAATTATATTTGATCGATTTATCCATTACTTAATGAGAGAGATCTATCTAAGAGGATATGGGGTCATAGGGATGTAACCAGAAAATTTTTGCAATTCTTTTAAATGATAAGAAATCATAGAGATTATGATATCTTATATTGTGTATTTATGTAAATTTTTTAAGTTAAAACTAAAAATAAACCTACAAATAAAACTTATACACGATTAAAAAATGGGAAACTTACCTAAATATACTATAATAAAAAAAAATATTTACCATTTATAGCAATAATATTTTTTTCACTTGATCACTTTTAATTCATTTATAATACAAGTTTAATACATATTACAAAGACCAATTTATTATTCACATATAATACAAATTTTAATGATGAATAGTACATTTATCACACATTTTAATACACTTATAATACAATATGAGAATTTTTTACCAAACAAACATGATATATTTTTAAAAAATAATTACAATTCATATATATTGCATACATAATTCACTTTTAATACATATTAAAGATTTAACAAAGCATTACTATAAATGGTAATAAACAAAAAGTATTGCTAAAATCAATAATTATTTTTTAAAATATATTAATTTATGTAATTTTTCCTTAAAAAAATTAGAATAATCACCAATACGGATAATTTAAATCAAAACATAAACACAATAAAACATGCTTCACCCTAGAAATGATAGCACAATTACAAGATAACACAAAAAAGAATATTTAAAATTATTGATAAAAATCAATATATATTGGCGGATATGATCTTTTCTTAATTTCTTTTTTATTAATATCAAAACCAAACAAAATATTGAAAAATTTTAAAACTTTAAAACCAAACCAAATCCAAAAAGTACTGATTTATTCAATAACTTTGATTCGATTTTTAGTTTAAATTGATTTTTAATCAAACCATCAAACACCTGTAATTGAGTCCATTGATACTCTTTAGATTTATTGTTTTGTTTGTTGGTACGATAATATTTCACAATTTCTTATCTAAAAAAGTTTTATTTCAAGGTATAAATTGTGACTTTTTTTGACTATCTTGAGTAAGGAACTTTCTATTTATAATTTTGTATTGATATATGTTTCCCACCACCATTTACTTTCTTGAATAAGTTATTCTATCCATGAAACATTTAGAATCGAAACAGATGGGTATAATTTGCTCTCACTAGAGTATTGAGAGTAGTCATTATAATCAATGTTCGATCATTCTAAAGAGTAATTTGACAATAATTAAAAAAAAGTAAAAGTGAAAATATTATTGAATTAACGTCTTAATATTATTTTGTCAAAAGGATGTGTAAAACTCCAATAATTCACTTATTTTGAGATAGAGAAAAGGGTAAACAAATGTTTGGGTTTATAAGTTTAATGAAGAGGAAATTTCACAAAGAATTGTTAAAATAAACTTAATCAAGCATCATAGTTATAGTTTGTTAATTACGATTCATAACTACAACTTAAAGGGAGGAGAGAGACAAGCGAGATCGGGAGATGGAGGAGAGAGGTGAGCAAGAGAGGGCAGAGAGTGAAGAGAGATGAATTGAATATGTATATCTATCAAAATTTACATGTATATCTATTAGATAATTGTATATTTATGTAACTGATATATATATATATATAATATATATATATATATGACGAGTAAGATGGAGAGGGAAGAGAGAGACGAATTGTATTTACATATGTCGAATTGTATATATATATTTCTATCGGATAATTGTATATTTAACTAGTATATATATGCATTTGTGTATCTAGCGAGTGAGATTGAGAGAGAAATGAGAGAGGACGGAGAATAGAGAAAATTTAACTGTATTTATTATATGTCATATAATGTATATGTATATTTATAATTTACATTTATATATGTAAAAAAGAGGAGAGAGGCGAGAAAGAGGAAGAGATGGGAGATGTGGTGTAACTATAACAAAAATTAAGTTGCGGGTGATAATTAATGAAAACTATAGCTATATTAACTAATTAATTAGTATATATTTATTTATCCATGTAATTTCCCTTTTAATGAAACCTACTCAAGTAATTTTATATAACTCTAGTCTATATTCAAATGTAATCTAATCCCACCACAAATTAATTATTTGATTAGAATATTTTTTTCAAATGTTTTATAAGGATTTAATTATGGGCAATTTTCACATATAGCAAACAAAGAAATTATATTTGTATGTTATAGCAAAGTTTGCATAATTGCGCTACATAGCAAACATATAAATGTATAATTCGCTATACATATACAATTGTATGATTCGCTGGCCTATTTCGCTGCAATTGTATAATTTGCTGGCCTATTTCGCTGCAATTGTATGATTCTCAATTGTATAATTCGCTGGCCTATTTCGCTGCAATATCTATATAAAATTTGCATTTGCATACAACTGAAACGAAGTAAAATGTTTGTATACTGTATAATTATAAGTGAATAAGAAGAAGATATATGTTTTTGCATGTGTATATACAATTTTCTCTCGCTCTATACAAAACAGAAACACAATTTATACACTTCTGTTGTATAAAGCGAGAGAAAATTGTATTTCTCTGCAATTGTATAATTCGCAATTGTAAAATTTGCTAGCCTATTTCGCTGCAATATCTGTATAAAATTTGCATTTGTATACAATTGAATCGAAGTAAAATGTTTGTATATTTTATAATTAAGTGTATAACACGAATATATATGTTTTTGCATGTGTATATATAATTTTCTCTTGCTTTATAAAAAAAACACAATTTATACACTTCTGTTCTATAAAGGGAGAGAGGCGAGCGAGAATGGGAGAGTGGCGATAGAGAGTAGAGAGAGAGAGGCGACTGACAAACCTTTGCTATGGGGTACAATTAAATCAGAAAATAGTTACTCCATTTATTTTAAATTATTAATTTGTTATTATGTACAATTATTCCTTTAATTATTGATCTTCCACTAAAAAAAAATCATAGTAGAAGTAACTTGAGTCAACTATTACCGCGTTAGACTAATCATGATTTGAGGCTACTCAATAATTGTTATTAATTAATTAGTGATAATTAAAAGCTTTTTGGATAACAAAACATGATATAATTGAAAATTGAAGCAACCTTAACCTTCTTCTCCTAATCCTATTAAAGAAATTTATTTAGGAAAAATACTTAAATACACAACTATAATTTTTATATTCTTCTAATTTTCCCTACTTTTTTTAAATATTACATAATCCCCTTTTTTTTAATTTTAGTGTAAGTTTTTAGACATTACTTCTCTCTCCTATAATACACATTACCCATTTAATGATATTTTTCTCCATTAAAACACTCAACCTCTTAAATCATTTTTTGAATTTTGAATTTTTACCATTTAAACACTCAACCTTTTAAATCAGCTTTTTGATTTTGAATTATTAAAATTTAATTAATTTTAAATAAAAGACCAAATTTTGAAATTTTGAATTTCAAAATTCAAAAATTTGAAATTTAAAAAAGTAAAAATTTCAGGAAGCAGGACAACTTCTCTTAACTTCTACCGTTTTGTTCTCCATCAAGTTTCAGTTCTTTTTGCATGATCCTATGAATATTCATATGGATTCAAACAAAGACTCTGGCTGTAAGAAGCTCAATTAATAGTCTCTTCGGCTGCTTTTCGTAAAGTTAACATTTCCTTTTTGTTCTACGTTAAGATGTAATCTGGATTTGATAATATTTCATTCTTTTACAGATCTGTACAAACTAGTCGTGCTAAACTTGGAAGGGTCTGTTGTTATTGCGTCATGTTTGGATTACCTCACAGGTCTGTTTTTACTGTTTTAATTTCCATGTTAACTTACTAGGCCTAGTTTGCGGGACAAACTTTATGAAGTAAAAGAGAATTTTTCGGGGAATTACTTCTCTATTCTGGGATTTCATCACGTTGTTGAAGTTTCTGATAGTTCGTTTATCATAATGCAGCTCTCACTTCGTTGAAGTCGCTAAATGTCAATAGATCTCACCTTTTAGATGATGGATGTGAGAAGTTTTTGGGTAAGGGAAGACATTTGTTATCTGCCAAAAAGAACTGACTAAAGCAAAAACCATTCCACAGTTAGCCAACCGTTTTACCCTGCAGCACTCAGCAGTTTGAAAGAGTTAAATCTGGGATTTAACAATATCACGGATACAGATTTGTTGTGTATCATAATATTTATATGTATCATGAAGTTTTGAAAATTGTTATAATGTATCATTCAATAAATTTAGTAAATGCGTCATCAACTGTGCTTGATGATACAATAGAATCAGTGTGTACAGTGTTTAGTCAATGCATTGATACATGTAGTAGATATGTCTACATGTTTTGCATGTAGTATGAATTCCTGAAAACTGATATCATGTATCAGTAAGGTATTAGTTGTTTAGTTGATGTACTGATACATGTTTTGAAAATTGTTATAATGCATCATTCACTAAATTTAATAAATGCGTCATCAACTGTACTTGATGATACATAGAGAATCAGTGTGTATTATTGTTTGTAGATGTTTCTGATACATGTATTATATATGTATCACATGTTATAATGTTTTAGTTAATTCACTGATACATGTAGTAGACATGTATCACATGTTTTTCATGTAGTATGAATTCTGAAACTGAAAACCATGTTCAGTAAGTTATTAGTTGTTTTATTTAGTATTTATATTTCAATATCGTTATA
This sequence comes from Solanum habrochaites, assembly GCA_027704765.1. Lineage (NCBI taxonomy): Eukaryota > Viridiplantae > Streptophyta > Magnoliopsida > Solanales > Solanaceae > Solanum > Solanum habrochaites. The sequence goes on from JAKWJA010002496.1 coordinate 4,222,423, forward strand.
ATTTGTTGTTTTATTTTCAAATTGCAGCCAATGAAGTACAAGATTAAAAAGATACCAACACATCCCATAAGGTTTGCTGTCAATTTTAACAACAATTTCCTAAAGGACAAGAATGTGATCAGATTCCAGGGGGGAGGAGTATCTTCAGCAGACTGATTATGCAAGGAAACTGTACTGCATATAAACACCAGAGGCAGAAGCATCTCCAGCTTCCAAAGACCTTTACTTGCTTCAAATTCATACCCTTAGGTCTTGTAATTAGAGAAGTTGTTGTATTGTCTTTTTATTCACTATGTAAGATTGTTTCTCGTGTTTTGTAGCTGTAGCATGTATAGACTTTTTGTAATTGATAGGAGTGTAGATAGTTATCATCTATTTGTTTTGTATTGAACACTATTGGATGAATAGAGTGCATCGTTCACAAAAAAAAGACAGATATTCAACCAAGCATAACATACATAAAATAAAAGCGAGAAACCCCAATATTCAATTATAACTAAAGAGAAACATTATATATTCTTATTGTTAAATTGACCGTAGTGTACTTTAAGGATTTCAAAGAATTCTTAGAAATGATCAACAATTATTTAAAGAAGTCAGATTGAAAAGATAAATAGACTTCAAAATAGATGATATAATCTTTGATTTTTAAAATTTGAAATTAATATTCAATTACATGCTGATTTTATGGTGATTAATGATTTGTTACCTTAAATTAAGCTGTTTTAGTAACAACATTTTTTCACAATTTTTTTCTCAACAGTTTAAACTTACCATGTATCATTTACCATGTATCACTAGAGTCTAAAGTATCACAGAACAACAAATTTAAGGGATTTTTTGTAAATACTAAATTTATCGGGACAGAATGTAATTATTGAATTACACTATGGGATTCCTTAAATTTTTACATTTATTTAACTATATTATTTTTAGATTAATGAAGCATCTTCCGACATAATCACGCCAAATTTTTTATTTTTTTTTGCAAACATTATTATAAACTAATTAAAGGATTAGCCGCCATAATCACGAGGCAAAAATAATCAACATTTCTAATCTTATCATGGTAGGAATATATCTTAGCAACGATTTGAGAAGTTGAGACTTTATCATAAGATTTCAAATTTAAAATGCTAAATACTATAATTTAGATAATTTTTTTAATCTCATGAATATTATGAATCCGACGCCAAAATATTAATAGCATATGTAATATATATTGTGTACGTTGATGAAAAGATTTATGAAACATGAAACATGAATAATAATAATAATAATAATAATAATAATAATAATAATAATAATAATAATAATAAATAATAATAATGTGGTTGAAGGGGAGCTATCCATGAGAATAGAAATTGAGGAAAAGAACAAATGGAGTAGGTTGTTTTCTTTTGTACATTTCGATGTATGGATGACTTCACGATTCCTTTTTGAACTCTACGATACAGATTGATGTTCAATTAGTTAATAACTTCGATTCGTGTATAAAAATAATATTAAATATAATATATTATTTGTATTTATAATAGTTTTGTAGATATTATTTATTTCATATTATTTGATTTGATGTATTAAAATTAACTTAAGATAAATTTAAATGATTCAAAATAAGTTTAAAATTAAAAGTAGATTTCTTCGCACTTTTTATTTTTGATTTTAAAGTCATCAATTTAAGTTTGACTTTTTATTTTAGATTTAAAAACTATTATTTTAAGTCAATTCTAGCGGGCTCTTAACAAAGGTTTCCTCCACAAATACGATGGATTTACATGCGCACCTCAATACACAACAAAGTATAGGTGAAAAAGTGTATCAAACAAATATTTCTTGAAATGAACTTTCATATTACTCTATATCATATTATATGAGATTAATATATTTTATTATAACAAAAAAAAATATCAAAAACATTATTAAGAGGTGTTGTAAAAATAAAAACAAAGTCCGTCGATTTTAAATGATTTCTTTATAGGGATTTTCTTAGGATTCATTGTCAATACTTTCAATATTTAGTAAAAATGTCAAAAAAGAAACAATTGTTAAAAACAGAACGGAGAAATTAAGGGGAGAGAAAAATATCAAAAAGAAACAATGGCTTAAAAGTCTTATCAGTTACAAAAATTCAAAAACAAAAAACTAATTGGTAATTTATCAAAATACACCAACTTTCATCTCTTTCTTCTTCTTTCACCATGTTCTAAAAACCACGCCTATCATCATTGCTCTAAAAATTTAATATTCAATTTTCTTAATTTTTTTTGTTTCTAAACACGTTTATTTACCATGCGTTATCATATTTGAAGCAGTTTATTCTACTAAGTCATCATTTTGACGTTATAAAATTATAATTTATCTTTAAAAATGTCTAAAATTTTATGAAGTTATTTGGCTATCATGTCAATGTTATGAAGTTTATGTATCTCCTTTTAAGAAATTTTCCAGTATTCAGAATACAATACTCATGTATTCATGATATATGTATTCATCCATCTTACATATGTATTTTATTTTGCTTATTTCCAATATCACTTTGTATATCAAATAATTTGTATTTAGATTTGATTTCGTATTCGTCCTAATGTATACCATAATGTTTGTAGTTAGATTTGATTTTGTATTTGTCCTAATGTATACCATAAATTTTTGTATTTATATTTTGATTTCGTATTCATTCTCAACTATAAATAGTCAAAATACAGTTTATTTATGTATTCATTATATGTGTATTCATCTTAATTGCATCAATCAAACAGTTTTATATTTTATTTTGCTCATTAATATGTTTATACCAACTAGTTTATCTTTGATTTCATATTCATTCACAATTTTCAATAATCAAAATACAGGTTTGTATTTAGATTATCACTTTGTAAAAACAAATTTGACTGCATACTACAAAACATTCAAAGTACTTTTGCGAAACAACTCAATACCTACATGCTAATGTGGATTCTACTAAATTTGAAATATGAAAACATATTATAAAAAAAGATCGGCAAAAATTATTTTTAATACTAAAAATCTGAATACATAAATATTTGATGAATATGTTAACAAACTCACATAAAAATTTAAAAAATGACAGAAAATCCTCAATACATACAATCCGAAAATTCAACATAATATGTGATTTTGAAAATAAAATCTCGCAAAATAAATGATGAATTCAAAAATACCTCTATCGATTAAGAGATTTCTTGATTAATTGGTAGGTCTGAACAAGTTGTTACGAACTTGAATAAATTAGTTCTTCTTCAACAATGACAAAAAATAATGGTGAAATTTTGATGAAAGAAAAAAAAAGAGAAAAGTTAATGATGGGATGGTGAAAACTGAAAAGTTGATGAAAGAGAAAAAAAATTGAAAAGTGAAAGATGAAAAATAAATTTAATGGTAATAAAGCACAGGAAGAAGTGTAAATGGGTAATGGATGTAGAATTCGATTAAAAGTTGGACTGTTTTGAGAAATAAAATTTGGATACAAATTATTTTCTAAAATATTGACATTTTGACATTTTCAATAATTATTTTAAAGTATAGATGTTTTTACTAATTAAATTAGGGATTGTGACTAGTTTGCTAATTTTTCCTTCTTTATATAAAAGAAGGATATTTTAGAGAAATTTCATTAGTCTAGGAGCTAATTACTTAGATATACGCTAGTTTGCAATATTATGAATCTTACCATGGCACGTCTAAGTGAAAAAGTGTCTAACAATGTTAAAAATAACTTAAAATAAATTAAAATGACTTAAAATAAGTTTAAAACAAAAAGTAGGTTTCCCCCTACTTTTTATTTTTTGACTCAAAAGTTATTTAAGTTTGCCTTTTATTTTTATTTAAAAATTATTTTTTTAAGTCAATACAAACGAGATCTTACAAAGATACCCTCCAAAAATATGTGGAAAAGATGTAAAAAAAATAAAAATTGAAAGGCAAATTGATCTTTAACCATGCTAATGCAGTAATGCATGCATTAAAACTTATTGCATTATTAATATAATGAATTTCCATATATTAATACATATTGTTGATAAAATATCTTCATTATCTTAAAAAGTATAAGAAATAATATTTAAAATTATTTATTACATATTATTACCTTAATTACTTAGCTTATTAATATTATACTAAAAAGTGCTTTAATTGTGTAGACAACAATTTCTTTTCTTAATATCAAAGTGGTTAATTGCCTTTATGGTATTAATCAATTACTATTGATTTGGGTGTTACAAAAATTTTGATGGAGTATTTGGTGATATTTTATAGCCTATATGAAAATTATTTTGGTCTTAATGTGCATTGTATGCGCGACTGGTGATATGATCTATATATCTAAATATAGTTAATTTGTCTATTAGAAGAGCTAGAGAAGGAAGAAGATTACATTACCGATATTCTTTGTTAGAGTCTCACTCTTATTTTTAGTACTAGAACAATTTATTGAATTTTAAAAATACACCTTAATCGATGAAATATCCTTAAGGACAGTGTCATAGACACATCTCAAGCTACAGAATTTTCGTGATTCCTAATAATTTTCCAACAATCTTAAGGATGCTTCAATTATCATGATTCACCTGCTAGTGTTACTGAGAATACTACCATTGCTTCTCAAACATCTCATGATCTTGTTCCTATTTTGCTTTCGCACAACTTTACCAAATACTTTCCTGATGTTTCAAAAGTGAAAATTCGGACATAATTTTAAGAGATGGCATGAACAAATTTTCTCTACTCTAGAAATGAATGTAGTGACATCTGCACTAATAGAATCAAAATAGGATGAATTTGCTTCTAAGCAACTAAATCAGTGGATTTATACAAATAAGATATGTTAGCACACAATATTAAATACTCTTTCTAATGAATTGTTTGATGTGTATTGCTCTAATAAGGAAGCAAAGGAGATTTGAGAATCGCTACTTGCTAAATATATTGCTGAAGATGCTACCAACCAAAAGTTTGATATTGATAATTTTTACAAATGAGAGATAACCGAGGATAAAATGTGAAGATACTACTCAACGAGTTTCACAAACTAGTTACATATCTTAAGTCGAAGAATATTGTTTTACGAGAGCAGTTTGTGACTGATTTGTTGATTTTTAACTACCACAATCTTGGAATGACATCTGAAGTACAAACAAAAGTTATTATCTCTTGAAGATTTGGTGAAACACATCATCATTGGGATACACATCGAAAGCAATCATTTTTTTCCAAAGCAAAAGAAATCACTATAAAAGTCAATCTCGTAGAAGACAATAAGTTTAGCAATAAAGATAACAAGTATGAAAAATAAATTAATAATAAATTCAGGGTCAACTATCAAACTCTCAAGAATAAAGGTAATTGTTTTGTGTGTGGAAAACCATGCCACCATGAAGCTCAATGTAGAAATAGAGCTGGGGAAAATGGGGAAAATGACAATCCTGCTAAGCCAAGAGTATATCTAGTTAGAAGCATATGACATCATTGTGGCAGTCATTTTCCAAGCGAACCTAGTGGCCAATGTGAGTGATTGGGTGATAGATTTAGGTGCTATTAGGCCTATTTGTGCCAATAAAGAGGTCATATCTTTTAGCACAAAATGAATTAGGTGGTTCATGACCTATCAAATTAAAAATTAATTGAATCCTCTTTCCAACACCACTGACTTTGTTAAAATCCAAGCTCAAAGTAAAAAGTTATGCTCGTTTTAGTGAAGCTTTGTCGAGTAAAGTAGAAAAGCACGATTCAATTAACGGGCAGTGGTTCAAAGAACGGCCAATTAGTCCCATTGTGAATGACCTTCGTCAGTTTTTAAGTCAGGGTCATTTTGATTCCCCCCTCCCTATGCATTAGGCACTTAAACTACGTCGTTTGATGCCTAAAACTATGTTTACTCAGTCTGAGCCTAATAATGTAGTAAGAACCTACCCAAACCCTCATTCTCCAAAAAATCATTCAAGTTAGAACGAAAAGAAGAGAAAAAGGTGTCAGTTGTTTTCAAGAATAAGCAATAATGTCCTTCAAAGTTCAGCTCCAAAATCAAAAAGATTTCTCCGTAGATTTCATCACAAGGTATGTGAAATTTTACTAGTGGGTTTCTTTCACCCATTAGGTCAAATTAGTTCTTCAAATTCTCATAAACTATTTAGTCCTATGGTTTCTAGATTTTTAAGACTTATCGTGATTATGGTTCCTTTGATCTAAATAAATTTGTTTCTTGATAATTTAGTATAATTCCATGCATGTCATTCAGAAATCCTAGCTTGTGTAAATTTATCTCAATTCATGAATTATACTTGCTAGGTCAACAAGTCAAAAATTCATGTTTCAAATTTTGATGTTATATTTTTAGTATATATAAGTTGCATTCTCAGTTAGCATGTTAGTGTCAAGTTATTTACTCACTCCGTTTAAAAAAGAATGATCAATTTGACTTAGAACGGAGTTTAAGAAAAGAAGACTTAATAATCTTGTGGTTCTAAATTAAAGTTATGTCAAATGTACTAAAATGTCTTTTAATCTTGTGGTCTTAAATATGCCACGTGGAAAGTTAAAGTTAAAGTGTTACCAAAAAGGAAAATAGATCATTCTTTTTTAAACAGACTAAAAAGGAAATAGGGTCATTATTTTTTAAATGGAGGGAGTAGTATTTAGTAAATTTTAGCTTCATGAATATTCAGTTGGGAGTATACTTAGCTTCGATTTGGACTAGGGCTCAACATAATCTCATAGTCCTAGAACTACGTGCCAACATAGGTTTAAAATTTTCCTTTTGTTGGGCATCAGTTTTTGGTGATCATGCCATAGTTATGCCTCTATACCCATGGGAAGGTATATTGAATCCTTTAGATGGGGGCATATACATCGGACTCGACGTTAAACTCACGTGGTTTATATTGGTTAATAGTAGCTCGCACAGTCAGACTCTTAGTGTATTGACCAGGTTTTCAACATTTACATCACAATATAATTAAACATGTTACCTTCATTATAAGTACTTGGTCGTTGCATTCAGTTCAATTTTCAGTTATACTTCAATACACTTATCTATATCCTTGATCGGTTGATATCTTTGCTCAGTTATGCATTGTTCAACTTATATACTTTGTTCAACTTAGAATGTGTGCATGCTCAGAGCATTCTAAGTACTAACGCCTACTTTGCACTACATCGTTTCATGATGTAGGTTCAAGCACTCAATATTCAGATCACGCTTAGATCAATTATCGATTTGACTTCAAATACTTCAGTGATGATTCCTCATACTTCGAGGACAATAAACATGGGGTATGTTTCAGCAACTCAATGCAGTAGAGACTTTTAAACATAGCAGTAAATTCAACTTGAATTGTTAAAAGTTATTTCAATCCTCACTAAACTCTTATCATTATATCTTATATATTAAGACTAGTTGGATTTTCCCCTATTTCAAATATCCATTGTTTTAAGTTTTTGTATAGTACATGTTTTGCTTAGTTGTTTTTCAGCATGTTTGATATATGGCGGACTCAAGGTTAGCTCGGGTCACTCGTGATCCTAGGTTACGTCTAGGGGGTAGCTCAGGGCATAAAAATTATATCAAAGAAAAGCTAGTTACGACTATTGTTGATTTATTAAATCAGTAGATCTTTGTAAAATAATGTATATTGATTTATAATTACAAACATTTATTTATAAAACAAATATGAAGATATGTGATTTATTAATTTGGCGTCTTAGATTATTCTAATAACTTAATTATGAAATAATTTTCTCATTTAATAATATTGATTTAATAAGAGTTGATAAATTTTTACTGGTTTTCACAAATTGTTGGATTTTCATGCTTATGAGAAAAATATAGTTTAATAACTTAAATTATAGGTCTAAATAAAACTTCAACTTCAAATCAATGTAATTTTAATTCATGTCCAAACGTGTCTTGTTAGACCATTTTACGCTCCATTCTTTATAATTGGAGAGTAAAATAGAGAATAGGCACTTAAATCCCTCTTTATTTTAGACTCTATGTTTCATTTTTAGAGACTTGAATAGTAATTCTCTAAATTTCAAATTTAGAGAACTACTATTCACACTCACTATTTCACCTTTTTAATATTTTATTATTATTTCTATTATTTTCTAATTATCATATTACTTTACATATAATGTCATCAATTAAATATCTAATATTCATAATTCTTTTTAAATCTAATATGATATTTTAGAAAATATATTATTTAATATGTACTACTTTCATCCCCAATTAAAATATTTTAATCCTTTTTCTAATTTTCTCAATAATACAATTTCATTTTATTATTAATTTTCAGTATAAAGAGTCCATAAAATTAAAATGATAAGATATAAAATTTAATTTTAAAATACATAACATAATAATTTAAATACAAGATAAAACATAGTACAATGCATAACATAATAATTACTTTATCACAATAATAATTTAGTAATCCGGTAGATCATTTCCATATTTAACACTATTCGAAAAAAATTAAGGTATAATGGTAGATGAAAATCTCTGACTTGAACAACTTTTAGCCAGACATAAAAAATTAAGGACAGAAAATACTCATTTTGAACTCTGTAATGCATTAATAGAACATTTATGAGAGCAACATAATAATTTTAAAAGTTGAGTCTTTATGTAATTGAGTTTCACTTTTATTTGAATTTTGTGACATCTCATAACTTGAAATAATTAATAATAAGCTAAGAAACCAAGAATAATTATTTTTGAAAATAAATTAGGAAAACTGGAAGATTTCCTAAGTGTAAAAGTGAGGTTTTTGGTCATTTCAAACGGTCATAACTCCCAACTCAGGAGGAGTTAGGGTGAGTTTTTTATATGGTTGGAAATATCTTTCCAACGACGCTAAGTTTGCGCATTTTCGATGTCGTATGAGGGAGATATGTCTTTTGGAAGTTGGGCCGTTGATCGAGAAAAATTCAATTCGAATTTTAATAAGGATAAAGTAGTCGTTTCACCCTACTATCTCCTAAGTTGTTTTAAGGGTTTATTAGGGTAAAATTAAGTCTTAAGTCAGTTTTTAGAATATTGAATACGCTTAGGGCTTGGGAGAAAAGAGATGAGAAGAAGAGAAAGACCAAGATTTTTGCTAAGATCGTTGAGTGAGTTTCGGCGGGGGTGATCCCTTTCAGGTATATGAGATCTTTCTGTGTTGGGTTCAATCACCCACACACCAATATGTTTAATTCAGCAAGTTTCATATATATTGAATGATAAATCTTGAAGTTCTTGATGAACAAATAGTTAAATCGCTATTTGTTGGGTTGTAGAATACCTTTAGTGGTTTGATTTGTATTTTTGGGCTGTTTTACTAGTCTAAACTATTGGTTATTGAGTATATTAGTGATCCTAAGTGTTTGGGGAAACATCCATGAAAGTTTGGGAGGTTTAGAGTTGAAAATCAGATAAGAAAAGTCATAAAATCAGACAACCAGACCATGGGACGCCGCGCCTACCAAAGCCCCTCAAGACAGACTCTGTCTGTCAGGCTCTGGCGCCCGCGCTAGTAAAAGCGCCTGAGGACAACCTCTATCTTTCAGGCTCTAGCTCCCCGCGCCTCTCAGAGCGCCAAGGTCACCTGGAGTTCTCATTTCTCCCTTATCTTTTCATACTAGTTCCTAAGTGATTTATCTACATTTCTTGGTTGATTCTAACACTCTAAAGTACATCTAAACATCATGGAATCATCCATAAGCATGAGATCATGATCCTTGAATCCATAGTTCAATTCAAGGAAAGTTAACATCGAAGTCAAAGAAGTTAAGAGTTAAGTCTATAAGTTAAGAAGCAAGTCAAAGTAAGTTCTTAAAGATTCTAACGTCCTAAACAAACATTATGAACTTTGTTTTAAGGCTCAAGCTATGTGACGAACAAAGAGTAAAGAGTTAAGTTTGAAGTCCCTTTCTTCAAAAGTATATGGGGACTAAGTATTCTCAAAGAGAAGTAAAAAATATTTTTTCACATTTGAACAAGCAGGGGAAACTATGATTTCCAAGAGTGCTTTTTAAAAGCTAAGTTTTGAGCACTAATCTCAAATCACAAAATCAGTATGTTTTAAAAACATAAGAGTCAGTATATATTTTGGGAGTAGTATTGAGCACCGATGTGGAGATGCGAATTCTTATTAACTCAAGTCTCCATGAAAACCATGTAGCCCTCATTGGTAGGGGAGGGTCATACTTTTTAGATGAACTTTTTTCATAGTATACTTGTGGATCCTTTAGAGAGTTCAGGTCCTATACTCTGGCAAGGTTAGGATGACAGGGCAGCGTGGGCTGAGTAACGTTATATCATCACTATAGCTCTTAAGTGATGGTTGTCAGTTAGAGAAGCTCCCGTAGAAGCATTGTATTTTCATACACATCAGTTACTTGTATTTTTACATACATCTCAGATATTATTTGTATACTTGATTATATTCAGAGTTTACAACATGTTCTCAGTCAACATTTCTTTATATTGCAATTGCTTTTAAACTGTGAATATTGAATAAGCGTTAGTAGATCACGAGTTGAGTGTTAGTAGATCATGAGTTGAGCAGAGTTAAGGTAGATGTTCTTTATTGCTCCTTTTAAAGCTTAAGTCTTGTTTAGCATTCCAACTCGCATACTCGTACATTCAATGTACTGATGCCAGTTGGCCTGCATCGTATCATGATGTAGACGTAGGTAACGAGGATCGACATCCAACGTATTGTTGATCCAGTTGAGCTCTCCAAAGTCAGTTGGTGAGTCTCCTTGCTTTTCAGAGGATCCATTTCATTGCTTTCTAGTTTAATTTCTTAGGATGTTGTGGGGTCTGTCCTAACATCCATCTCAATTATTAAAGGTTTCATATTAGATTGTTCAATTTGATGTATTTTTTATCTTACATTTCAGATGTTTTAACTTTGAGACTCAAGTGCCATTTTGGCTAGACTATTTCATTTTGAGTATTTTCCCTTGAAAATGTTTTTTACTATTCAGGCCAAGGGTGCGCTCAAGGCCAGAAATGGTCACTGAGTGCTGGCCCCGCCCAGATGTAGGCTCGGGGCATGACAAATTTGTTCATTAATTTGTATATTATATAATATTTTCTTGCAATTATGTTATTTAGAAACTTAAAATAAAATAAAAATAAAATTTTATATCACATGAATATCAAATAAAGTAATTATTTGAGAAAAAGAAAGAAAAAATTTATATTATAAAAAAAAAATAGAAATAATAATATAATATTGAGAAGAAAAAATTATGTTATTTAGAAACTTAAAATAAAATAAAAATAAAATTTTATATCACATGAATATCAAATAAAGTAATTATTTGAGAAAAAGAAAGAAAAAATTTATATTATGAAATAAGAAAATAATAATAAAATAGAAATAATAATATAATATTGAGAAGAGAAAAAAAAATAGAAAAAAAATAAATAATTGAATTAGAGTTAATTGTCAAAAAAAAAATTCTATAACTAAAGAGTAAAATAGAATTTAGGATTGAAGATGTCGAGAAAGCTAGAAACCAAAAAAACCTTAGATAAATAATCACTTTTATTTTATTCAAACAAACAAAAACAAGATAGCCTCATAATTAGAGTCCGAAACTCAAAGGGTATAAAATATTAACAAAAATTCCAAAACGGTATATAAAAATTTATATTAACCAAAACGGTAAAATCGCTGCCGAGGCAGCGATTTACTTCAACTGAAAAAGTAAAATCGCTGCTGAGGCAGCGATTTTGCAAAAAGATTTTTTTTTAATAAAAAAAATGAAATCGCTGCTTGAGCAGCGATTTCAAAATTTTTCTTCTTACAAATCGCTGCCAGGGCAGCGATTTGATATTATTTTTTAATTTTCTTTTTAAAAAAAAAATAAGGTATATCGCTGCAACTGGCAGCGATTTATAAAAAAAAAAAAAATTTTATATAAATCGCTGCTGTAGCAGCGATTACAAAAAAAAAAAAAAAAATTTTTTGTAAATCGCTGCTAGGCAGCGATTATTTATTAAAAAAAAAAAAAATTGTTATTAATTTTTTGTTAAAATTATATTGTCAAAATTAAATTAAATATTTTTCTCTTTAATTTTTTATTTAAAAAAATTAATTATTGAATTCAAATAGTATTTAAATTTAAATTAATATAATATTTTTTTTAGAAAGAAAATATATTTATTATTTTACTTATTTTTAATTTTTTTAAAAATAATGTATATTTTCTTATAAGTTTATACATAAATTTAAAAATATATTTATTTTAAAAATAAATATTATTTTTCTAAAAAAAGATATTATATAAATTAAATTTAAATACTATTTGAATTCAAATATTATTTTTTTAAATAAAAATTAAAGGAGAAAAATTATTTAATTTAATTTTTAACAATATAATTTTAACAAAAAAATTCATAACAAAATTTTTTTTTTAAATAAATCGCTGCCTAGCAGCGATTTACAAAAAAAAAAAAAAATTCTTTTTGTAAATCGCTACTGTAGCAGCGATTACAAAAAAAATTTTTTTTTTTTTGTAAATCGCTGCTACACGCAGCGATATTATAAAAAAAAAAATTTCTTTATAATCGCTGTCAGTGCAGCGATATACCTTATTTTTTAAAAAAAAAAGAAAATTAAAAAATAATATCAAATCGCTGCCCTGGCAGCGATTTGTAAGAAGAAAAATTTTGAAATCGCTGCTCAAGCAGCGATTTCACTTTTTATTAAAAAAAATTTTTTTTGGCAAAATCGCTGCCTCAGCAGCGATTTTACTTTTTCAGTTGAAGTAAATCGCTGCCTCGGCAGCGATTTTACCGTTTTGGTTAATATAAATTTTTATATACCGTTTTGAAATTTTTGTTAATATTTTCTACCCTTTCGGACTCCTCATAATTAGCTCCATCCAATTGCTTGCAATAATGATTTCTTAAATTATATAAAATTTATCTAGTAAGTAACTAAACATCATTCTTCCTATATTTTATCTTTGACGTTTGGTCTTTGATTGCATTAATGAAGAATGCACCAAATTCAATCAAATAATTTATTTATTTTTATAACAATTATTTTACCAATCAAACAAAAGTACTACGTCCCCAATTTTTATCTTGCTTCACGTTGAATAGATCTTTTTCATTGTCAATTTTAATATTAATGCCACGCAGAATTTAAGATACTTAATTCTCAAACAATTCTCCTTTAATATAAAATTAATTGTATATAAATCAAACTTCGAAGATTTGGTTTCTTAAAGAAATTTGGACTTTGTTTTTGTCTATAGAATTCCATGTCTTATGCCATGATTTACGCTGCTATTTTTCCAAATTATGGACCCACATGCCAATGGTTATTTGGCGTCGTTTGATCATGAATATTTTTTATAAATTATTTTCGTAATAGTATTTACTTTTTGAGCAAGCATATTTGTCGCACTTGATAAAAACTCTTTATTGATAAAGAAAAATATAAATTGCACTAGATGAATTCTAATGCGATAAGCTCGATTTTCAGAGAATATTTTAAAATTTTCTGATTTTGAAATATTTCAATATTGAACTTTATATTAAAACACAACTTCAATATTTAAATATTATTTTTAATTTCTTTTTCTAAATTTTGAACTTCCTTCATCCACTTTTAATTTTTTCATTATTTTCTTATTTACAATCAAAGTATGAGAATTTTAACTAACATTTACGATATATTTTTTCATCATATTGACATATAAAAATTATAATTTTTAATATTTTTCAAATAATTTTAAATATCAATTTTTTGGTTTAAAATATGAAATAAATTCAATCTAATTTAATTTTTAAAATTAATTAAACTTGACATTTTTAAAACGAAATATGACAATTAAAGATTAATCGATATAATTTGATGTCCAAACATTACTCGGTCAAAGTTGGTACATGCTTTCAAGTTGAAATAAATTTCATGATTTAAGCAGTGGAGACATAACTTTTGAAGAACTTCATTAAATACAAAACTCAAGATGCAAGATGGAAATTTATGTACTTGATTTATTTCGATAGAAAACTACCTCAAAATTACAAAGTATAGTAAATATATTATGACATACTTGTCATACATTTTTTATAAAAATAAAAACATTATTTATTCATAAAAGTTGATCAGCTTTTAAAAATCAAATATCGAAAGAATTTCAAGTTTCAAAAATTGATCCAAATCAATTTTAGGGTTATTGGATAAAGTTTTATTTTCACTCATAAAAAATTTTCAAATAAAATGCATATCTAGATATTACTTTGAATCCGAAAATTATTTTTAAAATTATATTTCATGAAAATTTTTTTCTCAAAAGTTTTCTAATTAATTTAGAGATAAATGCTAGCCGAAAAAAAACATGATAATTGGAGTCAATGATATTGGATTAGAAAGCGACAACACCCGTTAGAATAATCAAGTATATCTAAAATAAGATCTTCTTGAATAAGCTTATTAAATTTTATACATTAAGCAAACATCATAAATATGCCTAAATAATTTATATAAAAATAATGCTTATATATAATAAGTTGTTATTATAGATTTTGATTTTTTGTTTTTGAATTTATGAAATCCGAGTTCATGATAAAATTGTATTTGATTATAGTATATTCAAAAAAATATATTTAGTAGCGGCCACAAAATTTGAAAATCTAATTACAAATAGTGTTTGTTTATGAAATCTGCACAAAATTTTAATTTAATTTAATTTTCAACTTCAAATTATGATTTTCACTTCGGATACATCTTCAAAAATAGGATATGAAAATTTAGCCTTTGGGTTGACTTTGGTCAATAATCGGAGTTCGGGTGCTTCGATTAGAATTTTCGAGAGTCCCATTGGATTTTGGGGGATGATTTTAGGCCTTATTTTATCTTTGAGAGCTCCCGAGTTTGTTTTAACATTTTTAGGCGTGAGTTGATTTCTTGTGATTTTCACGAATCTCGTGTCAAATAGACGTCACATTTGTGTTTTGACGGCTCCATTGAGTTTGTAACGTCGAATATAATCGATTCGCATATGCGGTTTGTGTTATGAGGTTCCCAACGAATCTCGAGGGTCTTTTTGATAATTTTGATTTGGCTAATTTTATTTGTGTTCTGGTGCAACCGTACGAGTTCGTGGAGCTTTTGGCGTGTTCATGAAAGGGAGGTGGTGTGAACCCTATGTTCGCAATAGAACTGCGGTGTTCTCGAAGTCCAGGTCACTAAAAAGTGTTAAAATCCAAATTTCAGGGTTTCTCCTCCATTTTCATTTTTTGGAGCTTTGAGAACTCGATATAGGCGATTTCAAGTGAATTTTTCAAGACAAAATCATTGGGAAACGTTTTTTAGCTCTAAATCTTCGATTACCGATTATTATTATTGAATTTATGAGTTTAAATCATATTTTTGGGTTGATAAATTGAGAGTTTTTCATGAACTTGAGTTTTGAAGAAAAAGTGAGTTATGAACTGATTTTCAAATTCATTTTCGAAATGATTTTCTGAATAAGTTCCTAAAGCCTTGATTAATATTTTCAAGTATTGTTTTTTAAATTCAAACCTTATTTTTGAAATTGAGTATTGTATTGAATTACCTCTTTTCAATGAGATCGTTGTCAGTGTTGTTGTTTCTGAAAAGTGATTGTGAATACTTGCTTATTTATAGATTGTGTGGCTTTGAAAGGAATTTGATAGGGAAATACTCAACTATTTGAACAATTGTTGATTATTTTAAGGCAAGTGGGTTCCTATATTTTGTATTCGAGTTTGAATTTGTACGCTTCCTTTATAGATTATGTGTTGGGAATAATGAGAATGATGTGAAGGGTTTGAAATGGCCAGTCACTTGCTATACCTAAATGAATAAAAAAGGGTTGAAATGAAAAAGGTTATGTGTTAAACGCGACAATGTGAATTGTCTTAATGTAAACCTTATTTATTGATTGATGAAATGATTGAAAACATGAACGTAGACTTGATGTGTGTAAATTGTTATCTCTTCTATGTGGTGTAATATTGCATGTGTGCTTGGATCATTGAACATCGTGATGGAACATGTGATGAGTTATTATACCAATGTCTTTGCCGACAAGTGTTATAATGTTTGAGGTCTTTGTCGACAAGTGTTATTATGCTGAGATATTTATCAAAAAGTGTTATTATGTCGAGGTTTTTATCGGAGAGTGTTATTATGCCGAGATCTTTGCCGGCAAGTGTTATTATGCCAAAATTTTTGCCGCACGAGCGTTATTATGCCGAGATCTCTGCCAGCGAGTGATACTAGTCGATTGAAAATGGTTTTGGACAGTGATGATCTTTTGACTTGATACACTTGATGTTTATGTGTGTCTTGTGAGTTTTAATTGATGTGCTTGTTATGTGGGACAAAACTTCTTGTTATTGAGATTGAATTATTTGATTGTTGATTATTAAATTGTGAAGATTAGAATTGTGAATATTGATCCCGTGGCTATGTATTGTAGAATTGCTAGGTTGAGTTATTTTTGTATAGGTTATAGTTTGAGGAGGTATGATTAAAGTGTAAGGGTATTTTTTTTCTACATAGTTGCTTTTTTTAGTAGGCTGCTTGTCGGATACCGTGTTGTTATACTCATCATTGCTCTATACTTGTGTAGGTTTTGAGCTCGGACACGTATAATGTCTCTCTCGTTCTGTTGAATCTCGAGGCTCGTCAAGGCTTGAAGAGGTAGTTGTTTGTCATTCTGCGGACCTTCTTTATCCTTTCCTTACACTTTGTTCTATTTGAGAAACAAAGACTTGTATTTATTTCTTAAATCTGCACTTATATATTTAGTGATTTGTACACGTGACAACCATATTTAGGGGTTCAAATAGAAGAACAAGTTTTATGCTTTATCTTGTTCTTCTTTTACTATTATTTTCGGTGATAAGTTGAGGTTGACTTGTTTTGGTAATAAAACACAAATGTTACCACATCTATTTTTGAATTGTATATTTAAAATTTTAATAATATATATTAACTTTTAAATAAAATAAACGTTTTTAGGATAAAAATTATTACGACAAATAAAAATGAAAATCAACGAAAATTACAATGTGCATTCTTTTATTTTTAATCACATTTTTTGGGTTCAAAAATACATAATGAAATCACCTTTATTATATAGTTATAATGAATGAAAAATCTTATATATAAATAAAATTTAATTAAATTTTAATATAAATATCAATTATCGAAACTAAAAACAGATTGAGGGGACGAATATGTAACATTGATGTGGACCTTTATATACATAAATAAATAAAAATAATTGAGGTGTACTCTATAGTACTCTACATTGTAAACAAAACTGAAAAGCAGTAGTTAAAAAGAAAGAGACAATTGACAAGAGCAAAAGCGCGTGGGTCCCACACAAGAAATCATCTCATCGCGTGGACTTATTGGCGCACGGTCGCACTAGAGCGGGTTCCACTTACCTGCAAAATCTGAATTTTCAGGTGCACCGATAATAATGTTTCATATTATCGAGAACATGATTTTAAATATAAATAAAAAGAAATTTTTTATATATAATTACTTAAAATAGTCTAATTATATTTTATAGTTATGATTTGATAATTACATTTCATAGCTATATATTATAGGGAGGAGAGAAGCGAACGAGACTAGGAGAAAGAGGAGAGAGGCGAGAGAGGGGAAAAGAGTGAATGAAAAATGAATTGTATATATGTATATCTGTTAAATAATTATATATTATATGTATGTATTTGTATATATGACAAACGACTGGACATGAAGGAGAGAGGCGAGCGAGATTGAGAGAGAGAGGAGAGAGGCGAGCGAGAGAGGGCATAGAGTGAGTGAGAGAGATAAATTGTTTATTATACATATCTATTGATATATGCTGAAGAATTATACATATACAAACATGACTAATTATAAAAATTTGAAGTCAGCCTACATATTTAATGTATAATATTAATCGTGAGTGATGATTATAACAAACTATAGTTATAATGAGTAACTAAATATTATAAATTTATTTAACTGTTTAATTTTTCCTAAATAATAATGTAATAGATTATCAAGAATATGATCCTAAATATAAAAAAATTAATAAGTATGAAAGGATGATAAGTTTAATCTATTTTGCTCCTGTTTGATTGATGGTAAAAATATATTTTCCAAATTTTTTTTTAGTATATAAATAAAAAATATTTTTGTATAGATTATTAAGGATATGAAAAAGTTATCTTTTAAATTTTAATTTATATGAATTATTTACATTATGTTCTTAAATATCTTTTTAATAGGGTGTATATTGGCTTACTAAGAAATGAGAAAAGTGTTTTATTCTTCGATTTTAATATTATGATTCTTTTATAACAATTTTTATAATTTATAGTATTTTTTTCTGTCGATATTTTTACTTTATGAACTTGTGGGGTCTACAAAAAAAATTATTTCGTTTTTCATAAAGTAGTTATAAGTTTGTATAAATAACACTCTTTTTCAAACATCACTTGTTGAATAGTTTTTTCTTTTTAAGTTTGTTGATGTTGTTTTATCGAGGTCCCACTTAGTCATTATGGCAAGGTAACATTTCATAGTTTAAATAAGGTCTAATATATAATAAGCATGGTCTTTATTTTTATCTCATTTTATATTTATAGTTTTTGATTTTGAGTATACATAAATATTAAATAATGAATAAATAAATACATATTTTTACGTGATATTATCTTATATGATAATTTACTTTTTACGTGATATCTTTTATGTATTATATCACATAAAATTCATGTGTTTACTTGTTCAATTTTATACAGATTATGTATTTTTGCTTGTGCAAACTCAAAGTTGATAGATATAAATATAAAATAAAATCAAGTTAAATGACATATTTATGTATTATGTCATTAAATAATAATTATTGTTTTTTCTTATAGTAATATAACAGGTTTAGGGTTATAAAATTAAATGGCACTATGATAAATTTGACATTTTTTAATTTTAAATTATAAAATTTATTTATTTTTATTTTCTTAAATTTTATGTTGATTCAAAATAATAAGTCAGATGATGAAATCGACGGTGGGAAACGGGGAGGAAGGTGTTGTGTGGGACCCATTCGTGATGTGTGGGGACCACACTTCTCAGAAACGGCCAATCTGAAATCACTGAACAAACTACTCCGATGGCTATTTTTGGCGCCAAACATACACGAGCTCATATAACAAATTTTACGTATTGAGAGTGGCCCAAATCATATAGTAATATTTTTTAAAAAAATATATATTTGAGTATTTGAATTATTTCGATTAATTTAATAAAATATTTATTAACTATTATTAGTAACATATATTGTTATAATTAGAATATATTAAGAAAAAATTGATCTAGCTCTGATTTAATCGCAAATATTGAAATTAAAATTTGAAAATTCAGTTTTTGAGTTTGAAATCTCTTTTGAAAACTGACTGAATCGATATTTAGAGCTTGAAAATTTAATTCAAATTTATAACTAAATAAATATTTGAAGATAAACTTTTAAATATTTGTTTCAAAAGTTATTATAAAATATCCGTATTAAAATTTGAACTTTGAAAACTCGGGGTTTTTTCAATTCATTTCATTCATCGTTGTCATGTAAATCAGATAATTTTATTGTTTCAATTAAATAATAAGTTAGATGCACATTTCATTGTATTAATTTATACTCTACGTCTTATTTATTTGTTAAGAATATTATTTATATACTTGATAAATTTTCATATCATAATTTGTATTTTACCCTTAATTAGGAAGAAATCTTATAGGAATTATATTATATATTTAAGAACTATTAGAAGCAAAAGCTTATGCTTCGAATATTTTTTATAGGTCGTTAGCTTAAGATAAACAATTTTAAAAGTTCTTTATATTTTGTGTTTGGTCAAATTAAGGCATATGGAATACAACGGGAGGCATAGAATAATTGGAAGGGTATAAAAAAATGAATTCTATTTTAATTTTGTAAATTTGACAAATAATATGGAGTAATTATTTATAATAAGATGGACCAATTTAAGATACAGAGGGCAATAATGTATATTAAGTCAATTTTTGGTAACTTGAATATGATAAATTACATATTACAATCAATAATAATATAGATTGTACTTTATAAAAATTATTATGATTTACTAGATGCTGATAAATACTATTCTTTGTGAGAGTCAAATATAAAAGTTTTAGTCAGATTCTATTCATTTTATCATCTTATCAACTACTTATTTAATCACTTAATGCACGTAATGAGATAAATAAAAATATTTCATGAATTGAGATATTTTTATGTGTGATATAGTGATGTTCAAAATTAGGCGAAAGAATAATCCTAATCCAAGATAGAATCTAAGTAAACATATTTTTAATTTTTATTCAAAGCCATAATATATTTGTTTTTTCTAATT
Organism: Solanum habrochaites; assembly: GCA_027704765.1. Taxonomy (NCBI): domain Eukaryota; kingdom Viridiplantae; phylum Streptophyta; class Magnoliopsida; order Solanales; family Solanaceae; genus Solanum; species Solanum habrochaites. Next base: position 4,242,857 of record JAKWJA010002496.1, read on the forward strand.
ACACAATATAATATAATTATTTTTTATATGATCTTGAAACATTTTATATAATTTGGCTAATCCATGCTTGAACAAGCATATCTTATAATTTATTTTATCTACTGTGTTTTCTGTGGATGTTAATGATTTTATAGTTAGTTTGATGTTTTCAACACTCAACTTCACCAAAATATCATGTTTATAATTATGCAGATTATTGTTGGAATGTTAATTCAAAATTGTGGTAGGAAGTATTAGTAATCGTTTAGGACTTGACATTTAATAATTGATATAAATAAAATGTCTAAATATAATTTATAATCAATATCAATACTATATAGAAGTAGTTAGATTTTTTTAATTAAAATGAGCTTTACATTATTTATTTCCTTTCAAGAGATAATAACTATATAGAAATTCATTTGAGCATGAGAAAATTATTTTCGTGCAGCCATTAATTAATATGAATGCCATCAGTGTTTTAAAAGGCGGAGGCGTGAGGCGAGACGTTTTATACAGTATGAGGCGAGGCGTAAACCTTGAGACACGGCGCGTAAGTCTCATGGATCTACGGGGATAGTCGCATGTATATCCAATTTTATATTTTTATTACTAATAAAATAAGCAAAAGTAAACTTTTCGATAAATTATGAGTTTTATGTGAGATAAAATATTCAATAATGAAGAAAAAATGATTATCATTATTATTTGAGAAATATCATTACACCAATAATTAAAATATGATTTAAAACAAAAAATTTTTTAAAAATACATTGAAAACGCCCGAGCGTATATTTTTACGCCCAGAACTTACATTTTTATGTTCAGGACTTACGCCTTAAATTTTAAGACTTGCGTCTTATGGATCTACGTTTTCAATTTATGTCCCAGTGCGCTTTTGGTGCGTCCCGCCCCGCCCAAAAACTCACCCCAAAAAATGTTTTTGAAAACAATGAATGCGACTAACTTTTGTTTGAAAATATTAGAGAAAATATGGAACTTTTTTTTTCCATTAATATTCGTGCCAGTCCCAAATATTGTCCCAAAAATTATATTTATATTTAATGTGAATTTTATAAATAAGTTGAAAACGAAATATATATGGAGTTATAATCTCATGACTCGTATAATCACTCGATTTTGAAAGGTTTGTTTAAAAATTAATTCAATTTTATTTTATAATCCTAAAGTCATTCAATTTAGAATTTTTTATTTAGAAAGTCATTCAACTTTATTTTATAATCCGAAAATCACTTTACTATTAATAATATATTTTACTTAAAAAGACATATAATCAATTTAAATAATTTTTAATTAAATATAATAAGATAAATGAAAATGAATATCTTATATTTCTACAAAATTAATCTAAAATAAAAATTAGTAAATTACATTTCAAACAGGTTATACTAAAAATAAACCAAAAAATATTTCATAAAATCCAACAGGTTATACAAAAAAATCTTATGCAGTATAAAGTTTTCGAAAAGTTAAATAACAGTACAATAATAATGTTGCAGTAGTTAGTAGTAAATATGCTTTTCACATCACAAAAGTCATTTTCATTTCTCTTTGTTATAAAGTATTACTTTTTCCGTTTCATTTTATGTGTATTTAATATCTTTTTAAAGTTTATGCTCAAAATATAATTATAATTTTTTTTAAAATAAAAGAAAGATTCTAAAATTAAATTATTTTTTAATTATAATAAAATAAAATTACGATATGACATAAAATAAAACGGAGAAAATATTATTTTTATTTATATAAATTAAAAAAAAGAAGCATAAATGACATCATGTAGATTTTAATTTAACTACTACTCTTTTCTCCTTTTTCCTCTTTACATGGTTGGATATTAGCTGTCAAATAAAATCTATTTTCTTTTTTTTTTCTATTTTATTTTTTTTGTTAAAAAATCACTCTCAAAAAAACATATATAAAATGACTTTCAAAAACCCTTCCCACCTTCCACACTTGTTTTCTCTCTGTGTCCTTTCATTTCCAAAATTTCCTCTCCGATTAAAATTTTACTATTTTCCGGCCATCTCTCCGGCCAAATCCTGCCGGAAAACTCTAATTTTTAAGCGACTTTTGCATGTAGACTTCGAAATCAAGGTATTCTACTTGTTTCCTTTTTCTTTTTTTTTATTATACCTTTTGTAACTTGTAGTATCAAAAAAATAAATTATTTCAATTATTTTTTTTAACAATAAGCTTGTATGATTCTTTCTATTTATTTATTAGGTGTTTTACGGAATTAATCGAGGTGGGTACAAACTAGGTAGATACGAGAGTCATAAAAAAAAAGCTCGGTAATTCGATTTAGTGTTTTGTTTTCATCTATTGAAGTTGATGATATTCTTTGGCTTCTACAAATTTGTTTGTTTTTTTTTTTTTTGGTTTTTTGTTGAATTAATTTATTTAATTGTGTTTTTAGATGATTTTTTTTTTGACGTTTTTATTAGTTGGTTGTATACTTGAGTACGTTTAATTAGCATAAGATAAGGTTGAGATTGTGAAAATAAGAATAATTTGTGTACGCAAATGACTGCTTTCATGCTTAATTAATGATTGTATGATTTTTCTTTTAATTGGCCCCACCAGAGTAGGTTTATTTGAATTAATACATTAATAATAGGTCATCAATTAAGGCATTACATACAAATAGACATGTTAATTTCACCTCAACCGATAGCTAAACACTCAAATTTTGGAAAAAAACACATCTAGACACCTAAGTTTTTGTGAATGTGTCACGTTAGCATCGAGGGTTCACCCGACATAGTGGGGATTCTCAAAGTTGGAGTGATTAGATTGTTAGTTTGAGTCGATGATATTTATATTATGTCTATTGATAATTTGCAGAAATTGTCTAACTTGTGTTTTATTCTTATAAAATTATTCAAAAATAATTGAGCTTGTTAGTAGTTGCTGAGGCAGAGCGAAGGTTCAGGGATGAATTGTACAAAAAATTATATATTAATTTATGTAATTATGTAGGCATAGATTCTGTTATTGATGAGTGTATTTATTTTAACGCATGCCTTGTTATATTCTTATTTTGTTTTATATAATAAGCACAGTATAAGCATTCTTTATTCTATCATAGTTTATGCTTAATATTTAATATAAGAAGATGATGATTTAACAATTTCTAAGGTATTCGAAAGTTTTCATTTGCTCTGTAATTTGCTAAAACATATCTGTTGTGCCGAAGATTTATCGGAAATAAGCTTGAATAAGGTATGAATACATCATATCATTCCAGACCCTACTCGTGGAATTGTACTGAGTATGTTTTTGTTGTTGTTGTAAGTTGTAACGTATGCAGAGGCTTGTCACCTATCGTTTAATTGCGATATAATACTCTTTTTTTGGACATTCGAATAGTTTTTAATGCTCTGGGCATACCTTTGGTGTCTCTTGAATTACATGATAATACTTGGATTTGCATAAGATTTTATGAGTTATACATCCATACAAGCTGGGATGAAATTTTTAAGCAAGTATAGTTAATTGTGTTTGCTTTGAAATGTATGTATTTTAATTCTGTGACAGTTCTTTGAACGAGGTGGCCGTTGAAACATACGTATGCCTATTAGTATCCTAATATCCGTTCTCTTTTCTTTTATATAGGATTGCTATTACTTGTCAGTGAATTGAAGCAATAGAGGGAAAGATGATGCAACACAAAAGAAGTCCAATTTCCCTCGAGCATAGCAGCAGCCTCACATCTCTTACACCAAAACGACTAAAGGCCGATATGCCCATTTCCTCCAAGGTTTGTTTTGTTTCCCTTTTGCTGCTTGCAATGCTGTTATTATTGGTGCACATGTTTATGGACATAGATATATTTTCTATGAACTTGTTATCTTGTATCATTTTTAGCTCATGGACTTAAGAATACTTTTTTCTTGGATACTTTCAACATAGGCTAGCAGGTTGTACTTAATGATGTTCTGTGTGTTGTATGTTTCTTTGAGCTAAAGATTTGACATTTTTGTTTGACTTTTAGTCTTTGGGCGAAGGTTGAACTGATCAAAGAAAATTCTAAAATACCAAAATAGTTCATTCAAGTATCCCTATTTGAAGTGTCCGAATTATAGTAGGGCATTGGTCACATTCATTTGGCTACTCCGAGTCTCAAATTTGTTTTTCTAGAGGATTTTTTTTTGCAAACTTTATCTTTGAGTTGTTGATGTGGAGATTTTTCGCCTTTGCATTTTTCCTTTAATAGGAGAAGAAGGAGAAGTTTGGTGAACGTATAGTTGCTCTTCAACAGCTGGTGTCACCATATGGCAAGGTAATTCACTAATTCTGCAGGAATTGAGCAATGAATTTCAACTTTTATTTTAAAGAGAAGGTTTAGCAAAGTTCATTCTTTGAGGTACCAAAAGGTGGAATGTCTTTGAGTTCTTTTCCCCGTGCTTGCAAAATCATGTCCGCGTAGAGCAGCTGAAGTTAAATTAGCTCACTCAATCGTTACTTAACCATTGAATTTTTCATCATAGGGACAAAATCTTGATTTCTGTTATATTTGCAGACAGATACGGCTTCTGTTCTCCTTGAGGCAATGGGATACATAAAATTCCTCCATGAACAAGTGAAGGTGTGCCTTTGCCAACTTTTTTCTTTTTCTTCATCTATAGGAACTATAAACCCGCACGACTGATTAAAGATAAGAAAGTTTGTGGTACTTTATGAGATTTTTCTCGGGTCGGGCCACTGTTGGAGCCTGGACATGGTTTTTGGTCAAAGCTATTGGTATATGTTGAAAAAAATACGAGGGTGACAAAGTTTGTGGTTCTTTGTTTGTTACTAATTTTTAGGATTTTCCCATAAACTTCTGTTCATAATGTTCCTAGTAGTGAATTTTATGCCTCAGAATGTTCTGCGAATTTAAGTGATTGTAAGATCAGGTTTCCATTTTCTCTAATATCCCCTGTCTACATTCTTCACATCTTTATCTGATTGTAGAAATTGAATTTGAGAGTTTAGACATGTTCACATGTGAATATTGCATTTTGCTTGATGATAAAGTGTGTGGTGCGTTAGTCTTGTCATATTTTGGAAGCAAAGGTCACCGATATTAACTTCCTGGTCGTCTCTTGTCGATTGTTTTTTTTCCCTCAAAAATCTGTTAGTTTGTACCATGTCAAAGCAAATTGTTTTTTCTACGCAAATAACATAATCATGGTATTTGTGTTACTGCTGTTCATTTAGATTATGACGCCTTGGACTGATATTTCTTCAATGTATGCATCCGAGTCAGTTTAATCTCTGCTATGAACATGACTTCATTTCATTTTCCTGGTTTTTTCAGGTGTTGAGTGCACCATACCTTGGAACTATGCCAATGTCGAAGACACAGGTTAGATTCCGTTAGCACCATTTCTTGAAATTGCTTATTCTTTATAACCACATCAGGCCCCCGAAGAGAAGAGATCTAAAAAGTTAACCTTCATTGCTACATTAATTTGGAATCTATGATCATTCGTTGATGTTATCAATTGTGTCGTATCAATTGAATTTTGAATTCAACCTTGTTGAAATGTTATTCATGTTTCATGTGAAGGAATCACAACCTTACAATTTGAGAAGCCAAGGCTTATGTCTTGTGCCGGTATCATATACTGTTGGTGTGGCAAGCAGCAATGGTGCTGATATTTGGGCTCCCATTAAGACCTCACAAAAGTTCTAGTCCAGAGAACGATGTGTGATTTCACCTTCACTTACGTCCATGATAAGGTCTTCGATTGACAATAACACAACCAGCGTTTCAAAAAAAGCAGCCGAAAGGATGCATTTTCAACATGGAGATGCAGGTATGTGATGATTCTCCTGGCAAGGTCCACTTGATTTTTTGTGGTTCAAACGTCTAAGGAGAACGTAGAGCTTGTTGTTCTGATAAATACTAGTAGCCAGATCTAATTTGAGGGCTAATATATAAAGATAGCCTGAGTTATGTCTAGGTTTTTAACAGAAATATATATTTAAGAAAGAAATATTATGTAGTGATCTTTGATGCAAATGTATCAAAGATGGACTTGTATTATATATGAGAAGCAATGGAAGCTCTGGAATAACTTGTTTGATTCAGAAAGACTTGATGCTTTATGCCTTGCTTACTTCTGTATTATCTTTTTCAAACTGCCTTATTATGTGTTATTTGAGCCGGGAATCTTTCAGAAACAATCTCTATCTACATGAGGTAGCGGTTTGTATACACTTTACCTTCCTCAAACCCTACTTATATAGGAATATACAAGTATGTTTTGTTGTTGGTGACTCGGAATGACTCGAGTGATAAGAGCCTATGCCATCTGAATTGACAAGAAAGAGCACAGAGCTTCAGAGAAACATGCCCCTTGGTCTTAACATCTTCCGAGGGGCTAAAATTTACAAGCATGTTTAAAAAAATACTTGCTATTATTATCTTCTTAATCGAGCAACACTTATTATTTTGCTTAAATAACATTTAAGAGAAGTGTTAAATTAAGATTCAAAACATTAAACATATACACAACAATGCGCATGACACAAATTTCAATTAAGATGGATCAATATATATTAAAGGGTGGTCATGAACTACAGAATAAGAAAATATTACATATGGTCACAAGCATAAGTATATGTTGCGATTCAAAAATGAATGTGATGACACTCGTCTCCTATCAAGACAAGTCAGCCTAGATCCAACAATACAAAAGAAATGTGGAAGACTTAGTCATTCTCAAATACCTTAAAAATCCGATTGTCATGTGGACAAATCACTAATGTATAAAAACAAAATTTGAATGATTCATGTCTCAATGTCTTTGTTACTTGGATAGAACTAAATATAAGTAAGTAACAAGATGGTCAGTCGGATGACAAACAACTACCTCTTAATATATACAAAAAGCTTCAAATGTAGATAGAAGAGAAGAGCAATCATGCAAATCCAAGCTTGAAACCTACACAAGTGTAGAAGCAATGAGTGAGTACAGAACAATACGATATTCATCAAGCAACCCTCCAAAACAAGGTAAAATTAGCTAGAATATGAGAATTCCTTTCATCCCAACCGAACTGCGTACAATTCACAAGGATCCACAATCACGATTTAACAAGTACGTTTCATCAAATCATAAATGTCAAGATCACCAATCACAAATATTAAGGTCATCAATCATAAATATCAATGTTATCAATCATAATAATCAAGTTTATCTATCACATTCACCGACAATGACTTCGACATCAATAACACTCATCAGTAATGACCTTGACATTAATAATACTTGCCGACAATGACCTCAACATCAATAACACTCGCTGACAATGAACTTGACTTTAAAAACAATTACATGCAATATGTTACATCTGGGAAGCACCACCTACAAGTAACATGACGTACTTGACCTCTCAGAGGTCTTATACAAGCCCATAGTTATCATTCATCGCATTGACATAGTAAATTTAGCGAAAAATTTAAAACTTTTCATAGCATATTATATGCTAGAAACTCAACTTCATATATATAAAAAAATATAGGTCATAATACATATTTAGACCCGAAGTCTCTTTGCCATCTTAGACTCAACAACTTTAGAATACATTAGGGACACGACCCTTAAACATAAGACATAACTATACAATTTTAAAACATTTTATAGCAAAACATGAGTAGGGAATTCTTGGAACTTAAGGACCCCTTTCCTTGAGCTTGGAAATCATCTATCAAGCTCTTCACCATTCAAGACATCCTCTAAGCATCCATAAACCTACACTGTGTAAAAAGTAGAGAAGAATGGAATTAGTACAATAATGCACTAAGTATGACAACCATGCAAAAACATGCATTTAAACGGGACATTTTCTTGAAATCATACTTCATGCCTTTTTGAGTAAATCTTCATAAAACCCTTATTCAATAACATTTACATCATTTATATACTTCATATAAACATATTCAAAGCCAAACATTTCATAAGACCACTTATAGAATTTGTTACATTTTTAAGTCACATTACAGTGAACTAGTTTTCCCTTAATAGTGAGCTATCTTCCCTTTTATTCATTAACCTCCCAAGTAACCCTTTAGCGATACTTGGTGCAATGCATCAATTTAAGGCCACAGAGGAAGCATACATACAATCTATATAAGTCATCACATATCACCATAGAAGTATAGCACATCAAAGACATATCTAGGTCTAGACTCCTTTAGCTTTACAATAAGCTATTTCAAGTTATACATCTTTTTACTTCATTTCATATACATCATTATATGACCTTGTTCATTACCCAATCTTAGTCTACTAGTACAATGCACATGTGAAGCCCCATAACCCCACACATGCTTAGTAAACCCTTCATGAGACCTTAAACCTTAGCATTCAATTCATACATCAACAAGTTAGTGAAAGCAACTTCATTCATGTCAATACAAGACCTTCATCATATAGTCACAACCTAGTGCATATAAGGATAAGATCACATCTCATAGATTCATACCATGCACATCTTCATAACAAGTAGATCAATACTACAATGTCATGCATATGGACATAAATATAATCATACATATTGGGTCACCTTCCTAGGACTTCCTAAGGAGCTACTTGTGCAATGTCTAGATGGGTTCATTACTTCCACCTATACTAAGTAACTTACCTTAAGTCCTCCTAGTTAGGATCCTATTCATTTACTTTTGTTGTCCATTTTACTTTAGGGAAACTATAGCCTTAACCGATACAGAGACCATGGGTGCTAAACATGGAATTTGGTGTTGTTGAGCCTTACACCAATGGAAGGTGTTCTTACCTAGCCAAGGTAGAACATTAACATATGCTAGCATACTAAATGATATCACATTGCTAGATCTATGTGGCAAGCATAGTTATGGAACTTAAAGGTACATGTGAAAACCCTCTTTATGCCAAGATTAAGCATTATAGTTATTCACTTGTGGAAACCTTATTTATGCCTATTGAGGCATTGTGGTTATCCACCTCATGAGATTTATGGTGACCTACCTTTCCACATTGGAAAGGGACACACACTCACATTCAAGTTCACTCGGTGCTAAGCTAAGTTCTCTTGATTGAAAAGTCTTTATTCACATTACTTTATAAAATACAGGCTTAGGAGAGTCATCCCCTCATAGGCTTAGCTCATAGGTCATAGATGAAAGTTCATCAACCTAATCATGTGAGAAGATCCTTTCACATGGACATAACATATGTATTAGCACTATCTAGTTTAGGATACACTTGAGCACACCTTTCAAGGCTCCTCTATTGACTAGATTATCATTCATTTGTGTGTGTATACATATATGTGAGCAAACCTTTCACATAACACCTTAAGTCACACATGTTCATACATTCATATTCATACATATTGAAACCAAAAGTAGAACTATCCTATCAAGGTTCACATGTGCAATGCATAGGAGAAGTCCCATACCCTTTCCCATACTAGTACACCTATCAAGTCATCCTAGCTAAGGAAACACATATCATACTTTCATAAACATCATCTTAGCATGCATGTAGTATGCACTAGTTAATATGAGAACTACCTTTCATTTAGACACCATGACCTATACTACTTGTAACATGCATGTAAGTGAATATGTGTGTATATTGGTCAACATGATCACATAATGACTATCAACAACACACTGACGCAGCCAACCTCTTAGACCATAATATTCTTTCAAACATAGACCACACAACACACAATAGCATAGGAGACAAGTCAACTTCATATTACCCTTAAGACTCCTAACTTGTGTTGTTCATGCATTCACATAGGGGTACATAGGTAAGGAATCATTAACCATTTTAACTCATCAATGGATACACCTATACATTATCCTAATATGGATATACACGTGCTTACACAATCGCCATACCACCTAGATCACAACTAGAACAGGAAAGTAGGCATAAACTTCTCATAGTGTAATAGTCATAACCAAACACTCATATATTCATCAAGTTTGCCTTCGAGGCCATGGTTAAAACAAATATAGATTGAAAATAAAGTAAACATCTCCACCATAAGTGGACCATATCACACAACGCCATACAAGGCTTCATCAACATTATTATAATGAAATAGAGAAGTAGAAGAGTAGAGCAATTCTTACCAATACTTTAGCCTTTGGTCATCATTGACCATTACTAATCTTTTATAAATAAATCAAGTATAGGGCAGTAGCTTAAGGTACCATTATCATACATAAAGTTAAGCATAAGCTACTACAAGGCCATGCTACAAACTAGTACAACATATCATTAACATGCTAGAATATAGAAGAACATAGGCCATCAACCAATTTCACTTACATGGATTATACATCATGTTTTATTAATAATATCAATCGAAGGCAGTAGATAATCATACACTTAGTCATAACGAAATCATGCTTAAAGCACTTCAAGATCAAACTACTATCGTAGGTATTAAACTATCAATTCAATGTAGAGTAGCGAGAATAAGTCATCTTACTAATTTTCCCAAAGTATTAATCATCAATCATATTTTAACAATAAAGTACATGCTATGCAGTAGCTAACGAGATATGAAATCAAGTCTTATTCATCTTAGAACATAGATCACATCACCTACATAGCGTTATCAATTCATAGACTAAAAGAACTAGATCAATTCATGCCAATCATTCTTTACTTTGATCATACGAGATTCCTATCCATAATTCAATCATTATGCAACCTAAAATAGTGGCTACAAGCAACCTAACATAATCCAAGGTCTTACAACAATCGACATAAAACCAACCTTAGAGTGAATACATAGATCATATACTAGTCATGTTGAATTCTTCATACGTTGATCCTCATGGATCCTTCATCATCAATTCATAATCAATTAACGTAAATTACAGTAGATGTAGACAACTCAACGTAAGAAAATCGCAATTCAACCATTAACTAGCAATGATCACAAAGCCCATGCAAGGCTAAATCGATTTAAGGAAGGAGCATGGGTTCATCATGCAATTGGAGTAATATCACGTTCAAAACAATACATTAACATCAATTTTATCATGATTTATCCATTAAAAACGTTTTAAAAAAGAATCCATGGCTATATTGAAGAAGAAGGGGTTTGATCATGAAACTTTCTTTGAAAACATTGAGAAAAACTCTCCAAGTGAAAGGTTACTTAGAGATGAAGGATCACCATACCTTTGTCTAGTTGAAAACCTCTAAAACTTGATGATTCATCCATGGAAATCCAAGCTCCAAGCTGTTCTTGAGCTTCACCAACAATAGTGGTTAGGGAGAATATTTTTGGAGGGAAAGGTTCGATTCGTGGGAAAGGATTTGGAATGGGTTCTTCACGTGTTTAATGACTTAAATACACCCATAAGTAGATAAATAAACCTATTAGAATCAGGTAAGGACGTGGAGTGAATTTCTCATTCACCCCTTAAATAAAATAATCCGTTAGACAGTAGCTAGACGCCACCATCGACGGACCCATCAATTGGCCGTTGGTTAATTGATTGACCGTCCTTTGGCTGTACAAAATAAGTGTCCATTGACGAGACCTCACCAATGGGCAGTTGGTTGACCAACTGGCCGTCGTTTGGTCCGTCAAATTGACATTGACAAGGCAGTGTCTCGACCAACCTTAGGTCCTTCTTGTGGGGCCTTTTGCAGGGTCCTTTAGAAGTCATACCCGGACATTTCCAACGTAAATACAACCCTTAATAAGTTTTAGACCTCCCATATGAGTTTCACCCAAAACAAATACACGTAACTCATCCAAACAGGCTAGGCCCCATCAAGACACACATTGAGCGTCTTAAGGGATATCTTTCGAATGCCTTGGACGTTCTTGGTCGTTTGAAAGAGTTTTGATATTAACTTGGGGAGTGTTGCAAGTTAAGTGAGAAGTTGTAAGATTGTATTCAAGATTCTTGTTTACAATCTGAGTTTTGTGAGTAGGAGTTGTTCGACAAGTTGTAGAACTTGAAGAACATTAGAAGATATAAAATCGGAGGGTTTTGTGTCTTTGGGTAGCTAGAAATTAAAGTTTATAATTTCTTAGCTAGGAATTAGAGTTTATAATTCCTTAGGTCATAGAGCTTTGTAATTGTTGTATTGTTTTAAGTTTATAAATAATACAAAGTGTTGTTCGAATTGATTATCGTTAAGTTTTATACAAACAGAAACACCTTGTCTGTACGTGTTTCTTTGAAAAATTTAGGAGGGTAGAATTTCTACAATTGGTATCAGAACAATGTTATCTTTGAAGAGTCTAATAACTCAAGATAAGATCATTATGAATTCTGCCCTTCTCTTGGGCATGGTAAAGGTCAACATCAACAACCACCATTATTTAATGGAGAATACTACTCTTAGAGGAAGACAAGGATGAAAGACTTCATTCAAGCTGGAGATTATGAAATATGGGTTAGAATTACTAATGGACCATTAACTCCTACTATTACTGATAGTGAAGGGAATAAGGTATCTAAACCTACAGAAAAATACGGAGAAACTGACTACATGATGCTAGGGAAGAATGCAAAAGCTAAGTGCATTCTCGTATGTGGACTAGGACCTGATGAGTTTAACCGCATCTCTAGTTGTACCTCTGCAAAACAAATATGGGACACTTTACTAAACTCTCACGAAGGTACAACTCAAGTTCATAAATTTAGAATTGCCAGAATTTGTTTTGAATATGGAGCTTTCAAGATTAAATCCAGAGAATCACTTCAAGATATGATCACCACATTTACCACTGTTGTAAACGAGTTAATATCCTTGGGAAAAGTATACACCACTAAGGAACAGGTTGACAAAGTACCAAGGACTGCCTAGATCATAGAAAATAAAAGTCACTGTGATCAGAGAAGGCAAGGATCTAACTAATATGACATTGGATGAATTAGTAGGAAATCTCAAAACTTAAGAGATAAATGTTGACAAAAGAGGTGAAGGAAACAAAGAGAAAAATATTGGATTTAAAGCAACTGAAATTAATGAATCAAATATAAATGATGATGATTTGACACTGATAAGTAGAAACTTCAAGAAATTCCTCAAAAGGGGCTTAAATTTTGAAAAAAAGGTAACACACACTAAAGAAAAGAATACAGAGAAACCACAAAGTGAAGGATGCTTCAAGTGTGGAAAAAATTGATTATCAAATTAAGAACTGTCCTTTGTGAGAGGTAGAAGGGAGAAAAGAAAGAGCTGAAAAGGAGAAGAGAAAACTTTTAAACAAAAGAAAAAATAAAAATAAGGTGCAAGCGACTTATGCTGTCTGGGGAACAGGTTCATAGAGGTATGACGAAGATGATGAGGACCTCTTGTTGATGGCCGTAGAAGAATCAGAAACTGAACCTGAATCAGACTCTGAAGGAATGGAGGTAAATCTTTTTGATTTAAAAGATAAACTAGTAAAGTTCTGTAAGAATAAACTATCCTTCTTATTACTCACTTCCATAGATACAATTCAAGAACTAGTTAAAACCAAGAATCAATCGTTTATTTCAAAGACTAATTTGAAGTTTGAGTATATTGATCTTGAAAAAGTTAATTGTAATCTCAAGAAATAAAATCAACTCTTAAAGGAACAGGTACAACAACTTGATTCCTGCAATTTGGCTCTCAAATCTGAAATTTTGAAACAAAGTGTTATAGGGAATGAAAAAGAAAATATTAGTGGTGACCAAATCAGATGTGACCAAGATCTAATGAGGTTAACCAATGAACTATCTTCTGAAAGGGAAAATTCTAGGAGAATGAATCTTGAATTGTCTAGGATAAAAACTGATCCAGAAAGATCTAATAAATGGACAAAATCTTCCATGATAGTAACATAGCTAGGTAACGATACTCGGAACATAAGAGCTAGAATAGGGTATGAACAACCTATGCTTGGAAATTCTTTGTTATGTATTATTTGTGGTTACTCAGGGCACTCTAAGGAAAATTGTCCGAAACATAAAGTTACTGCAGAAAATAAAGCAAGAGGAACTTATAAAACTGTTCAAAGAAACAAGTATACTCAAAGGAAAACCAATCTGCCCAAGTGGGCTCATAGAGATCTTATTCATCCTTTTTATCAATACAAAGGACGCAACCTAGTCTGGGTTCCTAAATCTAACCTTTGAATTTGCTGGAAAAGTGAGAGGAAGGAGGCAACATTCACCAATGAACATGTTGCTTCAGATGCATGACTGAAACTAGAAGAAATTCCTCTCACTTGAAAAAAAAAGAAATGGATGAATAACATTGACTGTGAAAAAAAAGTTGAAAAAATAGAAAAGAAAAAGAAAAGACTAAAGAAGCTTGTGAAAGAAACAGGTCCAACCTATGCAGTATCTAACTATTATGTGCACTCAGATGATCAATCAATCAAAAATATGATTAGCCAAGGAAAACACTTTCAAAAGGAACAATTTGAAACTTTGGGATAATTAAGGTCACATGAGTATCCCTCAATGACTAATGAACATTACGCATACTACCCTCTAATCTTGAATTTTATGCTTAGTTTTGTACATTAAGTTGTATGTCCATACCACTTTTAAAGTCATGCTACTCATGCACTATAACATTGTATATGCATCTGGCAAGGGAGAGAGACTTAGTAAAATAGAAGCAAAATTCAGCATTATCCAGAGATCTAAGGTATGTATACTATAATTATTCATGATTAAGAATATAAAGTCAATGCACTTGAACCTATTTCTTCCACTTGTCCCAAAAGATATTCATGCCCTAAAAACTACCAAAACAAATATCTTCTTAAAAAGCCTTATCCCAATATGACGGTATATGGTTGAGATGAATTTAGTGGAGGATACCTCTATTTTGGTGCCTTATAAAATATAGATTGAGAAAGTAGAGTGTGCTGGTTCTTAGGGGGAATCATTAGTATTGGGTAAAGTCTTGGAGGATTTACCTTGTGAGGGGAAATATTTTGGGGACCCTACACTTGAACAAAGTTCACTTGTTAGGCTCAAGTTGGGTGCATCTAGTGAGGGGGAATCGATGAGAGACCCATCTGTCGAACCTAGTTCTTCTATTAGGACCATATAAACTGGGAATTTTGATTGATATAAAAAGTATTATAGTTGGTGCTGCACCTGATAGTACACGTCTAGGGAACAGATTGAGAGAACATGTTCCTTTACTAATGATATTCAAGAAAATTTGTTCTTCTTACTAACTCTATTGAAATTAAAGATAAGTGAACTATTGTTTTTGCAGATGGTACATTATTGATTGAACAAGTTTCTTAAAAGTGTTGTATAAAGAAAAAAAGATTGAGTATGCATAGACCAAGGCTACCTTTGAAATTGAGAAGGCTGCTAATTTTGGTAATCCAAAAGATATTTTTGCTGTTGAAAAATGACTTTTATTTATCCTCTCATGCCTGATCTTTTGATATTACCTAGCCATTCTAGCCTTTGACTTCCAATTTTTTCTCATAACAAGTGCGTGATTTTATCTTTAATTTTGGTTACATTTGTGGTGTATATGCTTTATGATTAATGCTAATGTTGGGTTTGAGTTTCAGATTCATGTTTATCGCCTATGTTTGTGCAAACGCTTTACTATAGCTAACTGAGTTCCTGATTTTTTAAATGTTTGAGTAGGTGATAGTCAGTGAGCATAGTATCAAATTTGCTTCTCTTAGTATGGTGTATGCCTTCACAGTGTTTTATTTTTGCCTGATGTCCAAAGAGGGAAGCAACTGCATATGAGTTATGTGTTTACTTACCTATTCAGTGCGAGCAGATAAAATTTGTCATAGTTAAAAAGGGGGAATTTGTTAAAATTTCATTATTTTGAAGTATGACAAAGTTAAGGAGTTGTAACAGTAAAATGACAAAAGGGGGACAAAATTACTGGTAATTTCAACTGTGTAATGCAATGTTTGTCATCATCATAAAGGTGCATATGAATATGTATATGCATATTTTGAAGACTGACAATCCGATGCATTGTGAAGCAAGCTGAGCAAACGTGAATTAAGTTGCCAAAGCTTACTAGAAGAGGAATTAGGAGGCTGACTTAAAGTAGAAAAACTACAACCTAATTGGATAAGGAAAGAACCATAAGTTTATAGTTCTTTACAACAAATACTAATTCCTACTTGTTTAAGGAAAATGTGTTTGAGGAGGCAAGAAACGTAAGGTTTTTGCGGCAAAGACAAATATGAATAAGAAGCCAAAGTTGAGTTCAACAAGGATTTGATGCGGCAAAGTTAAAGTTGAAGAAGGAGTTGAAGATGTGGCGAAGACGACTTCCGCAAAAGGTAGGAATCCTATGCGTAAGCTTCTAAGTTTCAAAAGAAAAAGGAAGCAGAGCACAAGTAGGACTTCTAGTTGAAATGGGTTTTGGATTCAAGTCCAAATCTATAAATAGGGCAATAGTTTCGCCTGAGAATTTTGCGCACTTATACAGAGAGAAAATCAAAACACTATCAAGAGGTTTGAAAGAGTTTTAATATTAACTTGGGGAGTGTTGTGAGTAAAGTGAGAAGTTGTAAGATTGTATTCAAAGGTCTTGTTTACAATCTGAGTTTTGTGAGTAGGAGTTGTTCGACAAGTTGTAGAACTTGAAGAACATTAGAAGATATAAAACCGGAGGGTTTTGTGTCTTTGGGTAGCTAGAAATTAGAGTTTATAATTCCTTAGGTTACAGATCTTTGTTATCATTGTATTGTTTGAAGTTTATACATAAACAAAGTTTTGTTAAAATTGATTATCGTTAAGTTTCAAACAAATAGAAACACGTTGTCTGTACGTATTCCTTTGAATAACTCAGGAGGATAGAATTTCAACAAAGAAACTTCAAGATTCTAGAAGTTTTAACAAATTTAATAAGTTCACTAGCCTTAATTCCGTCAAAAGTAAATGCAAGACTTGAGCTTTTCCCTTTCGAATAATGTCCAAAACAATACAATCTAGTAAAACAGGTAATCAAAATGAAATTCCAGAACCAACAACCCCATATCAAACAATTGAATAAATGAGTCAAATCGATCGACTCAAAAACTGGATTCTAAAGATAAAAGTTTTAAGTCATAAAATTATTACATAAAATATTAGACGAAGCATTTGAAATTCATTGGTGAAAACTATTTTGAAAACAAAGTTGTATTCAACTCATAATCACCATTTTCTTAAAACTCACGTTTCAATTTGCTAATCAGAACTCCCATTTTTTAAGTTAAATCCACACATGATCATAGGGAAATGAAGGTTTGGGTTCACAAAGACTTACCCAAAATATTTACCATGAGAAAACTCATTAAAATCGTCTCCAAAGATTTTCTAAAACTTGAAATGGGAGAAAATGGAAAGGACCCCAAAGTTTTCAAACAAAATGTTAATATCTCACAACTTGAAATAATTAATAATAAGTTAAAAAATTAAAAATAATCACTTTTGGAAAGAAAGGGAAAATCTGGAATTTTTCTAAATTTAAGGAGTGAGTTCTGGTCATTTTCAAACGACCATAACTTCTAGCTCAAGATGAGTTAGAGGTATCTTGATATGGTTGGAAAGACCTTGGAGAGATCTTTCCAACACCGCCGAGTTTACACATTTTTATACCGTACGAGTAAGATATGTCTATCGGAAGTTGGGCTGAAGTGAGGAAAGTCTAATTTCAGATTTAAGTAAGGGCAAACTAGTTTTTTCACCCATCTATTTCCTAATTCATTTTAAGGGTTTATTAGGGGTAAAAATAATCCTTAAGTCAGTTTGAAAATCAATTTACGCTTAGGGCTTAGGGCTCGAGTTCGTAATAACTTGGTTTGATTCTTCGTGATTTCATCCTATAAAGATTGGATTTTTGAATGTTTTTGAATATTATTCGTGAATTGCTTTCGTTCTTGAACATGAGTTGTGATTTAAGAGTTCTTTGATGATCTAGCTGTTGTTTTTGAATTTATTAGGTTAGATCCTTATATATATGATGAGGTACATGAATCTAAAGTGAATTTGAGAAAAAGAATAGAATTAAAACAATTTAAGGTTATAAAATGAGAGAAAAAATTCAGCATATTTTTGCCTAAGGAACAAGTAGCGAGACGAGCCCCCATAACGCCAGGAGGGCTGGGGCGGCGGGCCAACAGTGTGCTTGAATGGTGCCTCGGTCAAGTGAAGTGGTGAGGTGCACCCCGGACGCGCCCAAAATGTCGTTTTTCACCCAGTTTTGTTATTTCATTCATTTAAACTTTTCTAAAGTGTTTTAGCACTTCCTATTGATTCTAACTACTATAAATGACTTCTAAACATATAGAAATCGTCCAGAAACATGAATTACAACCTTGAATCCATAACTTCAAATTCAAGAAAAGTTTAGATCCAACTTTTTGACAAATACTTTAAACTTGTTTTAAGATATAAAGATGAGGTTAAGTAAGGAGTAAAAGTAAGAATAAAAAGAAGTTTATTTCAGATTTTCATAAGTCTTTCACAAATGTGTTAACTTCGTTTAAGACTTAAGTTGAATTTAGTTCAGATTAAAGTGAAGTCTTTTCTTCAAAAATAGTATATGAGGACAAAGTATTCTCAAAGCAGTATTAAAATGTTTTCACATTTAAGGGAATGAAAATTGAGATTTGCAAAGAGCCTTAGGGCTAGTTTTCAGAAAAGAACAATAGCTTTCTAAATGAAGCACGCAGGGAAACTAAGATTTCCAAGATAGCCTTTGAGCTAAGTATATTTTGAGAACTAATCTCAAACCACAGAATCAATATATTTTAAAACATAAGAGCCAGTATAATTTGGGAGTAGTATTAAACACCGATATGGAGGAGAGTTCAGACAACTCACAGCCCCATAAACCATGTAGCCACCATGGGTAGAAAAGAGTCATACTTTTTAGATGAATCCTTTTCACAGTAGACTAGTGGATTCATTAGGAAATTCAAATCTTATACCTTTGACGGGGTATAGGATGTGCTGGCAACGTAAGGTAGATCGATGTATCATCACTATAACTCTTAAGTGATGGTTGTCGGTTAGAGAAACTCTCACATAAGTTATTGTATTTTTATATACATCAGTTTACTTGTATCTTTACATACATCTCAGAGTTAATTGTATCCTTGTTTACATCCAGAGTTCACAACATGTTTTTTGACAAACTTTCTTTATATTACACTTGTTTTTAAATGTCTTTATATTGAAATGAGTTAGTTATTCATGAGTTAAGTAGAGCCAAGGTAAATGTTCCTTCTTACTTCTTTCACGCTTAAGTTGTCGTTTAGCATTCCAACTTGCATACTTGTACATTTAATGTACTGATGCCAGTTGACCTGCATCGTATCATGATGCAGACTCAGGTAAACAATATCGTATCAAATAAGCATTTCATCATATTAATGATAAGCTAAAATATAACTCCACTCAACATTATATATCATCATTCAAAATAATATCTTTAGTGATCACAAAAAAAAAAAATTAAATTATAGAATAAAATTGCACCATTAAAAGAACAACATACATTTGTATTTTTTTCCCCCTTTAAAATCTTAATAAAAAGGAAACCAAGAACACCCAATTGGCAAGTCTCTTCATAATTTAAGAAGAATATATTTCTCTACTTTTTATAACCCAAAACTAATTTTAGAAAGTAATTCCATAATTAAAACTACCAACACATCAGTGTCTCTTTTCTTTAACTTCGATCCTTAACATCAAAACATACTTTTTTATTTATTTATTCAAATGGTTTCAATTTAGCATGTCAAAAGTAAATAATTTAGTACTAGCATCTTCACTCATGACTTGAGAAACATGGAGAATAAATAAGCTATGATTAGAATATGCTATACACACAAATACATTATTCTTGGTTATCACTACCTTATCAAATTCAAATGCAACTTTCACCCCTACCTTTCCTAATAATTCCATGAAAATTCGATTGGTTCTGACATGCAACCCTTTAGTCAATACCAACGTTTTTTCAGATGTGAGTTTAAGAAGAACTTTTTCTTTTACAAGACTTGAGTGGTTGTAGAATCACCAAGATACACAATTTCTTCTCCTTTATTGCCTTGGGTTTAAGACACAATATCTATTTTATTGGTAAAAATATGCCTAGTAGCACCTGAATCTATCACCAGTCGCTCACATTGACCACAAGATTCGCTTGGTAAATAATCGCATCAGCCATATTTACTCTTGGCTTAGCATGATTGTCATTTTCTCCAACTCTATTTACACATTGAGCTGCATGGTGGCCTGATTCCACACACAACCCAATTTCCTTTTTTCTTGGAAGTTTGATTGTTGATCCTGAATTTATTATCAATTTCTTTTCAAACCTGTTATCAAGATTGACTTCTGTGGCGATTTTTTTTGCTTTGGCAAAAAATGATTGCTTTTGGTTGATATCATCAATGATATTGTGTTTCACCAAAACTTCAAGATATAATACTTTTGTTTGTACTTCAAAATTTGTTTGTAGTCATTCCAAAATTTTGGTAGTTTTTCAATCAACATACCAGCCACGAATTGCTTCGATAAAATATATTCTCGGACTTAAAATCGTCAACTAGTTTGTAAAACTTGTTGATTTGTATATTCACATATTTCTCTTCTGCCATCTCCCAATTTTAAAAATTACAAATAACAAACTTTTGTTTGGTAACATCTTCAACAGTATATTTAGCAAGTAGTGATTCCCAAATCTCCTTTGCTTCCTAATTAGAACAATACACATGAACAATTCATTAGAAAACATACTTAATATTGTGTGCTTACATACTTATTTGCATAATCCATTGATTTAGTTGATCAGAAGCAAGTTCATTCGGTTTTGACTCTATTAGCGCAAACGTCACTTTGTACATGTCAAGAGCAGAGAAAATCTATTCATGCCATCTCTTAAAATTCTGTCTATTAAAAGCTTTCATTTTCGAAACATCAGGGAAGTATTTGATAAAATTGTGCGAAGTCATAATAAGGACAACATTATGAGATGTTTGAGTAGCAATGGTGGTAATACCAGTAACAATTGTAGGTGAAGAGTTTTTGTAAACCATAATAATTGAAATATCCTTAAGATTGTTGGAAAACTATTGGATTTACGTAGCTTGAGGCGTGCCTATGGAATTGTTCTTAAGGATATTTCACCGGTTAAGGTGTATCCCCCAGAATTCAACAATTTTTCTAGTAATAAATCTTGAAGCCAAAATCTAACGAAAAATACGTTTTACTTAAGAAAACCCAACAAATAAATAAGGAAGAATTGTTTTTAAGAAATATTACTTATATACACATTTTTAATTTCTTTATTCTCTATTTTCACTACCTTTTCAAAATATTACTAAAATCCCTTCTTTCTCCCAAATCTAAAAACTAGTGGATACATAAAAGTCACTAGCCAAATTTACATTCATCACTCCCTTTTTCACTCCTATTTCTCTCCATAAATTCACTCCAAATTTTTAGCAGTTACAAAATTCATATCCAAATTTAATTTTTAAAAAGTTTAGACTAACTAAACATTAAAAAATTAAAAACTATTTTTTCAAAAAATTTAAACCAACCAAAAATAAAATTAAATTAAAAGAGGAGTATTTCCTCTTATATATAATCCTTACGGCTAATCGGGTGTTGAAAACACTTCCCTAATTAACTTTAGATTGATTTTTTTATTATTGCATCAATTAATTTGTTAGTCATACCATTTTTTAGGAATGCAAAGTGGATGTCACTAAGCATTTAGCGGCAAAAAATAGTCATTAGTTTTTAATTATATGTGTAAAAAATTATTTTTATTACTCGTAATAATGTTTGATCGTTATTGTAGTATTAACTGAAAAATGAAGTAAAGTGAACTATATATTTAAATAAATGACATGCTTATATTGATTTGATGTAAACACCCGGTGCGGATAAGTTTTTTACGTAATAACTCAATTATAGAAATAATAAATTAAATAAAAAATTATCAGATACATAATTAATTCCACTTTTTTTCTCCCCTTTTCAAATCATAAATCTCTCAACAAGTATCTTACATTAACTAAAAATTAATGTATCTAGTTAATTTTGTTTCTTAATTAATGTATAATGCCTTTGTTTCAACACTAGGATACATTACAATTAGTGTATCACATTCAAATATCAGTTTTGATACATAGTCCTAATTAGTTTTGATATTTAATATAAAAGTTTTACCAAGTGTATCATTTATCATGTATCTAGATGTGGTTATGTATCTTCTTACTTATTCAAATTTAGAAGGATATGTATACGTACACAGTCAAAATTATATGCGTAATACATTAAACTTGTGTTACGTATCACCAAAAAAATATGCTAGTTGGAACATTTATTCCTTTCTTATTTTACCCCACAAATTTTTCTTATTTTTAGTCACAGAATTTTTGTAGTTATTTTCTCAATTTGAAATTCAAACTTAGTCTCTTTTCTGTAGGTTAAGAATATTTTTTGAAAAAGAAAGTTTAAAAATGATATTTTATGAGTCTTTTACATATCTTTAAAATACTTCAAAATTTATAATAAAATAAGTGAACTTCAAATTTTCAAGTCTAAAACGTACATTAGAAAAAAAGAGTAATAGTATTAGTTATTATCTAGTATCAATTAATATAATATTTGTATATTTTTCATAATTTGAGTTGGTTATGGACTCAAACAACTAATCATTCGTCGAAATTGATTAGGATTCTTGTATTATAATTTAATATTTCCATTGTCTCATAATAATATTAATTTCAATTTTACCAAAATATCATACGGTCTAATATTTTTCTCTTTATTATGGTGTTTTTCATAATCAAATTTCTTTAACAGGTTGTGTTTGTTTATATATTTAATTAATAACTTAATTCTTATTTATGGTGATACATTTATAGATACACTTTATTTCAGCTTACATACATCATTCTTTCACAATCTTATTGTATCAATACATTAATATTTATCAACTACAAAATAATTATGTAAGTTATACATATCTTTCAAGGCAAACAATACAATACTTGCCAATTTACATAAGACACATAATAGTAATGTATCATGTGCTAGTTTTTTAGATATAGTACGTAAATTCTAATTTATACTAAATGTATCCATTCACAACAACTACCACATTGTAATATATAGATCTCCAATCCATAAATACAATAGTTATCAATTTAAACGAGATACATAAATAGTAATTGTCATGCACTAATTAGATGTATTATGTCAATTTGAATTTATACTAAATTTATCATTTACATAGGAACTACCTCACAGTAATGTATCATCTTAAATGTAACATCTTATGGGCAACAATGATTTATTTAATGTATCTAATATAAATACAATACTTATCAATTAAAACAAGATACATAAATAGTAAAATGCTAAGTAACAAAGATATTCATGATGTATCTTCTCAATTTTTTTTAATAATTTGAATCAAGATTGAAAGGGTCTTCAATAACCTAGGAGAAAAAGTTTGCAACTCAAAAATTTCAACAATTTTGAACCAAAATCGAAAAAATCTTCGCTGAACAGGGAGAAGAAAGAATCTTGAATCTCAAAACTTTTGATAATCTAGAATCAAATTTGAAAGGATCTTCAATTAACTTGAAGATTCAAAAGGATACCAATTGTCTTACAACAATTCCATCACTTTTTTATACTTCATAACGCACCTGCTTACCCAAAATTTTCACAAAAAATTTATATCAAATCTGAAATGTTTCTTTGTTGAATAGGGGAAGCAATTTAAAATTTTGTATTTCTTCATTCTATTAGGATTTTCGTGAAGCAAAAGAGAAAGTTGATGTTCTTATCAATTTCATCAAACAAATCAAAGACATACTAGAAAAATGAAAGGTTGAGTGGGAGGAAGAGAAGCTTCATCCAATGAGTTGCATGAATAAAATTGAAGAAGAAAATTCATCAATGGAAAAAGAAATCATCAGGTATTAAATTTGTTCAAAAATAACTACGATCAAGCAAATAAAAGCATAATTAATGTGATTTAATTAATTTTCAGATTTTATTCCTTTTTTAGCTTAACAAAAAGTTTTTTCTTGTATTAGAATTAATATATCCGGATGATGACTTATGTATCCGGAAGATATAAATTTTAAGGGATTATTTTAATTAGAAAAAAAATTGAAATAAAATGTAATTTACTCTTTACACTATGAAATTCATGTAAGTTATACGATATATAGATATATGGTAAATATCATACCATCAATTGTGCATATAATGCACATTAAGACCACATAATTGCCATAAAGGCTATAAATTATTACCAAATATTCCAAAACTATATTTCTACAAGCTCAGCAGGATGGTTGCTCCAAGAAAAATTCAGGACTAAGTAGAGGAGACGGTATAATTAGAGACAATCAAGGCAGGATGATGATTGCTTTTGCAGAGGCTTATGGAAGCACCACCACCATCAAGGAAGGATCAAGTGCGCTAACAAAACATGGATCACTCATCATCATTAATTGCCGAGTGAGGAAAAAGGAGAATTGATTTTGAATAGAATGAGTGTTCCTTTCGTCAGAATAATTACCAAAAAAAACTCTTTCTCATTATAGAAGGTTAGAGTCAACCTTTCACACAAGGCAATCTTCTGATAGAGGGGAAGAGGCAGAGCACAACCGATTCTGTGGCACAAGATGTGCTGGTATTGCAAAAGCAGGAATGAGTTCACAACGTTCTAAGCTACTCGACCGCCTAATTGGAATTAGGGGATCTTTTCTAATTGATTCTTTTATCACACTGTGATATTTTACATCTTTGAATGGCTCCATTCGAGAATAATTGGCTGCTGACAAAATTATCAATGACTGACACGGCTGCTTCTCCTCCACACTTCTTTTTCTCCGTGCCCGTTCCGCATGCGCTTCGCGCGCCATTGGCGCTTTGCTCTCCTGTTATTCTTCATTGGACGGTTCGGATGGACTTCGCCGTTCTTTCCCAACTAAAATCGAAAGGGTTGTATCACATCGAGAGACTTGATAGAATTTTTCACTTTTGATGTTTCTCAAGGAACTATTGTACTGAGATTTATATCTCACTTAGTTATTTTTTTGAGAGCTAGAAATTCTAATTTGATATATAGATTGACGGTTGTCCCAATCTAAGTGGATATTAAGAGTTTTCCTTCCCTTTTTGTACTTTTATGATATCTATAAAAGTCAAAAATTAACTTTTATATATATATATATATATTATATATATATATATATATATATATATATATATATATATATATATATATATATATATTTCATGGACTTTTTGTAACATCCAAATCAATAGTAGTTGATTAATGCCATAAAGACAATAAACAATTGTCATATTAAGAAAACAAAATGTTGGCTACATACTTAAAAGGGAAAATTGTATATAATAGCAAATTCATAATCTAAAATAAATGGAATAGCTAGGGTTTAATTTAATTGTGCTCCATAGCAAACATTATCTAAAATTTGCCAGCATCTCTCTCCTAGAAATCTCGCTCACCACTCTCCATTGTCGCTCGCCTCTCTCACTTTATTCACAGAAGTGTATAATTCTGTTTCTGTTTTGTATAAAGCGAGAGAAAATTGTATATACACATGCAAAAATATATATCTTCGTGTTATACACTTAATTATACAATTTACAAACATTTTACTTCAAATATTGCAGAGAAAAAGGTCAACGAATTATACAATTGCAAATTATACAATTGCAGTGAAATACAATTTTCTCTAGCTTTATACAATAGAAGCGTATATATTGTGCTTTTGTTTTTGTATAAAGCGAGAGAAAAACATATATCTTCTTGTTATAAACTTAATATTGCAGCGAAATAGGCAGTAAATTATACAATTGTGCATTATACAATTGCAGTAAAATAGTATAGCGAATTATACAATTGCAGCGAAATAGGCCAGCGAATTATACAATTTAGGCCAGCGAATTATACACTTGTATATTGATAGCGAATTATACAGTTTTATGTTTGCTATGAAGCGCAATTATGCAAAGTTTGCTATAGCATACAAATATAATTTTTTTGTTTGTTATATGTGAAAGTTGCCCTACTTAAAATCCTTAATATAATGTTAATAGGCCAAGATAATTAAGGTAATAATATGTAATAAATAATTTCAAATATTATTCTTATACTTTTTAAGATAATAAAGATATTTTATCAACAGTTACACTCACAAATTGACGTGTAAAGTGACAAATTAAACGATAATATTTGTCATTTGTATCAAAAATAATTCTAAAACAATAAATGTTGAGGAAAAAAAATTAAAAAGTAACCAATAACCGTCCATAGTCTTCTTCTCCAAATACCAATCAATTTGCAGAAACGTTTGAACACACACCTATTTGCACACTGCTCTTTTATTAGTGCCTTTTTCATATATATATATATATCTATATATATTATATATATATATATTATATATTTATTTTTAATTTTTTTTTTACCCTAACTAGCAGGTTTAGAATTCACAAAAAATAAATTTACTACCATGTACATATTAAATTCTTTCAACAAAGAATCTCATGAATTAATTTAATAAGTAAATCTTGAAATTGGTCTATAGATAAATTCCTAAAACAATTTCTATCATTTTTATTAGTTTACAGTAACTATTTTTATTCATCATTGTTGGATGTTTAAGTTTTAGAACTGGTGGCTAAAAATGAAAAAGAAGAAGAAGAAAAAAAAACTAAATAAGTTTCACACGCCGTCAACGAGTGTATTACACTCATTAAGTCATGTAAGCAAAAATTGTCAAAATGACACAACGATATTTTATATAAGGTGTCTAATATGAACATTGCTCAGTTAAAGTATCTAAGCGAAATTTTATATCAACTTTAAGAGGCCATCGTTGAGTTAACATATACTTATGAGTCTGTAATCAAACAACTTATAACTACAAATCCTAATTATATATCTATCTTTAGCTATTTTTGAAATTTTCTCATATTTAAACCCATAACTATGTGCTTATCTTTTCTTTAGAATAGAAATTGACAATGAAAAATGTAGTTCATCAAATCACTAATTCCAAATAGAATACTATCTTTTTTATATATTTAGGATTAAGTCATCGACGGACTCTTAAAGTTGTTCGTGTAATATCCCAAAAAAAATTTGAGCTTAGACTTGAACTATCTTTTGTAGTGAGTAAGTTTTTACCAAGCAATTTAAAGTTTTGTAAGTATTAAGATCAATAGATGTAACAACTTGAGTTCGAAAAAGAACTAAATTGGAAATAAAAAAAATCTTAAAATTTGTAAGTTAAGCTAAGTATGAATTTTGTGTCGATTTCAAATGACCATAACTCCTAGCACATGATGATTTAGGTGTACTACAGGATACCTTAGGAAAGATCTTTGAATTATCTTTCCAACGCCACCAAGTTTGCTAAGTTTTGAGCTCGGATGAGTGAGAGTCCAATTAAGGAAAGTTAGCCGAAAAAAGTAAGGGGTATTTTAGTATTTTCCTTATTCAATCAGATTTAATTCATTTTTAGTAATATTTTAAGGGTCTAATTCTATTAGGTTCAGTTTTATAATTCTAATATACGAACCCTAGTTGAAAGTTCATTTAGGTTGCAAGGAAGGTTATTATATATTATATTTGTGTGCAATTGAACGGTAATTGCTATTTATGAAATGGGGTGTTGATGTTATGGTTTTATAAGCAATTGAATCATTCAATTGTTATTTTTGCTTATATATAGTTTTCTATTTTTTTTGGACAAATTGTAATAGTCAAATCATTAGTTAATAACTGCAATGATTATGTGATAGTCACAGAGGGTTACATTCAGCATATAATTATTGCGGTTTGAATGTATATAGTTTAAATTTGTGTATGTTTATTCTTTCGTGGATGATATTTCATGGTAAGATATCACATTATAAATTAAGTTTTAACACATTTAGAGAAATGATTAAAAAATAGGTTAAAAATAAGGTTCTGTTATTTAGAGGAATTAAGATTCACTCTTGGACTTCAACTTTATGAGATTGATTATAGTTTCGGATGAGTTTTTGTGCTTAGGCTAGACATATAGTAATATGGGTGTCTATAGACTCGTTAACTTACAAATTATACATATATATTTGATAGATCGGAAAGGTTTGGAGGCATTGAGGAAAGGAAAAGTATTGGAGAAGTAGCTTCCTTGACTTCGATTCTTCGGTGGAGGTAGGTTATGGTTTATGCTATTTAATAGTAAACTCTTAATAGTGATTGATATGCATTGAATGGTATTGTGAAGTTTTCTATGTACTTGATTGTGTGGTTGTGTGGCTTAGTTGTGTGTCTTGAGATTGATCTGAAATCTTGAGACCGTAAAATTTATACTCTTAAACCATTTTTATCGAAGTGATGTCTTAAATAAAGAGGACTTGCTGAAATATTATCAATGAATTGAAAGTAGTGATAATAAATGATAAATTAATGATATTATTGGATTGGAGTGTCACGTTTCGATACGATATAATTGGATCGGAGTGTCACGTTCCGACACGGTATAATTGGATCGGAGTGTCACGTTCCGACACGGTATTCTTGGATCGGAGTGTCACGTTTCGACACAGTATAATTGGATCGGAGTGTCACGTTCCGACACAGTAACATTAAAGGAAAAAGATATGGAATTAACTTAATGTACTCAATTTCGAGAAAAACTCATTTCTTAAGTGAGCGTGACATGGAGGCATGAGTCATCATGGGCGTGCTTGATATTATAATTGATTATGTAGTCACTTGTTCATATTGTTTGTTGCTTACCACCTCTTAAGTGTCATAGTTGAGTTGATACTATTATTCATTATATATTAGTTTCTATTTTGGGTTGGCCGATGAAACCTTCTCAGCACATGTTGCCACGTACTGAGCCCTACTTGTGTTTTTTCTTTGTTTTCCTTTTATGGAATGCAGCGAGTGTACCACTGACTTTGAATTGCCCTCAGCTCTAGCCAGTCTCCAGCATATCAGGTTTCAAGGTGAGCTAATCATTCAAGCTCGTGTTGGATTCTCTCGGTTATAACATGATGTCTTATATTTTCGGACACATACTATTTTATTCTTTTATTTTGATGTATTTGATCTTCTTAGACTTAGTATTGGAGATTAGATGTCCTTGGTGTAATGATTTTCAAGTTTTAGGAAATGATATTTAGTAAGATTTTGAGCTTCCACATTATGCTTGTAAGTTGTAAGTTGGATTTAATTTGTTAGTTCTCCCACTTAGGAGGTTGTGGGTGCCACTTACGACTCGTTTTGGGTTGTTACAGTTTGTTATTATTTCTGGTTAGTTAGATTCTCATTATGTTAGATGAGTTTAGCGTGTATAAATGTACAAAGATCAGCTCAATGATATTTTAGTTTTCATTTTGCACAAATTCAGCTCCACTTGTGATTCTTCACTGTCAAAACTCAGAGCTCCTCCCACGGAGTTATTAGGCAATATTGATTAGGAAGTCACCATTTCCACAACCACTTTTGTTGCCAAATTTACAACAACAAAAAACATACACATATTTATTTGTGATTATTCTCCAAACTCATAAATGATCGACATACATACATATATATATATATATATATATAAAGAAAGGGAAAAAAAGAGTGAACAAAGGTATTTTAATTGAGATGGTATTGAAGTTAGGAAGATTTCACATATTGACTTGGCGGTGTCTACTCCAAAATCAATGAAATTTGTTTAGTTATTGGTTCGAATTACAAAGAATTGAAGTTAGAATATGTTATTATATTCAACAATATAAATGGATCTCTAACATAAACTAATCCTCTCTTTTGTCCTTGATTTACTTTCCTTATTAGTTAAGTTTCAGAAAAAGATTTTTTTTCCTATTTAGTAATAATTTAACTTTACTATGTTTATTTTATCTGTAATGAAATAATTTTTAATTATAAATATCTATAATTCACATTGAATTATAAATTTCAAAAAAAAATTCTTTCTTAAATTCCGTGACTAACTCCTGTAAATTATAATAAAAAAAATACTCAATACAATGAATCACATACTTTGACACCTCCAAAATCACTTTCATACTTTACTTCATTAAACAAGACTTATCTAATTTTGACCAAAAAAGACATGATTTCTTTGATCCTCCTCTATTTCTTTTTAAAAATAAAGATAAAATTAATAGTTGCTAATAGTCTATAATCATATAAAAAAAATGGCACTAGACAAGCATAATGCAATGACCTCAATCAAAAAGGCGTCTACGAGGGAATCGATCTCAACCCTCCACTATAAAACGATATTCATTACACCAACTTGATCACTCTTACGAATTGTTTAGTCTTTCCTCATTTCTTTTTTGAGGAGTTGATTGATAGGATTTTGACTTCAGGTATAGAACAAAGAGAATCTTGCCAAGCTGGCCATGTTAAGAATAGTAAATCAAATTTAGAAATAATGCATCCACCTTCTTTTTGTAAAGTCTCTCATCATATAATTGGAAAATAAGTATGGTAGTATTTTTGTAAAAACATTGAAAGATATCTAAAATCATATTGAAAATCAAAAGTAAAAAGCAGACCTTATTACTATCTGATGGAGATATTCTTATTTTTACTATTTCAATAACTAAAACCAATAAAAAGGAAAAAGGAAAGAATTGAACATGATAGTTAAATAATGTTTATTACAATTACTTTTCGAACATAAGAAAATAAATAAAAAATTAATTTATTAAATTATTTTTAAAAAAATATATAGTTAATTTTTCACTTTCTGGTTTCCTTCTCTATTTTTCCTTTCCTTATGATCAAATTTTTTTTTGTGTGAGAACTAAAAAAACAAAAAAATAATTATAAAGAAATAGGAAAGAAAGAGCATTTGGGAAGATGGTAAAGAAGAAATTCCATCCTTCAAGTACATATAATTTAATTTCTTTTTCCATTTAATATAAATTTTACTAGATAAATAAACACCAAAGAAATTCATTCGAAATTATTCATTAGTGTCGAATTTTTAAATTTTACCTATTTTTATTTTTATTTTTATTTAAATATTAATATAATTAAAAGAGTGAACGTATGTTGTTTATCGTGGATCCATGAACTGCTCAGGTTCATCAAAAAATAATTAATAAAAATATTTATAAATTATTACACAAACGTGCATATATATATATATATATATATATATATATATATATATATATATCTATTATATATATATACACTCAATCAACTAAATTTATTTTATTATTAATAAAACGTAGAACATTATATTTCAAATAAATCAAAATAGAAGAGATACGCATAATCTCAAATGACATGGGTAAGAATATGAAAAATTTTCCGACTCGATATATATATTTTTTTAATGAAATTGTTAGATTTTTATATAAATATATAATCATATCAAATAATTGAATAGTTTTTTTAATTAGTCAAAAAAATTTAATTTTTTCAAGTCAAACTAAATAACATCACTTGTATACAAATACATTTATATATTAATGATATTTTAAATTTTATATAAGTATATTTTCTGACGTTTTTTAAATATAAATATAATTTGGATCCTAAACCTCTGATGACAACTTTAGGCCTTCGTTCTTTAATTAGTGTTTAATTAATCAGCTTTAAAAGAAGATACTATAATAGAAGTCATCAAACAACATGACAAAATTTATGCAAACACTAATATTAAAATTTTAAGATCAAACAATACAGTAACTGTCACGACCCAAATCAGGGACGCGACTGGCACCCACATTTACCCTCCTATGTGAGCGAACCAACCCATCTAAACCTTAACATTTCAAGATATATCAACAGTAAATAATGCGGAAGACTTAAACTCATTAATAAAAACAATTCAATACTATTATTATTATCCCCAAAATCTGGAAGTCATCATCACAAGAACATCTATCTCAAATTACTTACTAGGAATGTCTAAGAACAAAATAACTAAAAAGCTAGTCCATGCCGGAAGTTCAAGGCATCAAGACTTGAAGAAGAAGACCCAGTCCAAGCTAGACGCATTAGCTCACCCTGAATTTCCGATGAAGTGAAGACTGGCTAGATCTGCTGTTGAGTTGAAGTTGACTGAACGTTTGCTGCATTACAAATAAACAAAGAGGAAAACATGAAAGTAGGGGGTCAGTACAACCACACGTACTGAGTAGATATCATCGGCCAACTCAAAATAGGAACAGTATATATCAATAATAATGTAAATCAACTACAATACTCAACATGTAGCAATAACAACATGAATTCATCAATAACTACAACCGAGTTCACACATGAGGACTCAGCCTCAATACCATACTTATTTGGGAATTAAGTTCATTAGATTGAGTATATTCATTATCTTTCAAGATTCATTATCTTTCTTCCTCTTGTGTCGGTACGTGACACTCCGATCCTCTATTTCTATCCTGGTGCCGGAACGTGGCACTCCGATCCTCATTCTATCCTGGTACCGGAACGTGGCACCCGATCCATATTCTATCCTGGTGTCGGAACGTGACACTCCGATCCTCATATTCTATCCTGGTACCGGAACGTGGCACCCGATCCATATTCTATCCTGGTGTCGGAACGTGACACTCCGATCCTCATATTCTATCCTGGTACCGGAACGTGGCACCCGATCCATATTCTATCCTGGTGTCGGAACGTGACACTCCGATCCTCATATTCATTCTATCCTGGTACCGGAACGTGGCACCCGATCCCCTAATTCATCAAGCCTTCTTTTACACTAAGGCATCATCATTCTCATTATATAATTTATCAAGCCTTCTTTCATACTAAGGCATCATCATTATCATTATATAATATATCAAGTGAATTAGGGTTCTTTCAAGATTTGGGATTCAATAACTTCATCATGCTTTGTTAATTCATCACAATTTTGTAATCATAATCATGCAAGCATACAACTTAAGCACATAGCAGGGTTTACAATATTATCAACACATAATATTCACTATTAAGAGTTCACTACGAATATCGTAACATAAACCATAACCTACCTCCACCGAAGAATTGAATCAACAAGCTCTTTCTCAAAATCCTTGCTATCCTCTTCGTTTCTCTCTCTCTACTCGTTCTTTTCTTTTGTTCTTTCTATTTTTCTTATTCAAACCCTCTTTCTTTTACCCTAATTAATATATAATTAAGAATGAAAGATGGCAATAATAACCCACTAATTAACTTAAGGTTACCTCTTTTAACCCCCAAGAAATTAGATTTATTAACATTAACCCTCTAACTTTATAATTAAAGCAGGAATAGTCAAAAACGTCCTTTAAAACGTGTAAAGAAATCTGACCCGAACTGGGATTGCGTAGCCCGTGACGGGCCGTCGCGCCTGCGACGGTCCGTCCTGCTGTCCGTCGTGCGCCACAGTGACTTGTTTTAAGTGGATGGCCTGTGACGGGCCGTCGCGCCTGCGACGGTCCGTCCTGCCACTCCGTCACGACGTTCAGAGAGTCGATTTTCAGTACCCAATTCCAGATTTTTTAAGTGTTTTGAAAAGACACATCCACGACGGTCCGTCTTGCCCGTGACGGTCCGTCGTGGCCTCCTTCACCTCTGCCAGTTTTTCCAGAATAAAATCTGTTGCTCAAAACGACTAGACAGGTCGTTACAATAGATACCAATTTACCCATCGTTCGTCCCCGAACGATCAAAAGAAGGAAAACAATGGCGAAAAGGAGTACCTGAATCTGTAAACAGTTGTGGGTATTTTTCTTGCATATCCGCCTCCTTCTCCCAAGTAGCTTCTTCAACCGGTCGATTCTTCCATTGAACTTTGATGGATGCAATCTCTCTCGATCTCAACTTGCGAACTTCTCTATCTAATATAGCAACTGGTTCCTCTTCATAAGTCAAGTTCTCATCCAACAACACTGAGTCCCAACGGATAATGTAGTTTCCATCTCCATGGTATCTTTTCAACATGGACACATGAAATACCGGATGCACTCCGGACAGCCCTGGGGGCAAGTCTAATTCATAAGCCACCTCCCCTATTCGCTTTAGTACCTCAAATGGTCCAATATACCTTGGACTTAGCTTACCTCTTTTGCCAAACCGCATCACCCCTTTCATGGGTGAAACCTTCAACAAGACTTGTTCACCTTCCATGAACTCCAAGTCTCTAACCTTCCGGTCTGCATACTCCTTTTGTCTACTTTGCGCCGCTAGAAGCTTTTCCTGAATGCCCTTCACCTTTTCTAACGAATCCCTCAAGAGATCGGTACCCCAAGGTCTAACCTCGAATGCATCAAACCAACCAATGGGAGATCTACACCTCCTCCCATACAATGCTTCAAATGGAGCCATATCAATACTGGAGTGGTAGCTATTATTGTACGAAAACTCTGCCAAAGGTAAGAAGCTATCCCAATGGCCACCAAACTCTATCACGCATGCGCGGCATGTCCTCCAACACTTGAATCGTTCGCTCAGACTGACCATCGGTCTGAGGATGGAACGCGGTACTAAGGTCCAACCTAGTACCCAATTCTGCATGCAATGTTTTCCAAAACTTAGAAGTAAACTGCGTACCTCTATCTGATATAATGGATAGTGGAACCCCATGCAATCGAACGATTTCTGAGATGTAGATTTTGGCTAACTTCTCTGCATTGTAAGTCACCTTAACCGGAATGAAATGAGCAGACTTAGTTAATCTGTCCACAATCACCCAAATGGAGTCGAACTTGCCCAATGTCTTTGGAAGACCAACCACAAAGTCCATTGCAATTCTCTCCCTTCCACTCCGGAATGGGCATTCTTTGAAGTGTTCCTCCGGCCTTTGGTGTTCATATTTCACTTGTTGACAGTTTGGACACTTGGCAATAAAGTCAACAATATTGCGCTTCATTCTACTCCACCAAAATGTTTTTTTTTAGGTCGCGATACATCTTGGTTGCACCCGGATGTATAGAATACCTTGAACTATGAGCTTCTGCCAGAATAGTGTTGATCAAATCATCAATGCGGGGTACACATACCCTTCCCTTAATCCTCAACACACCTTCCTCGTCGATTGTTGCTTCTTTAGCCTCTCCTCGCAACACTTTATCTCGGATTCGCCTTAGTTTCTCATCATCAAACTGTTTTCCCTTAATCTTGTCAAGAAAAGAAGATCTTGACTCCGCACTAGCCAACAATCCTCCCTTCTCATTTATTTCCAACCTCATCAAGTTGTTAGCCAGAGTCTGAACCTCTCTAGCCAATGGGCGTCTAGAGGCTTGCAAATGAGCTAGACTTCCCATGCTTCCCGCCTTTCTACTCAAGGCATCTGCCACAACATTTGCCTTCCCCGGATGATACAAAATAGTGATGTCGTAGTCCTTCAGTAGTTCCATCCATCTCCTCTGTCTCAATTCAAATCTCTCTGAGTGAAGACTACTGTAGACTACGATGATCCGTGATAGATCACACTCACACTTAACCCCATATAATAGTGTCTCCATTGCTTCAATGCAAACACTACCGCGGCCAATTCCAAGTCATGAGTTGGATAGTTACGTTCATGCACTTTTAATTGTCTTGAGGCATAAGCAATCACGTTCTTCTCTTGCATTAGCACTGCACCCAACCCGAACAGGATGCATCACAATAAACAATGAAGTTCTTGCCCTCTATCGGCAAGGTGAGGATAGGTGCGGTAGTCAACAAAGTCTTAAGCTTCTGAAAGCTTTCCTCACATTCATCTGACCATACAAATGGAACATTCTGCTTAGTCAAGTTCGTCAATTGGGAAGCTATAGAAGAGAATCCTTTGACAAAGCGGCGGTAGTAGCTAGCTAACCCAACAAAGCTTCTTATTTCTGACACATTAGTAGGTCTTACCCAATTCTTCACTACTTCGATCTTAGAAGGATCCACCATCACTCCATCCTTAGAAACCACGTGTCCCAAGAAGGACACTGCATCTAGCCAAAACTCACACTTAGAGAACTTGGCGTAAAGCTTTTTCTCCCTCAACATTTCCAACACCACCCTCAAATGCTCCTCATGTTCCTTCTTACTCTTGGAGTATATCAGTATATCATCAATAAACACGATCACAAAGAGGTCCAAATACGGCTTAAATATCCCGTTCATCAAGCTCATGAACGCAGCAGGGGCGTTCGTAAGACCAAAAGACATCACCACAAATTCGTAATGTCCATACCTCGTTCGAAAAGCAGTCTTTGGCACATCCGTTGCCCGTATTTTCAATTGATGATAACCGGATCTCAAGTCAATCTTAGAGAAGACACAAGCACCTTGTAATTGATCGAATAAGTCATCAATGCGAGGAAGAGGATACTTGTTCTTAATAGTTACCTTGTTCAACTGCCGGTAGTCTATGCACATCCGAAAACTCCCATCTTTCTTCTTTACAAACAAAACCGGAGCACCCCAAGGAGATGCACTTGGTCTAATGAAGCCTTTGCTCAACAACTCTTGAAGTTGGGCTTTTAACTCTCTTAACTCCGCGGGAGCCATTCTATAAGGGGGTATAGAAATGGGGCGAGTACCCGGTTCAAGATCAATACAGAAGTCAATATCCCTATCTGGGGGCATACCCGGAAGATCTGCAGGGAATACATCAAGAAACTCACTGACCACCGAAACCGACTCAATCGAAGGTACTTGGGTAGTGTCATCCTTGAGATGGGCCAAGAAAGCTAAACACCCTTTACTAACCATTTTCTTAGCACGAAGGAATGAGATGATACGCACCGGATTGGAAGTGTAGTCACCCTCCCACACTAACGGATCTGTCCCAGGCTTGGCTAACGTCACCGTTTTAGCATTACAATCCAAGATCGCAAAATTTGGAGAAAGCCAAGTCATACCCAGAATTACATCAAAGTCACCCATTTCTAAAATAACCAAATCTACATAAGTGTTGCTCCCCACAAAGTTCACCAACAACAGACCTATGTACACTTCTCAACTACCACAGACTCACCCACCGGTGTAGAAACACGAATAGGCATGTCAAGTAATTCACAATGCAATTTTAGACCATTAGCAAATGATGAAGATACATATGAAAACGTGGAGCCAGGGTCAAATAATACAGATGCCATGCAATCACAAACCAAAAGATTACCTGTGATAACAGCATCCGACGCCTCCGCTTCAGATCTCCCGAAAAGCGTAACAATGGGCCCTATCGTTTGTCTGTCCATTGCCCCTACCATGTTGCGTAGTAGTGGCTCCATTTTGCCCATCACCTCTGCCGTTGTGATGACCACCATTACCTCGACCACCACGTCCTCCAGAAAAGCGGCCCTCTACCATGACCACCTCTACCTCTAGCTAGTGGGTTCTATAACTCTGTTTTGACAACCTCTTGATGTGTCCAACCTCCCCACATCCATAACACTCTCGGGGTTCATGCATAGGTCTCTCGGAGTAGTGTTGACCGTTCTGTGGTGGACCCCCAACTACAGTCTGTAGTGAAGACTGAATTGGTCGACTTGAGTAACCTCCGGAGCTCTGTCCTCTAGAGTGAGAACCATTAAACTCGCCTCCCCTTCGAAACCTTTTTGATGTCGATGTCGTGGTGAAGTCGTCTGGCTTCACTCCTTCCACCTCTATCACACAGTCTACCACCTCTTGGAAGGATGTTGCCGTAGCCGCTACCTGTAAGGCTGAAATCCGCAACTCTGACCTCAACCCCTTCACAAAACGGTGAATTCGCTCTTGTGGACTGAAACAAAGTTGGGTGGCGTATCTGGATAGTGCACGAAACTTAGCCTCATATGCATTAACTGTCATCCTCCCTTGCTCTAGACTCAAGAACTCGTCCCTTTTTCTATCTCTCAAAGTCCTTGGGATATACTTCTCCATAAACAGAGTAGAGAATGATTCCCAAGTCATAGGTGGTGCCTCTGTTGGTTGACACTCAACATGTGACCGCCACCACATTTTGGCGTTCCCTTGAAACTGATAGCTCACGAACTCAACGCCAAACCGTTCTACTATACCCATCTTGTGTAGTAGCTCATGACAATCAACCAGAAAATCGTAGGCATCCTCTGATTCTGCGCCCTTAAAGACTGGAGGTTTCAATTTCAAGAACTTACTGAAAAGTTCATGCTGATCATTTGTCATAATAGGCCCAGTAGTCAAACGTGGAAATGTGCCTATTCCCAATGATGCATCCATGCGGGGAGCCATAGTAGCCGCATGTCGTACCTCTGAAACCGGAGGTGTCGGTGCAGAAACCACTGGAGGTGCCTGACCCTGATCGGATAACCCACTAAGATAAGCGAGTACTTGGTTGATCATCTCTGGGGTAGGTTGGGGTGGCATTTCCTCATTCTGCCCTTGTTCATTCTCCCCTTCCTCCCCCTCTCTTATCACCTCCTCGGTCGGTGGAGGAGTCACCGCCCTAGTATCAGATGGGCTAGGTGTTGTCCTCTCCTCTAGAGGACGTCCTCCCACGACCTCTCCCACGGCCTCTTGCCGTTGCTCTTCCTCGAGCTACACGCCCCAGTGGCTGCTCAGTCGTTTCTTGTCTTTCCGTTGTTGTGCTGCTGGTGCGGTCGTTGCTCTAGTTCTAACCATCTGCGAAATAGAGTGAAGATGGTCAGATACCAATTCGTATCGCCCAGACCAATTGGACTCAAGTAGTAGCACGAAAGAAGAATGAAAGAGTGAAATTTTCCTAAAGTCTTATAGCCTCTCAAGGAAAAGTAAAGGCGTCCCCCTACCGTTCCTTAAGACTCTACTAGACCTGTTCTTGTGTGATGAGACCAATGAACCTAATGCTCTGATACCAAGTTTGTCACGACCCAAATCAGGGACGCGACTGGCACCCACATTTACCCTCCTATGTGAGCGAACCAACCCATCTAAACCTTAACATTTCAAGATATATCAACAGTAAATAATGCGGAAGACTTAAACTCATTAATAAAAACAATTCAATACTATTATTATTATCCCCAAATCTGGAAGTCATCATCACAAGAACATCTATCTCAATTACTTAACTAGGAATGTCTAAGAACAAAATAACTAAAAAGCTAGTCCATGCCGGAAGTTCAAGGCATCAAGACTTGAAGAAGAAGACCCAGTCCAAGCTAGACGCATTAGCTCACCCTGAATTTCCGATGAAGTGAAGACTGGCTAGATCTGCTGTTGAGTTGAAGTTGACTGAACGTTTGCTGCATTACACAAATAACAAAGAGGAAAACATGAAAGTAGGGGGTCAGTACAACCACACGTACTGAGTAGATATCATCGGCCAACTCAAAATAGGGAACAGTATATATCAATAATAATGTAAATCAACTACAATACTCAACATGTAGCAATAACAACATGAATTCATCAATAACTACAACCGAGTTCACACATGAGGACTCAAGCCTCAATACCATACTTATTTGGGAATTAAGTTCATTAGATTGAGTATATTCATTATCTTTCAAGATTCATTATCTTTCTTCCTCTTGTGTCGGTACGTGACACTCCGATCCTCTATTTCTATCCTGGTGCCGGAACGTGGCACTCCGATCCTCATTCTATCCTGGTACCACCGGAACGTGGCACCCGATCCATATTCTATCCTGGTGTCGGAACGTGACACTCCGATCCTCATATTCTATCCTGGTACCGAAACGTGGCACCCGATCCATATTCTATCCTGGTGTCGGAACGTGACACTCCGATCCTCATATTCTATCCTGGTACCGGAACGTGGCACCCGATCCATATTCTATTCTGGTGTCGGAACGTGACACTCCGATCCTCATATTCATTCTATCCTGGTACCGGAACGTGGCACCCGATCCCCTAATTCATCAAGCCTTCTTTTACACTAAGGCATCATCATTCTCATTATATAATTTATCAAGCCTTCTTTCATACTAAGGCATCATCATTATCATTATATAATATATCAAGTGAATTAGGGTTCTTTCAAGATTTGGGATTCAATAACTTCATCATGCTTTGTTAATTCATCACAATTTTGTAATCATAATCATGCAAGCATACAACTTAAGCACATAGTAGGGTTTACAATATTATCAACACATAATATTCACTATTAAGAGTTCACTACGAATATCGTAACATAAACCATAACCTACCTCCACCGAAGAATTGAATCAACAAGCTGTCTTCTCAAAATCCTTGCTATCCTCTTCGTTTCTCTCTCTCTACTCGTTCTTTTCTTTTGTTCTTTCTATTTTTCTTATTCAAACCCTCTTTCTTTTACCCTAA
Organism: Solanum habrochaites; assembly: GCA_027704765.1. Classification (NCBI taxonomy): domain Eukaryota; kingdom Viridiplantae; phylum Streptophyta; class Magnoliopsida; order Solanales; family Solanaceae; genus Solanum; species Solanum habrochaites. The sequence goes on from JAKWJA010002496.1 coordinate 4,283,116, forward strand.
TTAATATATAATTAAGAATGAAAGATGGCAATAATAACCCACTAATTAACTTAAGGTTACCTCTTTTAACCCCCAAGAAATTAGATTTATTAACATTAACCCTCTAACTTTATAATTAAAGCAGGAATAGTCAAAAACGTCCTTTAAAACGTGTAAAGAAATCCGACCCGAACTGGGATTGCGTAGCCCGTGACGGGCCGTCGCGCCTGCGACGGTCCGTCCTGCTGTCCGTCGTGCGCCACAGTGACTTGTTTTAAGTGGATGGCCTGTGACGGGCCGTCGCGCCTGCGACGGTCCGTCCTGCCACTCCGTCACGACGTTCAGAGAGTCGATTTTCAGTACCCAATTCCAGATTTTCTAAGTGTTTTGAAAAGACACATCCACGACGGTCCGTCTTGCCCGTGACGGTCCGTCGTGGCCTCCTTCACCTCTGCCAGTTTTTCCAGAATAAAATCTGTTGCTCAAAACGACTAGACAGGTCGTTACAGTAACACTGTTTTGTGTTCTTAGTTCTTGATAGAGAACTGAAGTGCTTCTTCAAGAATTCACTTATAATAGAAATATTTTAATAATTTAGAGGTGATACTTTAAAAGTACAAAAAAAATAATTAATCAAACCGTACCAATACAAAAAAAAATCAATATTATCAAAATAATTTTTAAAAATCTAATTTTAATTATTGTGGATCCACAAACAACTGATATTGATTAAAAATAATTAATAAAAGATATTTAAAAAATTATTATACAAACGTGCATATCAGTATATAGTATAATATAAAGCAACTCAATCAAACTAAATTTATTTTATTAATTAATAAACGTACAACAATTATTATAAATAAATCAAAATAGAAGTGATACTCGTCTTCTCAAATCACATGTTCAAAAAAGAATATGAAAAATCATTCTACTCAATATACATCATTTTTAATGAATTTGTAGATTTTTATTTTAGTGTATAATTATATTGAGTAATTGAGATGATGTTTTTAATTGATAAAAGAATTAATTTTTTTAAATCAAACTGAATAACCTTACATGTACACAAATATATTTATATATTAATAATACGTTAAATTTTATAGAAATATATTTTATAACCTTTTTCATATAAAAGTATAACCTGAGTTCTACACCTTTAATGACATCTTTGAGCCTTGATTCTTTAATTAGTGTTTAATTAACCATGTTTCACAAAAAAAAAAATACTAGAAGTCATCAAACAATACAACAGAACTTATGGAAACACTTTTATTAAAAGTTTAAAGATCAAACAATACAGTAACAATGTTTTGTGTTTTTAGTTCTTGGTGAAGAATTGAAGTGCTTCTTCAAGAATACACTTATAATAAAAGTATTTTAATAATTTAGAAGTGATACTTTAAAAGTAAAAAAAAATAAAATTTAATCGAACTGTACCGATGTCAAAGAGAAATCGATAATTATCAAAATAATTTAAAAAATCTAATTTTAATTATCCTTTATTAAAAATCTAAAAAATTGAAATGGTATAAAATATTGAAGAATAACCGACCCAACCCTCATACAAATACTCTATCAAATTATAAGAAAAATAAGTATTTGTTATTAAACCAAAATAAACCTTTGGAAAAATCTCAAAAAAATTCCCAAAAAACTAAACAGTTATATTTCCAAAATCTCTTTGTGAAATGGTCTAAAATCTTTTGGATGTGAGATAATAAATTTTTATTAGGTAAAGTTGGACATGACTCATGTGTTGGTGTCCACATTATTCAAATATTTTTTTAAAAAAATGTGACAGCTTTGGGGCTATATTTAAAAATAAAATAAACATATTTTTAATAGATATAAAAAAAATTATAATAAAATTAAAATAAAAAATTCTAATTAAAGGTGAAACAATTTTATTAACGCACCACCACCACGGTATATAGCCTATTTGTTACTATTAAAACTCCACTATTCTTCGATGTGTTTAACCATTTTCTGCTCATTTTTACAATTTATAAATTGACCTTGTCTCTCTCTCTCTTTTCCTTTTACATCTTTAATATTTGTCTTGTATTTTCTCAATTGAGTTGCCAAATGAGTATCAATTTTTTGTCATTTCAATTTTTTTTATCTTTAAATACGTTTTTTCTCTTTTTTAATAGGTATATTCCGTAAAAAATTTCGACGAAGTAGTGTCACGTGACACACCTTGCATATACGTAAATTCGCCTCTATTTAAGTTATTACACAATCTAAAATAACATAATTATTACATTATGAAAGTATTAAGATTTTTCAGAATTTTGTGCACCCATTTAAAAACAAATCATACCATTAAATGTTGTTACCGTTAATTCCTATGGAGAAGGCCAATATGTATCTAACTAAACCAATCAAATTTAATATTTGTCCAAATAATACACAAGTATTAAATATTTAAAGAAAAGGTTTCTTTACTTTTCATAATTGCATAAAATTTCTGATGAGAAAAAAAAAATAAAGAAATAAAGAAACATTATAATGCCTATAAAAAGTAAATCCATATATTTCTTTCTTTTCTTTTCTAGAAATTTTTCTCTATACGTGAGTTTTATTATTATTATTAGATAAAAGATATAAAATGACACCTAAAGTTATCCCGAATTTTTAATAAGACACTTTAACTATATGAGTACTTTAACTATATGAGTGTCCTATTACCCCACGAAAGTAGGATATATCTTTGTAAATACACCACTTTAACTCGTTTTCTCTCTATGTTTGTTTTCACGCAAATAATGCACGTGAATGATATATTTTTCTTCCAAAGAACGAATTAACAAGTGACACGTGTCAATTTTTTGATCTATTATTTAATTCTTTCCTCTTTAAAGTACTCATCTTCCCCAACTTTCCCCCGGTCTTTCAAAGGACCCATTTTTTACGACCGTTGCTTTTACTCCATATGGTCTCCTTGTTGCCTCTTGTTATACTAAAGAAAAAAAAATCTTTTCTCTTTAATGAAGGTACTGTCAAAGTGAATCTCGCTCAAACTCGTAGATATGTGTTTCGAAGCCGGCAAAAAGGGTAAGGCAAACTGGAGCTTCATTGAATCAAATTTGAAGATAAAAGGTGCGAGGATCTTGGTCCTTCTGTAGAGACTTTCCTTTTCTTCTTTTTTTCAAATTGTTTTCTTTTTCTAGAATTGGTAATTTCTTTTTGTATGTTTGGGTCTTTTTAACTCAAGTCTGTAATTTTCTCCTTTATTATTAATAATAAATGGACCATTGATCCAAGATGATTTTTTTTTAAAACAAGATGATTTTTTTTAAAAAAAAGGTAAGATTCTAACACTTTTTAGATTTTTATCCTAAAATAATTTCTAACATGTGTTTTCCTCCGGAAAATCACAAATCCATGAAGAAAAAAAAATATAATCTTTCCCAAATATTAAATTAACATGAAAACTTCTTGTTTGCTCAGCTAATCTCCCAAGAAATTGACCAATAAATGGCGAAATTGAAATAGATGTAATCTTTAAAAGAAGTTGTAATTGAAGTGTAATTGAGAAAGAAAATAAAATACAAAGAAAGAAAGTGAGAAATTGAGAGAAAAGAAAAGAAAGTGTACCATTTATCTTTTTTAAACGATTTGGATCGGGTTAAACTCGTATTTAATTAATATTAAAATTAAATTAATTAATAAAAAGGAGAGTGTGCCTCATGCGTGTGAGGTTGATGAGAAAATGAGTCAAAATGGTCAATTTACAAAGATATTTAATACTTTTGTGGTGTAATAGGACATTCCGACATTCGCATAGTTAAAGTGTCTTTTCAAAAATCTGAGACAACTTCAGATGTCACTTTATGTCATTCCTCTTATTATTACTGTATTACTTTTTTTTTGTATGAACTCAAGAAACAAAAAAAACATTGATTCTCCTTGTTTTGATGCGCACCCAAATGATCGAAATTTGGATGTTAACATAAGTTTAAATATGAAGATTATCCGTTCAAACAATCTAGGCTCTAATATCACATTTAAGATTAAATACTTGAATACATAATATCATGGTCTTGAACACGATAATTTTACATAAAGATCCTAAGGGGTATATACCTGATGAGGAAAACATTATCACAGAGAAAAGCGAAAGTATTATTCGTAAATTGGTTTCTACCTCCTTGTCTAACTCTATGTTATCACAACCGTCAACGATGAAATTACTGTAGGAAAAATGCGTTAACCGTAATGAGTAGATGAGGACCAATTTATAGAGATTATGATCTAATTTGATACAACTATCAGTAACCAATATATTAAAGAGATCTATTTCTTATTCAATATTATTTATGATATTATTTGGGTTACTAGTAAATTTGAATCATAAGTAAAAAAATAATAATAATAATAATTCTTACAATTTGAACGTGAACATACTAGTAGTTTATCAAATAGTACCATTAATAGTAATAATGACAACTTTATTATATTAAGAAAAGGCGAAGGGATTTTTGTACCATTAGGTTTAAAGTGAAATTTTAATTTTAATTTTAATTTTAAAATATAAATAAATTTTATATATGTATTTATTTAAATTTATTTTTTTTACACTACTTAGATAAAAAATTATTAGTATTTTGTTATTGTTTTTTTTTCAGTTATTAGTTTTAGGTAAGATTTTATCAACTCAATATAAAAAAAATATCCTTTTAATGAGGCAATTATTATATGAATTGTCATCATAATTTTACAAGTAATAAGTTGACAAATATTAAATAAAGATAAGAGTTAGAACCATATAATTTTACCCAAAAAATTGATGACTATATATCCCATTTTAATATCTTGTAGTAATGTTTCAAACTAAAATTTAAAAAGAAATAAAAAAAAATTATCTCTCATCAATCTTTATTTTTAACGAAACACAAAAAATATCAAAATATCTAAAATAATATATTAAAAAATTATATTTCTTTTATTATAAATAATTAATTTTTATATAAAAGTTTTAACATATAATTTATTCTTCATAAAAAATGAATGCTCTCGACCCTTTAAGGCAAAAAAACCTTATTTTTTAAAAAATAAATAGCCGTCACTGATCATTAATATTATGACGACTTTAAATTAAAGAAAAAGGACGACTTGAATTATGCTTTTATGGTAATTTGGTACACCCAATTAATAGTGACTTTGACTTAAAATTATGAAATGCATTTAATAGTTGGATATGTAATTTTAAGTTGATTTTATATAATAAGATGAAGTTTTATATTTTTTAAAAAACTTTATGTGAGAATTTTAAATACAAAAATTGAAGTATATATTTATATTTTGTCAAAAGAATTCACATTTATATCTATTAATTGTTTACTCATATGTAAATAAATTTATAATTTATATTATTATCTTCTAAATCATTAACATCTTATATAATAATTATTTTCACCAATATAAAATTTGAAATTATCTCAAATTAATATCTACTTTATCATTTAAATTCATTAAATTTATTTTTTTTATCAAATTTATTTATTAACCAATGTTCAATGTTGAATATTTTATTAGATTAATATTTGATCAATGAATGTCTTTTTCTTAGAATAGTTTTGTGATCATTTATTATGCAATTTTATTAACTTTTGTTTATTTGGTTAAATTGTATAAAAATGAAGCAATTTTAATAATTTTAGATTTTATAAAAAATTTATGATCATGAAAAAATATATAACATAAAAAGTTTAAAATGCATATCCAAATAAAATTTAAACTTCATATAACGATTTTATATTACAATGGCCAAACGGCCCTAAGAATCTATGTATCTACTTTTAGAACATACCTAATTTTCTTTTTCTTTTTCTTTTCATTTAGAGTCTGTTTGGCTCAGCTTAGAGCCTGTTTGGCTCAGCTTAAAAGCTGGTCAAACTGACTTAAAAGCTGATTTTTGACTTATTTAGCTGTTTGGCAATAATCAAAATAGCTTATTTTAAGTTTAAAAAAAAACTTATTTTAAGCCAAAAGTTAAAAGCTGGGGTAGAGGTACTTTTTTTTTTTAGCTTATAAGCTGTTTTAAGTTGACCACATTTTTATCTTTTTGCCCTTAATATTTTTATACAATCTCCAAATTACAAAATAACTCTAACATCTCTTTCTTCCATTTTTCCCTTTTCACGTTTGGCATAGCAACTTCAGCACTTTTATCCAAACACATAACTGCTTATTTTAAAAATAAGTTTTAGCACTTTCAAAAGTACTTTTTTAAAGCTGCTTTTATTAAGCCCATCCAAACGGGCCCTTAAAAGATAGTCAAACTGACTTAAAAGCTGATTTTTGACTTATTTAGCTATTTGGCAATACTCAAAATAACTTATTTTAAGTTAAAAAAAACTTATTTTAAGCCAAAAGTTAAAAGTTGGGGTAGAGGTGCTTTTCTTTTTTTAGCTTATAAGCTGTTTTAAGTTGACCAAATTTTTATGTGTTTGCCTTTAATATTTTTATACAATCTCCAAATTACAACATAACCCTAACATCTCTTTCTTCCGTTTTTCCCTTTTCACGTTTGGCATAGCAACTTCAGCACTTTTATCCAAACACATAACTGCTTATTTTAAAAATAAGTTTCAGCACTTTCAAAAGTACTTTTTTAAAGCTGTTTTTATTAAGCCCATCCAAACGGGCCCTTAATAGAGAAAATCAATGTTGTTTATAGTTGAATGTGCGATTAATATTGATCCAAAAAAAAATTAATAAATGTTTTAAGACTAAAGCAATTTAATAAAAAATAATAAATATAAGACCATTTTATCCTCGTAATGCACCAGGACTCTCACCCAACTAGGACTGCATATTGGTCGGTTCCTTTCAATTTTTAAGTATATTGGTTTAGCTTATTGATTATCAATTTGTACAGATGTTAAATCATAATAGAATCATTAAGATATTGACTTATCGATTATTAGTTTATCAATTATTGATCGTTGTCAGTTCGGTTATCGATTTAACCATTAAGATTTGACACAAAAATAAATTAAAGAAAAATACTTCGAAACAAGGTGCCAAATCAAATGAATCATGTACATGAGCTCACAAGTTGCATCATGCTCAAAAGCAAACACTTCTACATTGTAAAATAACAAAGATGTTGAGATAGCCAGAAATAAAAGATACTAAATTCTAAGAAAAAACCTCAAATTAGTATAAATATAACTAATTAATTTACTATTGGGTTATTGGTTAACCCGTTAAGAAAAATCTCAAATTTTTAAGAACGATAACCCGATAACAAAAAAAATAAAATTAACTGAACTATTAAATCAATAACACATTACTGATAAATCAATAACTTTCTTTTCGATTAGAATTATTAATTTCAATTCGATTTTAAACAGTCCACACCCAAGAGTAATAAGATTCACTGTTGAGCTTTAAAATATATTACCAACTAGGTAGGAGTTGCCCGTGCAAGCACGGGCCCAATATTTATATATTCACGAGCCCATTTTGTGTATTATATTTGTTTTTTTTTAGAAATATCAAAAGAAAAGATGAAGATGTTAATGAATTTCATAGCAACTAATTAAATATGTTAATAAATATATAATCGCAAATAATTATGTTGTATCTTATATTTATGAATTGCCACATACAATTAGAGATACGATACAATTTAGTATATAGATTTTAAATTTACTCTCAACTCCAAAAGAAATTAACTAATGTAAAAAAAAATAAGCTCAGTAAATGATGAACTTTACTTTTATAGAACAATCAATGGAATTATGACTTTGCAAAATGCATATTTGCATAACAATATTTTCATCTGCCGAAGGAAAGCATTTATGTCTCTGTCTCTTATACTTTCGGAGTAGTTACACACACTGGCCAATCTCTCTTCTTTATGTTACCTCTCCACATCCACTAGGTAATTGGCCAAGCCTTCTCTATGTTTCATCTTGATCTGTAACTTTGAGGAATCATTTTTTCACCCGATTGGAAAGATTCATCGTACTATTTTCTGGTATAATAAGGTAGTAGAGTTTAGCATACGAAACATTATGAATATCAAATACAACACTAGTTAAGAAAATGTAATAGTACAAAATATGGGAACAATATATTTTTCTTTCCATGCAACCTACAAAGGGGAGAGATTGTTAATTTAATGAAAGAAATAGTTATGGGGAAGCTATAAAATGTGGCCATGGGTTGGAGACATTTAACTTTTTTCTGCAAATTATATGTAAGCTAAAAGAATTCACTGATCCCAGTTATCAATAACCAAGCTGCAAGTAGCATTTTTAAGCAACACCATCTTTGTATATCTCTTTCATTTGGCTTTTCCAATAGTAGATACTTGCTAAGATTCCAAGACATTCCAAAATGATGTGGTCGATATAGAAGAACCTAATTGTTTATAACTTCACTCTTTCTAAGAAGTCTATTCAGGTGTAAACCAATGTAGTAAAATATGAACAATTTTTCTATAGAAGAGGAGAAGAGGAAGGTGTCCAACACATTTACACGATCATTATAGATGCATAGATTCATATTTTACAAAACATAGCGAAAATGCACCAGTGGTGTAAAACTAAAATATGCAGCAAGTAGTATAGTGAAGAGTTGCCTACAAACGTAGAGATTATAAGGGTATAATTCTAAACTTTTTTGGAAATAAAAGAAAAGACGCCAACAATAATATTCTCCTGAATTCTAGATGTTTACTGGACAAAATCCATAGAACTTGTGCTCAAACGAAGGTGTTACATGTTATTTCTTGCTTTTTGAGGCGCTTTCAGTCATGTCACTTTTTATATTTAGCAACTTTTATGACCAACAATCTACGTGACATATTTCATGCAATAAGATTCATGGGACATGTAGGTATATTATATACATCTTTAGTTTATGATCACAAGATTTAAAAATCCATGTCAAGTCAACTTGACAAACAAGAGGCAGCATATTTAAGAAATTTTAAGAGAGATGAGTAAAGAGAAAGTAGTACCGATGTAGACACTATAAGACTCATCTACAAGAGTAGGAGATCGAACTCGTGTTGTTTGCAGAATCATAACAGCTCACTGCAATCCAAGGCAAAACAGTAGTCTTTAAGACTATGTTTCAAATTTTGACATCTTTCTCTATAAGATTAAAATTACTTTCACATTTTTATCCAAACGATTAAGATTATCTATAATGTGCAGCTTTAGAGAGTCATCTAACAATAACACACGAATAGAAATATATTTTATACTCATTTTTTTATTTAATAGTCAAAGAATCCCCTGTTAGTTAGTTATTGGTAAAATTCAAAGTGTTGCAATATATCTTGACTTGGTAAGTTTTTTTGGTATCTAAATGTTAGTACAGTTTCCTAATTCTTTGAAAGACTTCGTTTCTTCTTTGGATTCATCTATTTAGCCGCGGATCCAAGACTTCTCCACAGAGTGTTCTATTGTGACAGTAACTTCAAATCAACAAGCAACAATTAACCCGTTTGGACTGTCTGTATTTTAAGTAACATTTAAGCATCAATTGCTGAAAATCACAATTCAAGTGTTGGAGCTGATTTTATAAATAAGCAATCACAAATTCAGATTGAAACTAAAAGAAAGTTGCTAGCACTATAAAAGAATTGAGTACTCAGCCTAAATTTATTCAAATACAAAATAATTATAAGTTACTATCAACAACATATAAATTGTTATGAAAGGAAATTATGATTATTGAACTAATGACTTTTAATTCCTAATTTACACAAAGAAAAACTCAATACTCCCAAAGCCAAAGGTTCTCCAAAGCTTCTTATATCTCATTGTACCAAATATATCGTCGCATGTGCTTTCTAAGGCAAGTGGCAAAAGTTTTCCATTGATATTTTATTTTCACTTTTCACCTTTGGGATGCTTAGTATTACCCTATTGAGTTGTATGTGTGCAATGCAACAAAATTGAACCCTATCTACAATAATAGTCACCCCGCACCATATTCTTGAAAGCTGACTTAGAAATAATATGATACCTCACAAAAGCAAGTGAAATTCAGTTCAAAACAAATATTCTACGAGAACAACAACTAACACCTCCACTGTATTTCCTATACAAGTTTGTATTATATTGGTGCATCAAAAGAAACATAAAAGATTGGAAGCTCTCCCATTTCACTAAGCTCTCATTTATCATTAACATATATATTTGCATCTCACAATATCATATATCAAGTAAAATAAATAGGTTACAGAGCATTAGGAGACAAATTTAGAGCTCATACTCTAGTGCCAACACCTAGATTATGTAACTGTTATTTATTTAGAAGATTTTACCGTCTACGGAACTTGAAACATTATAAATAATAATAAGTAGTTCACTAAAAGCCAATTTGTTAATCTCAGAATGACAGAAAATTAGTTTAACAATGGATAATTGTTTTTTGATCTTATGCTTCTACTCAACAAGAGATTTAAAATACTATCACATCATTATCTACAGAACTCAATGAAAACAGAGAAGTGATACAAGTAGTATGTAATTCAACATCCTTTCAACAATGATATATTCACAATGAATTTATCATCTCACCATATTCTCTCGACAAACCAATGACTTTTAGAGGCTTGTATTATGCCTGGTACATGATGAAAGATGAGAGGATTATAATTATTCAAGAGTTCTCCCTTATATTAGTTGTAGCAGAGATCATACTCAATCCAACTTCTCATTCAACTGTAACCACTTCCGTGTCTGCGTCTATTTCTCCTAGCTCTGTTCCTATCCCAAACCATTCACTTTCATATGATTATATTGTGTCTGTAGGTTGATTTTTCTTTTTGTTAATTGTAATTTAATAGTTCTCACTAAGTACTTACATTTAAGGATGCAACTAAATATATTCTCCCATATCTATCTATTTTTACTGATTAGTCACCTGGATCTACCGATAGACCAGTAGGTCAATTCGAGTAGAAGTAATTGAAAATTCTTAAACTCCAAGCTAAACCCACAAGAGCCTATGAATAGAGGAAGATCTAAAGAACTCTGATAAAGAAACCCGAGCTAAAATAAAGAAACCCATAAAGTTAAATCCGACTAAAAAAGACCAAATTAATTACTACATCCGAAAAAACACACCAAAAATTTGAATCTGAATATATTTTCGACAATCTAAAACAGAACACGGAAAGCATAATCACCCAACAAAAATTGAAGACACAACTATTAAAATTATTCAGACTTCCAAAACACAAGGATAATCCAACATCAATGACAAACCTAAATGGAAAAAATAAGCAAACATCACACACTCATATCAAATTGTGAATATAGTTATTGATGAAAAGAAAGATGGCACAAAAAAGAACACTAAATTGAAACATGAAAGAACCCATACCTGAAGAATGCTGAAGAGAAAGAAGTGGACTTTGGTGTGCACAAACAGTGGAGCATAAACTTAAATGAAGAAGATAAGAGCAGAGTATTGTGTAGTACATTAATAACATAGGAGGAAGACACGCAGGGAGAAGAAAAAAATGATGAAACAGAAGAGGACACGTATTTAGAATTGAGAATTGAAAAGACAAAAATAACCTTAAAGCAATGACGCAAGCATGTTGAAACAAGCCTCTTCTAATATAGTTAAATTTGTAATTAACAAGCACAAATAAATATAAAACAAAAGAAAAATAATAAAAATGTTATCAACAAAATATGTACTCATATCTTAAATTTATCAAAATAGAGAGTTACTATAGTATTGTTTTGTATTATGTTTGGTACACAAAATATAAGCTTTTGAGTTGCATTTATAAATCAAGGAATCAATTGAACACTAATAATAATAATAATTTCAATTATACTAAAATAAAACTGTTCATTGCCACTACTTTTTTTCTATTTCCATGTGAACCCAAAATATTTTATACATAAAAAAATATTAATTTATGTAATAATCAAAATAGTTTGCATAGTCATAAATAAAATATAAAATAAATTTCACTTATTGACATCAAATTGATCATTACTTACAAAATCAAATTGATCATTACTTACTAAATCAAATTATATTTTATTCGGTAATAATATTTAGATGAATTTAGAGACTAATACTGATAACATGTTAAAAAATTAAAGTAATTAAATAAGAATACTGAAGATAAAAATAATAAAAATAAAGAGACAAGAGATAAGATCATTCCCATTCTTTCAATTATTCAAGTATTTACAATAAAAATCTTTCTACCTCTATTTATAATATTACATAGCAGCATATAAAAAGATAATTATAAACATGACATTAATCATGAAGAAAATGGAGGAGATAGACATACAATTATAATAATTATAAAAAAATAGAGATTATCTTTATAATGAAGAAAAAAACAAAGATGATTAGTGAGTATAGCTTCTTAATATAAAAGAAATTCATTCTATAATTACACAATATAGATAATCGTCATATCATAATCACAAGAAAAGTAATTAGTTAGTTATTAAACTAATAAACCTTTAGAAAAATCTCAAAATTATCACAAAAAGATAAAACAATAAAGACCCATTCGAACTTTAAATTATTTGGTAAAACTTGAAACTTTTTTTTATGGCTATATAAAAATTGTCTCTACGTATATTTACCAAATACTATAATTTTTTAAATTAAAAAGGAAATTGCAAAGCATTAATAAATAGAAGTATTGTAATAAAATACTTATATTATTAATTATTTTCTCAATAAATACGATTAAAAATTACCAAAATCTCTTTGTGAAATGATCTAGAATCTTTTTAGATATGAGATAAATGACTTGGTTTCCACTTGGTTCAAATAATTTACACTTTTTTTTTTATTATATAAATCTCCACCATTTGTTACTATTAAAAACCCACTTTTCTTCTTCTCCTCTGTGTTTGACCATTTTCTGCACATTTTCAGAATGTCTTCTTCTTCTTCTCTTTGTTCAAACTCTGTATTTTCTCATAGAAATAACTTTTCAATTTTTCAATCCAAAAATGTTCTTCTTCCTCCAATTTCTAATACCAATAATTTCAGTTTTTCCATCAAAAAACACCACTACTCCACATTTATCCGGTGTTCGATTTCGAATCGTCGACCGGAATATATACCCAGTAAAATCTCCGACCCAAAATACGTTCGCATATTCGATACTACTCTTCGTGACGGTGAGCAATCTCCAGGTGCTATAATGACTACGAAAGAGAAACTCGACGTCGCTCGTCAGCTAGCGAAACTCGGTGTCGATATAATTGAAGCTGGATTTCCAGCTTCATCTGAAGCAGATTTCGAATCTGTGAAATTAATTGCAGAGGAAATTGGTAATAATACTGATGAAAATGGATTTGTTCCTGTAATTTGTGGGTTATCTAGATGTAATAAAAGTGATATTGATAAAGCATGGGAAGCAGTGAAATGTGCTAAAAAACCTAGGGTTCATACGTTTATTGCTACGAGTGAAATACATATGAAGTATAAATTGAAGATGAGTAGAGAACAAGTGGTGGAAAAAGCAAGGAGTATGGTAGCTTATGCTAGAAGCCTTGGATGTGAAGATGTTGAATTTAGTCCAGAAGATGCAGGAAGGTATGCAATTTCATTTTTTTTTTCTTTTTGGATAAATTTCAAAAGAAAAATTTTAAAATTAAACTTTATCTAGAAGAATCTCAACAGCTCAATTAATTAGGTAAGTAAATTTTTATTTTATCAATGACAGTTCGATTCTTCAAGGTGACGGTTAAAAAGGAAAATTTAATATTCCTTTCGTCTCTATTTACTTATCTAGAAAGGATGAAATATTTAATTTTATATTTATCTACTTCATAATTAGTACTCCTTTATTTGACCGTCCAATAAATAATGAAAAAATTGAAAATGTTTACCAAATTATCACAAAAAGATATACTCATTTTTCTCTCTCATCGTAAATATATTAGCTACTCTCTTTATCCGGTATTATTTGTTATAATTTTTATTTTTAGAGTTAAATTATAAAAATTTTGCCTAACATTTTAAGATGCATCTTTTTATCATTTTAATATGCAAAAAATTATAATTTATAATACTTTTCATGTAGTTTTAGAATATCTAATTTTTTGTTTAAAATATCAAATTAATGTGATTTAAAATTAAATTGACTTTGATAAACACAACATGACAAATATTTCTGGACGGAGGGAGTACTATCTTTAAAATTAAACTGAACAATAAAAAAAAAAGAATTGTACCTTTAAGTATTTTCCATAAGGAAATGTGACTTTTTACTGTCACATAAAATAAGAAGGTTGAAATAAAATAAAATAATAAATTATATATGTCAATAATTAAACTGAACAATAAAAAAAAAAGAATTGTACCTTTAAGTATTTTCCATAAGGAAATGTGACTTTTCACTGTCACATAAAATAAGAAGGTTGAAATAAAATAAAATAATAAATTATATATGTCAATAATTAATTTATGTTAATTTTAAAAATTGACAGTAATTAAGAACAGACGAGACGATTTGATTTTGAGTAGTAATTATAGATTCCATCGCATGCGAGGTAGCAAAGGACCCAAGCACTTAATTTCACTTTTTCTTTGTTTACTAATTGCTGGGTTTTTGTAACTTTATGTTGGTTTGTGTGCATTTTTTTTCTTCATTTTTTGTCATGTTTAGATAAAAGTAGTATACTTTTCTGATGATTGAAAAATGTCTGGTGGGTAGTAAATGATACAATTGATACGGAAGATGTAATAATATTTGGGTTGTTGTTTCGTTCAGAGAAAATATTTTCTTTTTTAGGAAAAATGTGTGTTCTTTTTTATTTAAATTTTAGAACTTTTTTATGTTATTAGTTGATTCAGATATAAAATTTATGAAATAAGGGAAACTTTTATTATTGTCCTTGTTAGTTGTTAGAGTCACTTTAACGAAAGAGTAATGTGACACATAAAATATTTTTTTTTATTGTGTTTGTTACTATGTAAAATATATTATTTTAAAAATATTTATTTATAATTTAAACAAATACTATGAAAAGTTGAATTGAGATGAAAATAAGGTGTGTGGAAGGTTGAAGAGCTCAAAATTTGTAATATGAATAATGAAATGTCTCTTTAATACTTATTTTTCTTATTTCAATTAGAAAAAAACATTTTTTTTAATTCTTTAATAAAATTATTGAATCAAAACAATAGCAATTCTTAGGTAAGCTAATTGCTCAGTTGACTTTTCTATATGGTTTTAGTTGTTTGTTTAATTAGTGGGCATAGCTGGTAGATTCCTCTTAAAACTCTGAATAGACCATATTGGGTGGTGGATTTGGTATGAAAAGATATCATTATTAGAAATACAAGTGGGTTTTTTTTTAAGTGTTTGATGTATAAGTAAAATGTTTATTTTAAAATTAGGAGATTTGTATATAATCTTAGATAATTTCTATATTAATAAAGTAAGTATATACTCTATTGTTCTCTAGACCTTATTTATGGAACTATTTTCTATTTTGAATATGTTATTATAATTTAGATAAAAGGACTAGAGGTGGAGTCAGGATGAGGTATACTCGAGGGTGATGAGAACACAATTAATTTTAGCATAAAATGTTATTTGTAGATGTGTTTTTTTCAAGACTATTTTATCATGTGTTTGGTTTGAGATATTATGCAGAACTATTTATTCCACCGTTTATATCTTAATAAGTTATTCTATACACATGATAAAATAATTTATCCCAAATTAATTAGTTTTGAAAATAATTAATTTTGAGATAACTTTTTTTCTTTAAAAAAAATTGAAATAATTTGTTGACAACCAAACAATATAAAATATTTTCGTACCTTTCGAATACACCATTATTAGGTATTCTTATAGTACTAAATTGGGTAGTTTCTACGGAATATACATGTGATTGATGTGACTTGTGGGGAGTGAGCGCATAATATATTTTCCATATAAAGTAGTGTTGTCCATTTCAATAATATCTTCGACAATAATTACAGTTTTATGTGCTTTTTAAGTTTTTTTTGTGACATGATTTCATTTTGTTTGAAAATTAGTGATTGACTACAAATTTCTTAAATTCAACTTTAAATTAAAAAGAAAAGTACTCCACACTTATTATCTAAATCCATGTTCATAAATTGCAAATAAAGTAATCTATTCTTTTTGAGCAAAAAATATACCAAACATATTTTCATCTTTAAAATTTCAAATAAAATAACAAATATTTAAAATTTATGGCTACACGCCTACTTAGAGCCCGGTTGGATTGGTTTAAAAAAAGTAACTTTTTGAAAGTGTTGAAACTTATTTTAAAATAAGTAGTTATGTGTTTGGATAAAAGTGCTGCAGCTAAAAAAAATTATTGATGTGTTTGGCAGACAAGTGCTGATAAACTTTTTTTAATCAAGATGTCTTAATTACCCTTAAAGTTGTTAACATGATAAAAATTGGTTAGTTTAAGGTTTTTATACTCAAAAACAATTAAAAACAATTAATTTATATTTTACATCTATAAGTAATAAGATTTTCTACCATTCACATATTTCTTTATCATCACAAATTATTATTATTGTTAATAACAACTATAACAACAACAACAACAACAACAACAACAACAACAACAACAACAACAACAATACTAATACTACTACTAATACTAATACTAATACTAATACTAATACTAATACTAATACTACTATTACTACTACTACTACTACTACTAATAATAATAATCCTAATAATACTAATAATAATAATAGTAATAATAATAATAATAAAAGAATTAAGGACAAAATGGTAATAATGACTTTTAAGTTGAAAAAAAAAACCTCTCACCTAGCTTTTAGCTTAAAATAAGTCACTTTTGATTTAAAATAAGTCACTTTGATAATTGTCAAACACTCTAATAAGTCAAAATAAGCTCATCCAAACAGGCTCTTAATTTTTTGGTGATTGAATTAGTTAATATTTCTTGAAATAATCTAGGTGCACACACAATATGATACAAACTTCATCATTCTTTGTTGACTTGAATCAACCATCTCTGAGTTGGCAGTGGAAAATGCTTTCTATCTAAGCAATTCCACTTATCAACTAATTTTAAGAACTGGTCGTTAGGATAAAACCTTCAAAAATGTAGTATTGAAATATTTGGTTGCCCTTCTGATAATTTGCATAAAATTTAGTATTAGTTATGCAATATTTGGTTGTATTTTTTATTGCTCGCATAAATAATATCTTGATAAGTTGTGCATAAATATTTTAGGTGAGAAATAAGAATGTGTGGATTAAAATTACGAATATATAACATTGTCCTTCACAATAGTAAGAAATCTTTTATTTTGTTTAGACAATAGACAAATATTTTAAACTATACATGATATACTATTTTTTACAATGTTTAACTAAAAAAATAATTCCTAACTTTTTCTTACATAAAATGAATAATTGTTGCATATTCCCCAACAACATACCCATGAAATCCTATAAGTGGGGTCTGAGAAGGATAGATCATACAGAAATCTTGAATGCAGGATGCTTTTTGGTGTAAAAGAAGATATGAGTGTATATTTTTTGTTTATTCCACACTCAGGTCTGATCGAGAGTTCCTTTATGATATCCTCGGAGAAGTTATTAAAGCTGGTGCAACAACACTTAACATACCTGATACTGTTGGATACACTGTTCCAAGTGAATTTGGACAATTAATTGCTGACATAAAAGCCAATACTCCGGGGATTGAAAATGTGATAATTTCAACACATTGCCAGAATGATCTTGGGCTTTCTACTGCCAACACTTTAGCTGTAAGTGTGTAATTTCTTCCATGCCTATATGGTTATGTACTAACTTACATTGTGTGAAAAATATTGAAGCATGTTCAATTTCAGGGAGCTTGTGCAGGAGCAAGACAACTAGAGGTGACCATTAATGGCATTGGTGAAAGAGCTGGAAATGCTTCTCTGGAGGAGGTGAGTTAGAGAGTTTTATACAAAGAAGCTTGAGGTTTTTATACTGCTAGTAACAAAGGCTTTTCTCATCGCGAATGGACGAGAAATTTATAATATAAAACATGATTTTCCCACTGAAACAACTTATTAGGAAATTGCATGGTAGAAAACCGATTCTAATGAATCGTTACTGACTTACCAAATTAAAAGTATGAGTAAGAAAGGAATGGAAATTGTGTATTGGTTAATTCTTATTCCTGAAGACGTGAACATATGGGAACAGGTATATTATCATTATATTCTTTGTTAGAAACGAATGAGAAAAAAATTGTATGAAGAAGAGCAAAAACAAGTGCCAGCTAACATTTTTGCTATATAATACTGTTAAAGTTTGAAATTCCCTATCCTATGGCATGTCTGAAACATGAAAAATGGATACTTCTCTTCCTGTCTAGCAAATACGTTCCATACTTTTGTTACAATATAGCTTATATAAGGGACCAGCTACTTCTCTTTTTTTGTTTAATTCAAGACAAATCATATGACAAGAACAACTGTGAAAATGCAATAAATAACGGGTTTTTTTTACAGCGCTTGATGGTGATACTTGAAACTTGAAAATTGACACTACTGAATTGTATAGGAACTTTTTGCCTCTTTAATACTTTTTTTCTATTTGGTCATTTTCCCGTGCTTTCTTTCTTTCTTTTAATTTTTTACCTTTCCCTTGTACTGAGATAGGTTGTAATGGCCTTAAAATGTCGCGGAGAGCAAGTATTAGGTGGCCTCTACACGGGGATTAACACTCAACATATTGTTCCATCGAGCAAAATGGTATTGTACCCCTAGTTGCTTCCTATCTTCTAGAGACTTATACCAGCTAAATCGGTTTTCTTTGTGCTTTGTGATGACCTATACCTTTGCAGGTGGAGGAGTACAGTGGGCTACAGGTGCAGCCACATAAGGCAATTGTTGGAGCTAATGCATTTGCTCATGAAAGTGGCATCCATCAGGTAGCATTGATGCACCTAGATTTAGTGTTATAAACTTTTTCTTTTATATTACTGTGGTTGGTAAACATAACATGTAGCTACTTATGTTTAAACATCCATTTGTTAATCTACTGCAAGTATTGTGTTTTACTGCCTCTTTCTCAGACTGGACACTTGGTTCACTTGTTCTCTTTTAAAGCTTAAGTACATGTATATATTTCGTCAAATTATGCGCATCATAACAGAAACCACAGGTGCTTGTAGATTAAGATATCTTCTAACTCCCAACATAAAGGGCTTAACTTCAAAAGTTTGAATCTACCTAGTCTTTCTTCCCTGAAATTTTCCATTTCCTCTTTGGCCTTTTCACTTGTTGGTGTGCATTTGCTGTAATTTTCTCTAGTTGAATTTATCAATTTATCTCCTACATATTAGAATTTATAGCACAATTCAATGTTTTTTTTTTGGTTGACTGTTCAGATTTATATTAGATATCAATTATTTCAGTTATCATTCTTTGATTATCTGCAGTCAGTTCCTAGTTGTCCCCTATGTTTTTCCTTTCCTAATGATTAGATTTACTAACTTTCAACTATCGTTAAGTTGTCTACTAAAAGAAGAGATGATAATCTAAGTCTCTTCTGTCTTTTTTACTTCCCTTTATATGCTTTAGGATGGAATGTTAAAACACAAGGATACCTATGAGATTATATCTCCTGATGATGTTGGGCTTAGTCGTTCTAATGAAGCGGGTATTGTCCTTGGGAAACTCAGGTATGCGTTGGTTTTCCAGTCAATAATTATTTTTGTGAAGTCATAAGGATCATTCATTTTGTTTTCAAGTCTTATTGTGCTTACTTTGGAAATAATATTTTTTACAACTATTTTTTACAACTGTGAGTATAGCTCCATGAACTCCATGCCATTAGATTTGATCTTACATTTACTATTTCCCTATCATGGAAGAATTTCATTTAGTACTGGAGTACTGCTCCGTGAACTCCATACAGTTACTGTTTCAACAGTAAATAGTCCTCCATTTTTAATAAAATATATATCAGCCTATAGTATCTCTTTCTCTTATGTTTGAGCTAAAAACTTGTTGAGATTTTCGTGCTATAATTTGGTTATTTTACTATTGTATCACACAATCATAATAAAATTTTACTATCCTCCCTCCTGTGCCTCCTTAATTTTTCATTTGCAACGTTCACATTGAACTACATCCTTCCCTTAGGAAAACAATAACATGTTCAATTTTTTTTGCAGTGGTCGCCATGCACTGAAATCCAAAATGCTCGAGGTAAGTTGCATACATTGTGAGTTGTACATATTTATTATATCATTAAAAATAGGGATCAATCATTTTAATGTCTATTCCAGCTTGGATATGACATTGACGGAAAAGAACTAGAGGACCTCTTTTGGCGTTTTAAGTCGGTAGCTGAGAAGAAAAAGGTGAATTGAATTTTTCATATTTCCGTTAAAATTAAGTGTTCAATAGCACTGGCAATTTCTACTTCTACCTGTGTGGAACAAATGTAGAAGTTGAAGCAGCGGAGATATGTTGCCCATTTATTTGTCTTCCGTACTTCTCTTTCAGAAAATTACAGATGATGACTTAATGGCACTGATGTCAGATGAAGTTCTCCAGCCTAATGTTTATTGGAAGCTTGGAGATGTACAGGTAGATGAAATTCTTCCTCTGTGTTGTCTTTGCCGGTCTTTTCTTTTTATTCTTTTGGATTGAAAATATAAGTTCAGCTGATTCAAAATGATTTAACGTTCAATCGACAGATTATGTGTGGAAGTCTTGGCCTCTCTACAGCAACTGTGAAGCTTATAAACACTGATGGTCAAGAGCAGATTGCTTGTTCAGTTGGAACAGGACCTGTTGATGCAGCTTACAAGGCAGTGGATCTCATTGTGAAGGTTTAATACAACATGAACTCTCATAAAACCGATGGTCAAAATTGCAACTGTATTTATAAAACATTTATCCTTTGTACTACTCGAGTACTGCATTAATGTACTTTTCTTCGTTATGCAGGTGCCTATTACGCTCCTTGAATATTCCATGAATGCAGTCACAGAAGGTATTGATGCCATAGCATCAACCAGAGTGTCAATCTGCAGTGATGATAGGCATACTATAATGAATGGTTCAACTGGACAGACTATTCACCGCACATTTAGGTATGAAATCAACACGAAATATTGTTTGCCTCTTTCAGTTTTACATGGAAAAATTCTAAAGAATGACGCAGCATGGAAGAGTAAATGTAGCCATCGCTAAACAAGATGGGAACAGAAAAATATGCACACAAAATATGACAAGTAATGATTTCGGTATCTAAATGCCAAACCTATATATAATATAAATGTATCACAGGCTCATAACACAGGCAAGGTACTTCATTATCTAATATGTCAAGCAGTTAGTTATATAATGTAGATGCCCTTCGGCAGAAAAGTATGTAGATATAGGCAGAAAAAGTATGTAGATATAATAGCTTTTGAATCCCCTTGGCTTCTTCGTATGTTCACTTCTTCATATTTTGAACCTCTTTAATGAAAATCCTAGCTCCTCCAGTGTGTATCAAACAATACAATGCTTCATAAAGTGATGACATCCTTCACCATATATCAAAAACATTTCGTGCATATATGCTTGAGTCGGCATGTAATTGATACGTGAACACCATTTTCTTAGGCGAATCATAGGTCACCATAATATATGCATCAATTTTCTTTTTTGACTTGTCTCATCTTTTCTTCCAGTGGAACTGGAGCAGATATGGATGTTGTTATCTCTAGTGTCCGAGCGTATATTGGTGCATTGAACAAAATGTTGAGTTTCGAAAAGCTGGTGTCAAGATACAGCAAACCTGAAGACAGTGTGGTGGTATAAGAAAATGTTCGTAATGTTCCAGTTTCTTGTCATTTCTCGTCAATTGTATAGAACTAGGGTGCCTTATCAACAAATTACGACTTGCCTGGAAGAACGATAAAAGGCAAATTTGAGTCGTAATGCATTTTCATTTTCTGCAGGTTGATGTACAAGCTTGTATTAAATGTGTGAAAGTCATTTTAGGCTCTGCCTTGTACCAATTAAACATAAATCCTTTTATGTGGTTTAGCTTTAAATTGATTTTTGCTTAAGCAACGCTACGTTAGGAGCTTCTCTTTGAAGTTAATTGGAGGATAGAAAGTGGAAATTAGGCCATCCAAAAGTAAGGCAACAAACTTATAACCTTCCACTCAAAGCAAAATGCAATATTCAACTAACAAAAAAATTACATTTGTTATATCTTCTTATACAATGTAGTTGAAAGAGTGCCCTTGCTTCACCTGGTTGGCTTCTCTATAGCAATGTGAGATGCCTCACTTCTGCCCCTTCCACAGTGTTGATAGTTCGTTTGATAATGTTTTCCAGCTTCAGATTGTTGGTGTCTTTTTCTTTGAGCATATTTGTAACCACCATTAAATATGATGAAAATATATAATTTACAGGTAATAGTAAAATAATTTTACCTTTGAGAATCACACATGGTATTTTTCGCAACTATAATATTTTTTATGTAATATATTTAATCTCTTAATTTCACATGTAGGCTTTTAAATTGTATATATCATCATTTCTCTTATAAGAATTTTTCCTTCTTATTTAATTTTGGGTGATTGAAGATTAAGATCTTAGTTAGAGAACATATTTTAATCTTCCCATGTCTTAGATATTATTTTCTCTTTAGTTTGAATTTGTAATATTTTTTCCTTCAAATTATATATAACTCATCACAAAACATGTTTATAATGTTATTATTGGTTCGTCTTTTTTTCTTATTTTGTTAATTTATTTTCTGTTTATCAAAAATTAAATTTGAAAACTAAAAGATATTAATTATTTTTACTATTCGAATAGAGTGATGAATTTTTCATGAATACTGAAACATCATATCATCAAAAACTAACACAAATAATGCTATATTTTATATAAATACAATAAAATATACTCATACGTAGACCCGTGGACGTATCACAAGTAATTGCATTCTCAAGGCAATCTTATCGTATTGTCGTTAAGCTTCGATGTTTAGGTGCTTTATTTAAAATAAGTCATTTGTTTGGTACATATTTTAGGATCTTCTTGTTGTAGTACGCAGAATGTGTATTGAAATTTATATTTCTGATAAATTTGTCTCATGCCTTTGTTATTTCATTAAAGGCATTCGATACATTTATTATTATTTGATAGCAAATGCACCATTCTATTTTATGATTTATTTTAACGAATAAAAAAATAAAAAGTAAAATTAATATTGTTAATTTCAATATTTTATAACTCACTTTTAAATAAAAAAAATTATAATAATAGTAAGGGACAAACGTGCATTGCACGTTATCAGAAACTACTTTACAAAAAAGCACCACTTGACCTCTGTTTGAGGAATAGGGTGCAGTTGCTATCCAAAGATTACATGGACTTATGGTGGTGCTATCTTACTTACAAACAAATAAAAACAGAATTATAACACACTTTCAAAGATTCCTGGAGCTAAATATAACCTAAATTAGACGTTCTATTGAGTAATGGAAGGCTCAGATGCAGCATTATGCATTTCATCACCTGAGAGTCCGGATTGAACAAATGAACGAGCCATCCCTGTCATTGTTGCAACCTCTTTCTTGTACTGCATAGGGATGGAAGAGAGTACAAGGGGGGGGATATGACATAATCAGTTTCTTGTGAGTCAGCTTCGCTGCAGATATAGGTAAAAGCATGAAAATCTTACCTCGTCGACAGCTCCTGCCTTAATTTTAGACTGCATAATGCACCATTTCTTGAAATGCGTACCTGTTCGAATCTCAGAAGTTAGTTCGCCTTTACAACGTAATAATTCATATCCCCATTCTTAATATGTTAGATGGTTGATACTTTGAATTCTAATCTTCCTGGTCACCCATATAAGATATACTTTACCACAGTTGCTCCTGTAACCATCATGTAACACAATTGACACCTATGAACTATACGTGGGCTGTATCATATGCTATAATTCATACAGATAGATACAACAACTCAGTGTAATCCCGCAAAGTAGAGATTCACACAAATAGACTTGAATAAGATGACAATGCAGATTCAGACCAATCAGCTTGGAGTAAAGAAATTTTCTAACTGCAGCTTAACATCAAATGATCTTAGGAGGAACTTGGGAAGCACAAGTGAAGGCTCAAACCATTGCAAGAGGCAAACAGATTCACACCTACTTAAAATCCCAGCATGATGGATGAAAAGGGTAGTAATCCTTCATAGCCCCCAGGGCTTTGGTCAAAGTGGTAAGAGCACAACACGTGATGTGTGCGCACATCATAAGTTCAGACCCTATGGCAGGCAAAATCTCGGGGCTTAAGTGGAGAAGAGTAGGGGGGCGGGGCTCATAATCAATCAAATTTCAAACGCAGCCTTTGGCCCTCAGAGACTTTTAAGTAAGTAAAAAATGAAAGAGTAGTCCATAAGAGTCGACGAAAGAGTACTACAAGGTGACTAGGAATGTAAGTGACAGAAAGTATAAAAAAAATGATAAGCTAAAAGCAGACATGCAACACAAGGATGATTAGAAAGATGAGCAGCCAAAAGATACTAAGAGGTTGATAAATGACACTGGTTGATATTTCACAAAGGTAAAGTCATTCCTGGTGGTGCATTACAAAATGAACAATGTAGACAAATATTCCAGATCTTGCCTGGTCTACTTCTAGAAAAAAATCTATTATAAAAAATTACCAAAAATAATCGGTAAACCAGGAACGAGAAATTCTTTAGAACGAGCAAAAGGTGACAAATGAATAGTAGATTAAACACTTCCAACTGAACGAGAAACCATAGCCTAGTGAAACTTACCAACTTTTATGTCTAAAATGCAGGACGAGTCAGAAGATGCCTCTAACAACCATCTACAGTGAACCTGATTCAATGACAAATCGAATTATAGATAAACAAGGGGCGATCCTACAGCAGATAAGCAATGATACATAGCATGTGGGGTCATCTATAAGGACCACCATTGAATTGAAAGCACAAATACTGGAAAACGAATATGGGCTGATGAGCAAACCCAGCAATACCTCAAAGCATGATCCAAATGGGACATCATGGGCCTGTTGTACAGTCTCAAAAAACTAAAAGAAAGGAAAATGGTAATTAATATAATACAAATTATTATAGCATAAAAGCGACCAGTAAACAAGGTGGCAAAAGAAATGATGAGATACCAGCATTTTCTTATCCGGTGACAAGATGGCGTGCTGGTACTCTGTCATTGCTGAATCTGGGGGACACATGGGACTGTTACATATGGTTCTGAATGTTATCTCTCTGACTTGGCCGTCATACTCATCAGCGGAATGCCATGGACCTATCTATAAAAATAAAGGCATTCAAAAGTTTAGCCATAGTTAAGGCCACATGAATGAAGCAATTTTTATTTTGGGGTCACTCTAGCTCTAGACAGGAACAACTGAACTTCCAAAGATGTGTTAAATTTTGTTAACCTAATTGCAGAAAAAGAAATGTACGCCTGTGACAACTACTTCAAATTTATTTACTTCCTCTTCTTCTTGAAGTCTGAAATTTTTGTGCCCCAAAACTAATTTAGTTAAAAATCAGCAGAGGTCAATTGAATTTTACAAGACAAAAGGGAACAAAGAGGTCCAAGCCTACAAAGAACACATCAACTAAACATAAGCAGTTGTTTTCATCCTTCTGAAAGGTTACTTCTTTTTGTTCCATCAAGAAATAACTCATATTACACTTTCTTACTTCTTTATGGATTATTTAGCATCATCAAATTTTTCTTATTGTTTTCAGGGTTAAGGATAACCTTTATTAATTGAGGAAACATTTCTACAGTATGCAGGAAGAAGTGAAAAAGGCTAAATTGAGTTCCTAAATTGTCCACTCGTATTTAGGTGATATAAAGCTAAGTTGCTTGGAATCTTCACTTTCGGTGCCGCACCCGTGTCAACACGATGTGGGTGTGGATGTGGGATCCGTACCCAATCTGGTCAACTAGTTTTGGGTACTTTGACCAAATTTGAGAGAGAAATTCTAGACATATTCAATGATTTATAAAATAAAAACCAAAACTAAGGTTGAATTGAAGAAAATGAATATATAAAACTATTGTCACTCCCTTTTCTTTCATCTCCTTTCAAGATTCTCCACTTAATCAATATTTTCTTAGGGATGGCAATGGGGGTAGGGCAGCGTGGAGTGGGGCAGGGTAAAACCTAAATGGGGCGGGGCGCAGGGAAGGGTAAAACCTAAATGGGGCGGGGCGCAGGGAAGGGTAAAACCTAAATGAGGCAGGGCGGGGTGATACACAGGTCTGCAATTATTTCTGAATTATGTAAGAAGAACAGAGCAAAGTAGATTATTACTCTGAACACCAATGAGTTTCACTAATCCACTTTATTTCACAATTGTATTGCTATTAAAGTCAGAGACTTCTCTATTACTCATTTATATATATATATTATATATATATATATATATATATATATATATATATTTGAATTTGAGATTAAGTATTTCATATTTAATTTTCAATATCTTGATTATATCAAAAGGTTTGAAGAATGCATGTATAAATGCACGTTCAAAAGGGAGTTTGAACTTATATTCTAAATTAGAAAGAATATTGTACAGCAGGATTGAACATATTACAAATTAAAAAATAACAAGCAAAAATTGAAAAAGAGGGTAGGGCAGGGCTTAATAGAGTGGGGCAGGGCAGGGCATGGATTTTTTTTTTTTTTAAATTACTAAACGGGGTGGGGTAGGGCCAGTAAAAATCTAAACAGGTTATGGCTTGCCCTACCCCGCCTCGGCCAGTTTACATCCCTAATTTCTCCTCAAGCTTTCCACATAATATCTCATAATTTAGGTTTTATAACTCTATTTTTAGGTATTTAAATTATATTTAGCCGAATCCGTTCACCTGTATCCATACATGGATCCGTATCCCCAAATCTTAAAATTTAGATCATAGAGGATCCGACCTCTAGATCCACACTTGTACCTGACATCTGCACCGGAGTCTAAAGCAACTTAGATTTAAAGTAGTTTAGTAACAGTAAAATATAAGCAATCTTTTCCCTGTTGATCATAGAAAAAATTTAGTGTAGGATCAGGGATCAGATACGGTGAGGCCAGTGATGTATCAAATTCATCAGACTTTCAGAACATAAAAGATTTATGAGCAAGTAACGCTTTTTTCAGATTGTGATAGGCAATTCTAGTTTTATGCTTTAATACCTCATCAACCTAAAGGGAATTTCCTAGAGCTTGAAGTATCATTTTCTTTCCATTCAATTCAGAAAAAAGCCTTCTCAACTCATCATCTTTTAAATCTCCTAAATTGCTCTCCCCTCAAGTGCTACTTTCATGTTCCTAACCACCAGCAGCAATCCTTACTCCTCTTCAGCCCCTTCTGACAGGCCCGAGCATATAGCCAGCAGTAAACTCCATGCAGATTTGGATATATACACACAACATACCATCACATTCAAGATATGGAGAAAATGTATTTCCACAAAGTTCACATTTTATGCTTACTTTGTTTTCCAATAAATAGAAAGACTGATAAGAAATTGCACCAGAAACACTACAACCTGATAATCAACATCACAGGTTCTTCAAGGTAACTTGCATGCTTGGAACTACAGCTATTACCTACCTCTTTTACTTTTGACAGGGCATATGCCCTAAAAGATGCATTTCAATTGAGTGAGAAATTATTTTGACATCCAACTATAGTTAAACATCCTGCTTCACCCACAAAAAAGTTATTTTCTTTTTTTAAATAAAGGAAAAGAAAACAAAAACTGTAGTACTTGAGCTCTGAAGTGCATAAAATGAGAAGCACAGTTCACAAAAACGTTCTAACTTTAAGAAACCAGGACATGGAACTTACGTTGAGATTAGAATCTTTGCGTGCTGTACGGTACTCGGTAGTGAAATTTGAACCATCAGACAATAGTATGTCAAAAAATTGTTGAGGTGTACATGGGAAGGTGTCCTGAAAATTTATAATAAAATCTTAAATCATGTATCAAGAGGTTCTAGTTGCTAAATGATAAGAGCTTAGGTTTCATACATACATTGTATATACCAGATAGGACTTCTTCTTTGATAAAAGGCTGAGATTTCCCAGTCATTGGCACATTTTCTTCCTGGCTCATATCCATCTTTTTATTTCCTTTAACTGAGCTGCTATGTGCACGTAGTGCTGACTGTTCCCTCTCCTAAAAGAAAACCAAGATGGAAAATGTGTGGGCATGGGGGGTCATGACCGAGAAGATAAACATAGGTATAGAATGGAAAATCTAGGGAAAACTGTCATGACCAAAGGATGCACTATAAATAATAACAAATTTCTTAAATTCTAAGCTTTATGAGCAAATTTAAAACTGCTGAGATTAAGAACACATCTGCACATGATGTTGCTTCAACAAGCTCACAGATAAAATATTATTACACAACATCAGAAGTATGCAGTGACAACAACAAATTGTTATACCTCTTAGCAATGTTTTGTAGCCTCCTAGATTAACAGAGCATTTCTTTGCTCTTCTGCTTGGCCAAAAAGTTGATAAGATGCTTATGAGAAATGAAACATGAGCATCATTCTGGAGTAATAAAAAATATTTAGGCAAACAATAATTAACATGTAACTTGGGACCTTCCTTGCACAGTTACACAATGCAATCACATTGAAGAAACTCGTAAATGCTACTTCCAACATGTTTGCGTTGATTTACAACCAATTACTATTCTTTTCATTTTTGATAAAATACAAAAATAAAATAATAAATACATACATATTAACCAGTAACCGTTCCTTTTTAAACCTAATTTATCCAACCCTATTTGAAACCAAGTAATCGGGATGTTATCAACATGGCAAAGATCTATACTAGAAGAGTGAGGTCTAATGAAATAGAGATTATTGATATGAAGTTTCTGACTTGCCTCTGCCCTCAAAAGGGGCCCATGTCTCTGATCCCGATGATTAAGATTATTGTCTAGGATTATATTCTTACAATTGATCAACATGAAAGCATGAAAGTAATCACCCTTTTTTCCTTGGAACAAGGATCTATTTTACAAGCACAGAAAGTAGGGTGCTTTATGTCATTCTTATGCACTACTGGGCAAATCATCCATCACAAGTCAATACATGTACTCTAGTCCTTTCCTTTTTCTATTTTCTCTCTTTATATTCTACACAGCATTCTCATGCTCGCAATATACATCGATATGCCTGAATATTTATCACTCTAAACGGCTTCCTATCACGGTATAGCTCTTCATGAGAGAACATCAATATGGTAATCAAAATCAAACAGCTATCCAAAGTCTTCTTCTTTCCTAGAGTGTAAATAGAGATATTTACTATACTAGAAGAAATCTTCCATCAATTAGAAGTGAGATAAGATGATAAATAGAAGAAAGACATAAATTTGATGTCTAGTATGCTAATGCATTAGAGCTAGGTAGCTTACATGATACGTATCCTATATGCTACATGACTCTTTTGGTATAGTTAACTTAAGTAGGATATATTTCCAATGTGCAGCACAGTAACACAGGTGGGAAAGGATGCAATCACTTACTAGTTCACTGTCCTATTGCATCCAGATTATGGGTATGGTCTGGAGCATAAATTTGAGTGTAACATGAATACTAGGGACTGCCAGAGAGGTGCTTCTAGGATATAACTTGGGAGAAAGAGAAGGAAATCAGAAGATCTCCTCCTGCATTCATGCAGCTAATATGCGAAAGAAAATAGGAGTGTGTTTGATGGATAGAGAACTTGTTTGTATAGATTATTGGAAATAACAAATTTGTACAACTTTGAAACACTTAGTGATATTGTGTTGCTGTTGATGCTCTTTGTAGATACTCATCTCTTCCTTTTAGATTCTCTACATTTTCTATACTTGTATGTGGGATCCCCCCATCTCATTAATAAATTATAACTTCATCAACAAAAAAATAAGAGGAAAAACACAGTGAAGCAGGCAATTTGATTTGTAGGATGTTCTAGAAGCAACTTTCATTAAGAATGTATAACTGATTAATATCTCAAATAATTAGAAAAAAGGACTAATTAAAAGCAGAGAAAATACCTTTTTCTCTGCTTCTAGCATTTCATGGTAGTTCGTTGTTGAGCGTTGCAAGGCTCTAATTGCATGATTCCTATTCCAAAAAGACGCGAACATATATCGTACTCGCCCTGGAAGTTGAAAAATTATGTGATTAGACAATCAATATTAAGAATCAAGAATGTCAATATTGAATTCACCACTAACATGAGTTGAAATAAAGAACTTCTCATCTTCACAATTTGTATCTCGTTTTAACTTGAAAGAATATTGATAGAGGATTTAATTGTGTATGTTTTTTAGTTTGTTGTTAGCTTGAAGAACATGTGGTGCCAGACAACAGGTAGATATTAGAGTTCTTTTTTGTTTTTTGTTTTTCCCTAAAAGCTTTGAGTATTAGGTGGGAGAAAAAGATAACTTCCTTTTTTTTTTTACAAAGATAACGGTTGTGTATAAATCTTCAGCATTAAAGGCTGGGATCCCAAATTACATCATGGAACTACATACAGTTGATCATACACAACAAAACTAAACTAGATCCTACTTCATCTTTACAAAGAACCTAAGATATCTATAATAGCTATAGGATCATCTACTTACTCAGAACAGCACCAACTGAAAAACGTGATAATACAAGTCATCTTAATCCTGTGTAAAGGACTACTAATGCTCTCATAACATTTCATATTTCTCTCCTGCCATATGGTTCGCCAAATCACTGCTGGGACAATTCTCCATCTGCTTTGGTCTGTACTGCCACTACCTTCATTGTTCTAGCTTTCTATAGCTTAACTTGCCCTTTGTGGCATGGTCCAACTTGTGCCCCTGAAGCTGGTAAACAAGTTCTAAAGTTGTCTAACCACCCTACTGTGAAGAAACAGAACAGATGGTTGATTGTCTCTGCTTGTTTCTCACAAACAAAACACTAGGACACAATCCCTCTTCATGAGATTATCCTAAGTTAGTGCTGCCTCTTTTACTACCAACCAAGTAAAGATTGCCACCTTATATGGAATTTTGACTTTCCAGATAAGCTTCCAAGGCTAAAATCTCAGTTGAGGCTCATTTGATTCAGATTCTTGTAGGCAGAGCTAACCGTAAAGATACCTTTGTTGTGATGAAACAACCTGAGAGTGTCTTCTCCCTCTTTCAATCCTCCAAAATGATCTAGGGTGCCATAAAATTCAGCTAGTCTATCACCTCGAAATTATCTTAATAAATAATGCTCTATCACTCATATAACATGTAAAGAATTAAAATTAAATTTAAACCCACATACAATCGCATATACCCCATCCCTTCCCACCCCACATTAGTTTTAAAAAAAACCCACTTCACCCGCCCCCACAACCTTAAACCCGCCCGCCCCGTCCCGCATAGCCTTAAACCCGCCCCACCCACCCTAACATCTGCCCCGCTCCATTGCCATCCCTAAAGTTACTTCCTTAGTTTCCAATAGTCTATCTTCTCATACTTGGCCTGAATCACTCTAACCCAAAGGAACTGCTCCTCTTCAGGAAATCTCCACAACCACTTCATCACAAGGCTTTTGTTCTGTTTCTTCAAGTTTCTAATGCCTAACCCAACTTATTTCTTTGAAAGATTTCCAGTCTTTTATTTAACCAAATGAAATCCTTTGTACTCTTCTCTCAATTCCACAAAAGAATCCTCCTTAATGCATCAATTCTTTCCTTTACCTTAGGTGGGAGAGGAAAAACTAACATCAAATCTGTGGGCAAAGCATCTAAGACTGAATTGATCAGGGCCAATCTTCCACCTCTAGACAAATACTGTGCTTTCCATCTGAGTAATTTTGGGTTATATGGTACTTAAAATTCCATTTATTATTTTTAATAATTAAGGAACAATTTTATTATCAAGAGAGCAATGAATTAAAAAAAACCTATTTGGACAGTATAACCCAACTGCCATTCAGCATAGCCCAGACCCCACTTAGTGGGATTTCCTGGGTATGTTGTTTTTGTCGTTACAATTCAGCATAGCACCTACCAAACAAAAATAATCCTACATCACGCTATTCTCTACTCCATATAGGGTAGAAGTTCCGGTGATCCAGCCAAGACTGCTGCTTATAGCTCCTCTTGAATGAATGTCTTGGATTATCTGCTTCACGAGAGACTAAATGGACTGCTGCTTGTTGTTGTAAAATTTCATTTTTCTTAAAATAAAAGTAGATATTATTTTGGGTCAGTCATCATTTTCTTTATAAAAGTAGATACTACACAAATGAAACTTGGAATGAACTTTAGACTTGCATTATCGTGCTAGGAGTCTACAAGAGTTATTCAAGTCAACAGAGAATCTCCTCCTAACAAATCAGTCAATCATTCTACATCTCAACCCAAAATCAGTTTGCACAGGGCTTCCCTCCTAAGTCCTAACAAACCAAAAAGGAAGAAAAAACATATAAGATAATTGAAATTCACAAAATAGGTTGGTTTACTAACCATCAGGATTTCCTAAAGGAGGTACCCCATGACCGCCTGCACCTGTACGCAGAATTATTGTAATAGCAGGGTTAATGAATGCATGCTGGCTCCTCCTTATCTAAAAGCAAAATAACACTACCATCAATTTCCAAAATATTTCCAAGGCAACCTTCCCAAGCACCGTGACAACTTGGAAATGACAATCCTCATAACATGCACAGATAATATCATACCTCGTCAATATCTCCTAAAGGAATAACTACCTGTGAAAAGAAAAAAGGAATAACTAGGTCAAATGAGCAGCCTAGAATACACAAGCTTCATCATTCTTGATATAGATTTACTATATCAAAATGGCTGGGGGGGAATACAGTCTTGACCAGTTAGATCCAGGGTTGGAAAGAAAAATATTAGGATATAAAACCAGGCACATATACTAGAGAATAGAAAAGGGATGTCTTTAGCCAGAATCAAATTTTGTTTATCAATCAGAAAAAAATTCCAATAAATTTTGAATAACATCCTCCAAAGTTCAAAATATCAACCAGTGAGGTTGCAGTAGAAATATTTGTAACTAGCCTTCTGAATGGAAGTACTGCACACAGGACAAGCTAATTAGCATTGGGGGAAAAAAAAAAACATCACAAGTAAATGTTTGAAAAAATTCAAAGAGCAAATTCACAAGGTCCCAATTTCCAATTTAGGGCATAGAACTTAAGGTGGAACTGACCTTCATTTGCTTTGAGAATACATTTGAATGGAAGCAAATATGCCACGAGGAGACGTACATACGTCCATGATACAAAAATGACCTCTCAAGTGCACAAGAATAACTATGCTCAACAACCTGCAATTAATGGTTCCTTAAGTGATCAAGCTGAATAGTCTAGTTGTCCAACTTAGTATCCTTGCAAAACTAAGAGACCTCTATAAAACCAAATCAGCACTTGCCTCATCAGCAGGGAGATCAAAAATTGTTTGCAGCGGGCCAGGTTTCTGATGAACTACAGTAGGCCCTTCTTTATCCAAACCAATCCTTCTACGAGTATTAGCACAGCCATTCAACCCCCTAAGACACCAAGAAAGAACACGGAGAGGAAAGAACATTATCTACCAGTTCTCAGAAATATTATCTTTTGGTAAGATAGATACGACAGAACTATAACATTATCATCAGTTAATTTGCTGATGGATAAATAATCTTCCAGCAATCGAAAGAATAATTTGTACTAAATAAGTCTCCTGCAACTCTCCATTGAAAGCGAGAAATGTTCAAATTGAACATGAAATGCATTATCTAATTATTGCAAAACAAAGAAATTAGATTACATCTCCTCATCCACTTGCCAAAAACGAGATGTGTCATAAGTATATAAAGCGCGAGCCGTTTCACAGACTTAATAGCATGTATGGAATGGATGGTACAAGGGCATTATCTTGGAATCAACAGGTCATCACTAGAGACTATATAATTGAGCGTCAAACTTCTCCCCCGGTGCTTTGGTCTTTTCACTATCCAAATACTCACTAGCCTTTTGGGTTAAGTGATATTGAACACCTTGACCTTTGCACCACAACTCAATCGTGGAAACCATGCTAAATAGTTTGAACTTCCCATTAATGATTCAGAAGTAATCTTAAGGCTTGAAGTTCTGAATTTCATATTTTTTGAGCCAATTACATCAAATCAAGACATCTTGTGAAATCTTTAGTAGCCCAATATCTGGAAAAAATCAAAGTCGCAACCGGATCTAGAAAAAAACAGTTTCAGTTGCCCGAAAATTAAATCTAACAACAGGAAAGAGGTCGAAATCATTAAAAAAAAGTATGTAAACAGAATTTTAGGCTTGACTAGAGTAATACTTTATCTCAAGGCTAAAATATCATATGTTTGTTTTTTTTAATCCATGGTGGTTGTCCTCCACTAGCCTCTTTACCAGTAGACAACAAGAATGCTTTTCTCCATATTGACCTTTAGGTGGGAGTTTATATGGAGCAACCACCTGGTTTTGTGGCTCAGGGAGAGTCTAGCCTGGTGTGTTGATTGCAATGGTCACTTTATAATCTGAAATAGTCTCCTCAAACATTGCTTGGAAAGTTCAGCATAGTAATTCATGAGTTTGTCGGAACTCGTAATGAGGTTGATCACTACTAGGGGTGGAAATTGGGAGGTTGGGTCAAATTTGGGTGGGTCATAATGGGGGTTAAGACAACAATCGGGTCAAAACCCAACCCAAATTTGCTTGGGTCAAAACGGGTTAGGTAATGAGTTATATAACGAGTCAAGACTCAGCCTGATCCTATTTTTACTAAGTTAAATTGTTTTATTAGTTATTTTGAACTATTATAGTACCTAATAAAATTATCAGGTTAAGCATTTTAGTAAATAGCATTAGTCCCATGCAGAATGGTTGACATTCAAACAGGAAGAAATGTAAGGCCCCAAAAAGAAGATAACGTCCTACCTTGATGAATTGATATTGAGTTTTACTGTTTTAATATGAAGACAAACCTGGAAAAGAAACAGTCATGATTTAGTTTCACAAGGATAGAACTTTACGGCATCAAGCAAAACCATGATGCTTTATTCCAAAAGAAAAAGGGAAACAAGAAGATGAAATCATCAATATATACCTGTCCTGATGTGCTGTTCAATGTATGCCAAACAGCACCTGTCTGACCTTCATTTTCAACAGGCACAATCACTGAACCAAGAACAGCACTTTTCCAAATTATGTCCCAATCATATATTGTCACATTTATCTGCCGAACAATCAAGCACAATAAAGAAAATGACCAAGAACACCAAAATTCCTGTAGCCACAAGTTAATCTAATAAATGACTTAGAGCACTAGCTCCAAAGAGTCTTACAGAAACACAATATAGCACTTGTGCTTCATTTGACAAGTCTGTTGAATAGCTTACCTCTGCTGGCAGCTCATCAACAGAAAAGTTGAACTCCTCCCCCCACATAGGATTTCTTGAGCCAGGGATCATTGAACTGCAACAGGTACAAGAGTACACATTGTTAATCAGATGCAACAATACATGCTAAATATATGCTTTCGTATAAGAACTTAACCATTCCTCATCACCCCAAGTGTACGCTTGCATATACACGCATGCACACATATCTCAAGCCTAGTCAACATAACTGTCTCTCCTTCTCACCCCCACCCCCAGCTGGAGCCCTCTGCTTCTGATGATGAATTTAAAGACAAATCTTAGATTGTACCCATTGTTAACAAATCAACTGACTGAGAAGAGAACGTATGCTCTCAGCTGATCAGATAAACTGTGGCTCACTTTCAACTGTTACTACAGAGTACATGAAGTAACATACCATCTTAAAACCAAACCAACCACCAATGTCAGATATTGTCCATTTTCTCAAAACATAAAGTTCAAAACAACTTTATCTCATTTTAACAATATTTTCATAGTCATCGTTTTATATAAAAAAAAAAACTGGAAGATGAGGAAAAACAGAAGAAGATCATCGTACCAGCAAGAAGCAAAACTAGCACTAACTTTCAAAAAAAGGGAAGGACTAAGATGTAACAAGGTTCTCAAGTTGATTTTCAAGTTAAAATAAATTCATAAATGCTTGTTTAAGTGAACTTAATAGCAACTGGAAGGACATTCAATGTACAAATACGTAATTGCACTAGAAAATCATCACACTTTCTTCAACGATGCAACATCTATTTATATGACTGGCCATTCAAGATAACAGGATAACAAAAATAGATGAGAGTCACCTAAATCTTTTTTGTGTACCACAAGTGATGATTGCATATGGATCTGATGTGCCATTCAAATTAGCAGCAATTAGATTTTTAGCAGCTAACAGTTCAACCTGGAATATAGGAGAATCACTAGTCAAGTATGAATTCCTAAAATACCTATTACATGCATTAAAAATCCCAACACATGAGTCAATACAATGAATTACATTGGTAAGTAATAGCAATGGTGTACAATACACCACAATTAGAGATAAGAATGATAGCATATTGCATGAGCACCAAGTTCAGAAATATACCTTGATTATATATGTAGAATTAGTTGGAGGGTCTCCTTTTAGCTGGCCTATCTACAAAATAAGTGCACAACTACATGTCAAAATAACTCGATGTAACTGAATAATAGAATGGAAACAAAAGCCCCCCCCCCCCCCCCCCCCAAAAAAAAAAAGAAAAAGTCAACAACCTAAACAAATGACTATCTAATCTTATATAGAAAACCCATCAAGGTTTATAATTCTCAAAGTCAAATCAAAGGAATTTCTTTTCTAGAAACTTCCTTCAAGTCAGATTCCTGTTAACCAGGCCTCCTGATAAACATTCTAAAGTAAACATAACATACATTAATGTTAAATTATCAGCCTGTATCCAAGAGATGAGTGGCATATTACTGCTAATTTTGACAATATCTTTTCCATAAAAAAGTTCTTCAGTTCCAAATTGAATTTCTTATTTTAACTTGGCACATGTATTACATAAGGATATCACAGATTGTTATTATGTTAAGCAAGTGAACATGTGGACACCACTGATTACTTTCTGGTTTTTGTGGATTAGAAAGGTAAGGCATTCACAACTGTTCACCACTATGGTGGAATATATTACCAAGACCTTCTCATGTTGTTTAACTTATTTACTCTCTAAGTAGTCAACATCAGCCTTATTTAACTTAGCCTTATCCAATTATCTTTTCGAAGGTTTTTGACTTGTACTTTTCCCATCAATTCTTTTTTTTTTAACTTACTGACTTCACATGTTTACCCTGGAGTTCTAAATTTACAATTTCTGTTATATTTTATTTTTTATAAAGTCAATCTCTGTTTAAAGATAATTCAATCATTTTCAACGTTAAATTGAATAAATTAAGCCAACCTAGGTAATACGTTATTTGCAGATGACATTGTTTTGATCAAGGAGACTCCCGGCAAAGTCAACGATGGACTGGAGGTGTGGAGACAGACTTTGG
Organism: Solanum habrochaites; assembly: GCA_027704765.1. NCBI lineage: Eukaryota > Viridiplantae > Streptophyta > Magnoliopsida > Solanales > Solanaceae > Solanum > Solanum habrochaites. Next base: position 4,320,627 of record JAKWJA010002496.1, read on the forward strand.
AGTCTAAAAGGTTCAAGCTGAGAAGGACCAAGAAAGAGTATATGGAGTGTAAATTTAGTGATTAGATGCTTAAGACAGACGTAAAAGTGAGACTTGATACTCAAGTTATCCAGAAGAGTGAAGATTTAATTATTTGAGGTCTAAGATCCAAGGACATGGGTTGATCCATAATGATGTCACACACTGTAATGGTACAGCTAGGATGAAGTGGAGGCTTGCATCTGGTGTCTTGGGTGACATGAAAATACCACAAAAACTTAAAAGGTAAGTTTTATAGAGTGGTGGTTAGACCGGCTTTGTTGTATGGGACGGAGTGCTAGCCAGTCAAAACTCCTATGTTCAAAAGATGTGAGTGGCAGAAATGAGGATGTTGAGATGGATGTGTGGGCATACTAGGAGCGACAAAATTAGGAATCAGTATATCCGGGACAAAGTGGGAGTAGCCGCCATGGTGGACAAGATGAGGGAAGGGAGATTGAGATGGTTTGGACATGTGAAGAGATGTAGGATGCCCTAGTAAGGAGGTGCGAGAGGCTGGAGATAGTAGGGTCAATGAGAGGCAGAGGTAGGTTGAAGAAGTATTAGGGAGAGGTGATTAGGTAGGATACGGTGCATCTTCAACATTTCGAGGACATGACGTAGATAAGAGGCAATGGAGGTCACAAAAGGCATCTCATGGGTGGCTATAGAGATGAAAAAGTATGTCCGAAAGTCCCGAATAAAGTGAAGGAAGAGATCAAAGAATATATGTTGAAGAAAAATGAGTTTAAAGCTCAAATAAACCATGAAGCATCCATGGTTAATCTTGTTGATAATGATTAAATGGATGATGATGAATTTGAAGTGAATATGCCAATGCCAATGGGGCCTCCCTCAAAGCAACAAAGGATGCCTTCAAGTAGTGGGAGTGGGTCTTCCATCAATAGCACTGTCAAGGGTCCTTTGAATCTCTATTTCTCACAAAAATCAAATGAAAAGAGAAAAGGTGAACCTTTTGACTTAGAATATTCTTGAAAGATTTTGAGGGATTGTGTTGTATCTGCTTTTGCTAGGTGGATGTATGATGCAGGACTTCCTTTCAATTGTGTTAACTACACAAAAAGTTTTGGTGAATTCATTGAGGCAGTCGGCCAATATGGTTCTGCAATGAAGCCTCCCACCTATCATGAGGTAAGAGTTCCTTTTCTAAAAAAGGAGGTGGAGAGGACAAACAAGATAGTAGAAGAACATAAGGCTCAATGGAAAACGTATGGTTGTTCCATTATGATGGATAAATGGACAGCAAGGAATGGAAAAATGGTCATTAATGTTTTGGTGAACTCTCCAAGAGGGAGTGTATTTCTTGAATCTTATGATGCTAGTAACTCTTCTACCGACTCTAATAAGATGTTTAATTTGTTTGAGAAGACTATCATGAAGGTAGGGCAGGAAAATGTGGTACAAGTTGTGACTGATAATGCAAGTGAGAACAAAAAAGCTGGTAACATGTTGAAGGGAGTGTTCCCACATATTTTCTGGACTCCTTGTGCTGCTCACTGTATCAACTTGATGTTTGGTGATATTTCAAACAAGCCCCGTATTCTACAGGTGAACTTGAGTCTTGATATTTAATTTGCTTTTTTAAACTTCATGTTAGATTTCTTTACATTTTAACTGTCATTTTTTTGACAGTTTTTGGCAAGGCTATTAAGATACATGCTTATATCAATCAAAGGGCATTGTTGTTGAATATGATAAGGAGATATACAAAGCAAAGAAATTTGGTAAAACCCGCCAAGACAAGATTCACAACAGCTTTTTTGACTTTGTATAGTTTTTATAAGCAAAAGAAAAATTTGAGAAATTTCTTTATGTCAACTGAATGGAATGAGAGTATTTATTCAAAGGAACCTCTTGGTAAAGAAGTTGCGAGACATATCATTAGTCCATTTTTGTGGAATGACGTTGTTCAAGCACTCAGAGTTGGTGGCCCTTTAATTCATGCACTTCGTATGGTAGATGGACAGAAAAAACCACCAATGGGTTACATTTATGAAGCCATGGATAGGGACAAAGAAAGTATTGAAAAGGCATTCAATTATGATACCAGGAAATATCAAAGTGTTTTTGAAATCATTGATGCAAGGTGGACAGATCAACTTCATCAGCCTTTGCATGCAGCGGGACACATTTTGAACCCAGGGCTCTATTATAAAAATAATGACATGAAGACTTTAACTGAAGAAGTGTGGCGGGATATCATAAATGTGTTGAGAGGATGATCCCAGATAAAACTTTGCAAGACAAAATAGGGGAGGAGCTTGGTGTGTACATGAAAGCGGATGACCTACTTGGAATTGAATCAGCCATTAGAGCTAGAACCTTGAGATCACCAGGTGAGAATTTCATCTTTTAATTGTTTACAACTTCAACTTTTAAGTTATTACACATCTTTTAAAATAACTCTTCTACAGTTGATGGTGGATGCAATATGGTCATAATGTCCCAAACTTGCAACAATTTGCTATAAGAGTACAAAGTTTAACTTGTAGCGCATCCGGTTGTGAGAGAAATTGAAGCGTGTATGAACATGTGAGAAACTACATTACATTAATACATTATTACTAATTTAATTGATATCTTAATCATCCCAAGTCCTCCTATTAATTACTTTCTACTATGTGCAGATTCATAGTAAAAAGAGAAATAGGCTGGAGTTGACACGCCTCAATGATCTAGTGTTCATCAAATATAATAGAACATTGGCGCGTCGTTACAAGGCTCGTGATACCATTGATCCAATTTTGTTGGATAGTATTGATGAGGCAAATGAATGGTTAACTGGAGCACCACAAGATCACCAAGATGAAGAAGAGTACGAAGGAGAAAGTCTCACTTATGGTGATGTTTCAGTGGCAAGTGGTGTTGAGGAGAATATTTATAGTTTTAGGGGGAGAACATTAAGGGGCAAGGAAAGAGAAGTTGGAGGTTCTAGTTCAAGTCGAAACCTTGTTGATGAGCCTTCTGATGATGAAGAAGATGATGGCCAAGTAGAACCCTTGGTTATGGCACTTGAAGAGTTTGAGGATCTTGTTGAAGAATAGGAGTTTGAATCTATGTGATTTAATTATGTTTTTGATTTTTGCTTTATATGTTATGACTTATGAGTATTATTGACTATGTAATTTCTTTCAATCTAAGACTATATTACCTCTATTTAGTTATTTAATATTTTTTTATTTTTATACTAAATGTCGCTTTTTTAAAAAAAAGTGCACGCTTCGCTTCACGCTTCTCGCTTCTGTGAAGCAAGCCCTCATCGCTTTTTTCCGCTTCTCGCTTCCCAAAACACTGGAGCTGACGGTCTTGCGGAAAAAATCTCTCTACCTCCGCGAGGTAAAGGTAAGGTATGTGTATATTTTATCCTCCCCAGACTCCACTTGGGAGTGGTGTTGTTGTTGCTTAGCCGAGTTCTTGTATTAACTAACTCTTAAGAGAAATGTTCAAACATATTAATCAGCTGAGCATTTTAGAACTCCAAAAAACTGCTGCCAAGTACTTTAAATCTTACTAGTTAGTTTTTTCACAATAACCAAGTGTATACTCCTTATTTCAAATTGAGGGTTTCGTTTCAAGTTGGATTCTTCAAAGTAATGTCAACTTTCTTGAAATGGAACATTCACCTTATACAAATACCATCAGAAAATAAAATTTGACCCCACATTTTACATTTCCCAAAATCAAAAGAAATCAAAATATAGCTAAGTACAACATGGGTCCACTAGCTTAAGCTAACATATATTTAAGTTCAAAGACAATAAGCGCACTAACAATAGTGCTTGGCCTAAAGACTTCTCTGAAGACGGTTGAAAAGAACAAAAGACATCTCTTTGCGAATAAACAAATTTCTTTTCCCAAAGAATTTATTTTTTACTGAATAATACAAACCACCCTTTTGTTTTGAGCAAGCCTTAACCAAACCAAACTTATTCCAGTTAGCCGACAATTACTTTAATTTTTTTTTTTATAGTTTTTTAGTTTTTCTTTGACTTTACATGTTCTCTTCCTTGTTATTATGCTTCAAATCCTAACCATGGCTCCTTTCATGCACATTATTCGTGATACTACTGAAAGCTTATATGGTGAAACTGAAATTAATAATATGTGGAGAGTCTGATGCAGAAACATCTAATCAGACATGTAGTGCAAACACATTCCAATAAAAGACAGTCCCAAGTGCAACCACCATTCCAATTTTCATCTTTAAAAAATTTGGAGTCCCTAATGGACACACTGATCAGAGAAAAATAAAAACAACCTTGCAATAACACCCTAACATTTGAAGCAAATAAAATAACCTTACACATCCAATCAATCAACAATGCCCTCATTCCCAAATTATTCACAATGAAATTAATTTGATTAACCAACTTATTACATGAAGAAAAAAGAAAGGGACCTTTTTTTCCCTTCATGGAAGAATAACACTGAATTAACTATATTATTACTGTATAGATGTGCATCCTCATCAGTTCATTGACACCGTTGCCTTTGATTTAGTTTACTATTTTGCCAAAACATTCAGCTGCTAATAGGGAAGGCAATGCTATCATTATTTTTGTTTCAGCAAAAAAAAAAAAAGGTTATTTGTGGTAGGCTACAACATAAACCTCATAGATCAAGAGCAAGTATGAGCAACTGAACACATGGGTAACTAAAGAGGTCAACACCCCCATGGTATTAGCCTCTGGAAATCCATTAAAATATTCTGCAGTTCCCCAGTAATCAATCAACTGTCAAAGTTTGAAATGGTAGAAAAACAAGTTTTTGGATTGATAAATGGGTGGGTACTCTGAGCATAAAAGATCTGTTTCCTGACATCTTTGTTTTGGCTCAACACCATTAGAAAACTGTTGCTGAAATGTGGTCACCACAAGGATGGAATCGAATGACTGGGAAATTCCCAGAATGATTGAACTTTTCAAACTACTGAGAGTTTCCAAGGAATCCAACCAGGTGAAGACTATTTATGGTGCCATGGGCAAAACAAAGGAAGATACAGGGTGAAGGATATAAGCAAACAAGTCTTATGGAGAATCAAGACTTCAAATGGCCTTGGAAGCAAATTTGGAGAGTCAAAGTGCCACAAAAAGTGGCATGCTTCACCTGGCTGCTAGCCAATGAAGCAGTTTTGACATTGGACAACGTGGCCAAGAGAGGTATATATCTATGCAACAGATGCTCCTTTTGTTGTAAGGATACTGAGACAGTAAAACACCTCTTTCTACACTGTAATTTCACTGTTCAACTGTGGCAGATTTTCCTTAATCTCAGAGGTATTTCCTGGAGTATGCCTAGTAAGATTGCTGAGACTCTTTTCAGTTGGGAGGAGGCTGGAGTTGGGGCTATAAACAGAGAAAGATGGAGGATACTACCTGCTTGTATATGGTGGACTATATGGAGAGAGAGAAATGATAGATGTTTTGAAAATAGGGACAACAACCTTCAGGAAGTCAAGCTTAAATGTATTTTGTTGTTCTTTTTTTGGTGTACAAATGTTACTCCAATGAGACTGAGTCAATCATAGATGGTTTAGGGTCCTATTAAAAACAATAGTTAGTTAGTAATTAGTCAAGTAGTTGGCTGGATCAGCATAAAAGTTAGTTAGGAATATAAATTAGTTGTAACAGATTGTAGTGGCTAGAGTCATATAGATGTGCAAATGTATGAAGTGATGTATATATATATGAGTATAATGATCAGATGTAACTAACTCAATACAAATTACATTTCACTTTACATTATTTGTTTTCCTTTTCCTCTCAATACGTGAATCTAGAATCTCCATTGAAGGAGTTAACATGGTATCAGAGCAAGGAAGTGAATCAACAACAATGGCGGTCAACCTCATTATTCCTTACACACATCCTCTCTATTTGCATCCATCGGATACTCCAGGATCTGTTATTTGTCCTGTTAAGTTGACAGGATCAGATAATTACGGATTATGGCGGAGATCCATGCGAATTGTTTTGCAAGTAAAGAGGAAGTTAGGTTTTGTGATGGGAATCTGTAATTAAACTAAGTTTCGAGATCATGATCAATAGGATACCTGTAATGCAATTGTTCTCTCATGGCTTATGAACACTGTATCTCCCAATCTCTTAAGTGGCATCGTGTACGCGTCTGATGCGTCACTAGTTTGGGAAGATCTGAAGGAACGATTTGATAAGGTTAATCGTGTAAGGATTTACCAGCTACATCGAGAGATTGCTACGATTGCACAGGGGATCGATACTGTTTCGATTTATTTTACAAAATTGAAGGAACTGTGGGAAGAATATGATGCAATGGTGATATTTCTGAGCTGTGAGTGTTCAAAGTCAAAGGATTATGTTGAGCATTTGCATCAACAACGACTGATTCAATTTCTTGGAGGCTTAAATGAATCACACTCGCAGGCTAGGAGGCAAATTCTCATGAAAACTTCTGAAACAACTCTCAATCAGGCGTATGCCATGATTGTTAAAGAAGAGAGTCAAAGGTTTGATGTGGCTCCTAATTCTCTGGGATTGAAAGTTGTAGCTGAAGGAAATGATATCACAGCTCTTTGGACTGCTAAGCATCCACCAAAGCATCGATACAAATCTCCAAATGCCTTTAATGATCATTGCAATACAAAAGGCCATATGAAGAATGATTGTTTTCAGCTTATAGGATATCCACCTTGGTATAAAGGGAAGAAGAAAGATGGATCGAATGTGCAGCACAATGTACCACATCTATTTAATCCTGAGTATGGTGGTCGTAATGCAGGGCCTTCTTATGGAAATTTATCCTTTTCTCACAACCATAATCCTGCAGGTGAAATTCACAGGTCTGTTGGAGGAAATGGTCACACGGGAGTTGGAGCACACACTCATGGTCATGTTGGATTACATGGATCTCATAATTGTTCAGGATCTAATATCACTGCCAACATGTGTGCTCATGGATGTGGATCTACAGGATCATATAGTCATGGAGGTGGTGGTATTAACATGGCTTTCACAGGCAATCAACTTAATCACTTTAATTCATACGACTCTCCTTCACCTAATACTGCAGCTATTGTTAACTGCTCAGTAATACATAATTCATCTAGTCATAGATGTATAGTTGACACAGGTGCAACAAATCATATGACATCTACCCCAGATCTGCTTTGTGAGACTCAACTTCTACCTTCAAGCGAGTTCAATAAAGTTCATTTGCTATTGTTTTTAGTGGGAAATCTAGATTGACAAAGGGAGATATCTCATGTTTTATATATTCCAGATTTTAAATACAACTTGTTATCAGTTTCTAAACTGACTAGAGAACTGCATTGTTGTATGGTATTTTATCCTGATCATTGCATATTGCAGGAACTTCACACTGGGAAGGTGAAGGGGATTGGTAGCATGGAAAATGGTTTATACTACTAGTCACAGTGTTTCTTCTACTGTTGTTTCTACTATTTCTCCCTCAGCTGCTTTGAGCACAATGGATATTGTTGATTTGTGGCATATACGACTAGGACATATTCCTCACAAGGTTCTTCAGCAAATGCAAATACCACATATCTCTAATTCTTCAAAATCGTCACCTTGCACAGTATGTCCTTTGGCTAAGCAAACTAGGTTGCCTTTTCCTCAAAGTTCTACTAGATCCAATAATGTGTTTGATTTGATTCATGCTGATGTTTGGGGTCCATATAAATTTCCTACTTATGATGGAAATATATATTTTCTACTTTGGTAGATGATTGTAGTAGAATGGTATGGATCTTCCTTCTCAAATTGATTCATAGTATTGAAAGACTTTCTTCAGCTAATACAAAGGCAGTTTGATGGTTATATCAAGATATTCCGAAGTGATAATGGTACAAAAAATTTTAACTCTCATTGTAGTGATTTGTTTAGAACAGCAGGTATTGTTCATCAAAGCTCTTGTGTTTACACACCCCAACAAAAAGGGGCAGTGGAGAGGAGACACAGACAGGTTCTAGAGGTTGTCAGGGCTATTAGATTTCAAGCTAATTTGCCTATCAGATTTTGGGGTCTATGTGTTCAAAATGCTGCTTATTTGATCAATAGAATACCATCTACTGCATTATCAGGAAGATCTTTTGCTGTGTTTTTTGGAAGAGAACCATCTTTACATCATCTTAAAGTTGTGGGCTGCTTATGCTTTGCTGTCAATCAACATACCAATGGTGATAAATTTGACACAAGATCTATTAAGTCAGTGTTTATGGGTTATTCTACCACACAAAACGGATACAAACTATATAAATTTGTCCACTAAATCCTTCTTCATTAGTAGAGATGTCATGTTTAGAGAAGATCAATATCCATTCCAACATATTCAGGCTGAGTTTTGGGACTCTTCTTCCATTGAGAATTCTGATACGTTCATTTATGATGATCCTCCCAATATTCCCTTGCCTGAAGTATCTGTTATCTCTCCTGATCCAACTTCTTCATCTCCTGATCCAGATTCTTCATCACCTACTCAAATCTCACAACCATCTGAATCTCCTTCTACTAATATTGAACATGATCTTAAAAAGTTAACTAGATCCTCTAAGCCTCCTGGATGGCTACATGGTTTTGTCCATACTGCTTTCTCACAACCCTGCACATTCACCTACTTGTTCTACTGCTCATCCTTTATCCACATATATGTCTTATGCCTCCATATCCCCATACAAGAACCCACTTCTTATGATGAGCCTGTGCAGAATTCACATTGGCTTCAAGCCATGGAACTAGAATTAAAGGCTTTACATGATAATCATACTTGGGACTTGGTAACATTGCCCCTCGGGAAGAAGTCTATTGGGTGTAAGTGGGTTTACAAGGTCAAGTTTAATGCTCAAGGTGAGGTAGAGAGGTACAAAGCTCGACTAGTAGCTAAAGGGTACACACAACAAGAAGGTTTGGACTATCAAGAGACATTTTCTCCTATCGTCAAGATGGTGACAGTGAGAGTTGTACTTTCTTTGGCTGCTATGCATGGTTGGTTTTTGCATCAAATGGATGTCTTTAATGCTTTTCTTCAGGGTGACTTAGTTGAGGAGGTGTACATGGTTCCTCCACCTGGTCTGCTACGACAGGGGGAGTTATCCACAGTCTGTAAACAAAAAAAATCACTCTATGGTCTAAAGCAGGCTTCTCGGCAGTGGAATTTGAAGCTTAGTGAGGCATTTATAGGTTCTGGTTTCATCCAGAGTCACCATGATTACTCCTTGTTTACCAAACATCCTAGTTCTGATTTGGTTCTTATCTTAGTTTATGTGGATGCTCTTTTGATCACTGGTTCTTGTTTTCAGTTGATTCAGGCCACCAAACTTATGTTACAGAATCATTTTAAGATCAAGGACTTGTGGGAGATGAGATACTTCCTTGGTCTTGAAATTGCAGGGACCAAACCAATTAGCACACCTTTGGAAGTCAATCAAAAATTCACTAATCAAGATTTTGACATGAATTGTGAAGCTGGGGATACACATGAAGATGTGGTTCTTAGTGATCCTACAGGTTATCAGAAACTAGTTGGTAAGCTACTAGACCTCACCATGACAAGGCCAGACATTAGTTATGCAGTGCAGAATCTTAGCCAGTTCATGCACAAGCCTAAGAAGTCACATATGGAGGGTGCATTAAGAATGCACCAGGTCTGGGAATTATGCTGACATCAAAGATCTCTAAACAACTTTCAGTTTATTGTGATGCTAACTGGGCTACTACATGTCCTATGACAAGAAGATATGTTAGTGGCTTTGTGGTGAAAATTGGAGATTCTTTAATTTCGTTGAAGTCGAAGAAATAGAATATTGTATCAAGAAGTTCTGCTGAAGCAGAGTATAGAAGCATGGCTAATGTTGTATCAGAAGTTGTGTGGTTAATAGGCTTGTACAAAGAGTTGAAGATAGAGCTGGATACCAGTTAGACTTTTTGTGATAGCAAAGCAGCACTTCAAATTGCTACTAATCCTATATATCATGAAAGAACTAAACATATAGAGATTGATTGCCATTTTATTCGAGAAAAAAATACAAGAAAGGCTTATTCAGACAGATCATGTGCCTTCGAGAATGCAGTTAGCTGACATATTAACAAAGAGTTTAGGGAGGACTCAACATGATTTTCTATTATCCAAGCTGGGTGTATACAATTTATTTGCATCATACAGCTTGAGGGGGAGTATTATAGACAATAGTTAGTTAGTAATTAGTCAAGTAGTTCGCTGGTTCAGCATAATAGTTAGTTAGGAATATAAATTAGTTATAACAGATTGTAGTGGCTAGAGTCATATAGATGTGCAAATGTATAAAGTGATGTATATATATATATATATATATATATATGAGTATAATGATCAGATGTAACTAACTCAATACAAATTACATTTCACTTTACATTGTTTGTTTTCCTTTTCCTCTCAATACGTGAATCTAGAATCTCCATTGAAGGAGTTAACAGGTCCATCTAGTTCATGGCTTGGCATTGGAAGGACTTTAATCTTTTTCTTGTTTTTGTAAATATGGTTTTTCAGTACTACCTAAGTACTGACTGAAATACAATGTTACTAGTGTCAAAAAAAAAAAAAGGTTATTTGTGGTAGGCTACAACATAAACCTCATAGATCAAAAATTACATATTTTTTCACACATCATTTATCATTATATTCCATGTCGACATAATGCCACAGCATATTGTTAGGTTTCTGAAATATTTAGGCGTATGGCTCCTGATTATATACTACAACTACAACTCTACTACTACTACTATGACTCAATCAAAAACAAAACTTCTCATAAGACACGTCATTTCACACATTTTGGCATTTAGTAGGGGTCTGAGTGACCACTAACCACACCCTGGTCTAACCCTTCCAAGCAGCAATGTTTTTCTGAGACTTCCCTTCCAAGGCAGCAATTTCGACTAGAATATATACAAATAAAACTTTTAAAGAAGCCGGTCAACCATAAATGCAACTGTGTTTCGTGATTCTTGGCATATTTTTCATTACCAAGACACTCAGTAAGCAATGGCTCTTTATTAAGAAAGTAAAAAAACAAACAAACAAAAACCAAAGTGAATTTGCCCTTCTTCTCTTATAATATATACTATCACTACTACTAGTACTATGCCTGAATCATAAGCCATTTAAACCAGACTTATCATAAAACACGCCATATTTCACACATCTTGGCATTTAGTAGGAGACTGAGTGATCACCACCCATAATTCACTAGCCTAACCCCTACGAGGCAGCAATTTTGACTAGAATATAACAAATATTATATTTGAAGAAGTTAGTCAAGCAGTATTGCAATTGTATTTCCTGATTCTTGGCATCTTTTCATAACTACACTACTCAAGTAAGCAATGGCTCTAAAGTAGGAAACAAACAAAAACTGAAGCGAGTTCGGCCTTATCCTACCTAAGATAATACATATGGAGGCAAAGTTCTGCATTTTCAAAAGAGCAACTTAATTAGAAATACTTTATTTAACTTCTAAAACCAGCAACATTCCAAAGGAAAACCTTCCCGATTTAGTAATCAGTATTACTAGGATATCAATACAGCATGATTCTTCACCTTTTTTATATCATTGCTATCACGCAATAACAAAGTCACTTTCTATAACTTCAAAAGAGTTTCATGTAACTAACTGATACGTAAACCATTACAGTAATCCCACAAAAAAACATCACATTCAATTAAATAACTTGTAAAATGCCCCCTAAAAAACATAGAAAAATGCTTCTAAATTAGCCCCAAAATCCCATCATCAATGCCCAATTTTTTTAATAACCAATAAATTCGCCAACAGTTCAATACTCCATTCCACTTAAATAGTAGGTTTTTGTTTGCTAAGGATTCGAACCCGTAACATCCCTCTAAGCCACACCATCACTATTACCCGTGAATAGATCAAATCCATTAACAACAAGCGGTTACAAAAATTTCTCTTCATACACATTTCTTCAACAATTTCATAAGCAAAAACAGAAATTCACAATACCCAAAAACACAGAAATTCACAATACCTTGTCTTTATCATCGACGACACCAGAATCATCATCGACGGCAACACGACCACCAGCGTTAGCATCGCCGCCGGCTGCAAAGAACCAGTAAGAAATGATGACGAATGCCGTGGCAGCAACGGTGACTTTCACCTCCCACCATGACGGCACCAGTACTTCCAACGCTGTCTCTACAATCATCTATAAGAAAAATATCAAAAAAGAATGTGCAAATATATAGTTGAAAATGCTGGATCAAACCAAAATATTCAAGATTTTTAAGCACACAAACATTCCTGTAGTATATATATAATTATGTGTATATACACACAGTTTGTGTGTGAGTATGTGAAAGAGAAGGGTCAATGCCAATTGTCAATGATGATGATGAAGAAGAAGAACAAATAGAAGAATTCTAAATTAGCCATTGTTGAAAGTTTAATAGTAGTGTGGAAAGACAATTAAATTGTTTGTAGTGTAATGACAGTTTTACCCTTTTCTGAATTGTGCGATTGGATTTTTGAATTAGAGGTGTGTTCGGTTTGATTTTATATATTATGGTTCGGTGTATCAATTTTTAGTTTTTAAATACACTAAATCATTAACCATAATAGATTTTTTTTTATCGATTTTAATTCGTAACTTGATTATCGATTTAACTTGTAAGAGAATGCTTATGAAATGAATATATGACTTCTCCAATAATTTAACCAAAAGAACGATATAACTTTTATAAATGCTCATCAAATAGAAACAATAATAACTAACATTAAAGAAAATTACGAAAGTACAACACAAAGAGAAATTAAGACGAATAGAGATTTTATTTTAGGGCAAAGACAGGAAGTAGTAATGTATTGAGACTAATATTTATGTACGAGCAAAGTGATAAATTACTATAATCTTAAAAGGTTATCGGTTAGCTCAATATTAAAAACAAAACTCATAACCCAATAATTTTTTAATAAAAACATTAGAAACTGTTATTTCAATAGCGATAAATCAATAATATTTTTTCGATTTGATTTTCGCACGCCATATTTGAATAGCATTTGAGGATTAGGGGTATTTTTGAAATTAGAGGATTAATAGAAAAGTTGGAACTCAAAGTAGAAAAGTTTTATCCTTTTTCTTTTTTCCTTAGAAAGCCGTCCACGTGAGTTTTGGTGGAATTTATAGCTTTTGGCTCTCGTGGAAAAAAAAATAGTTTTATATTTTTTGAGCAAGTCAAGTTAGACTATTGAATAAATAAAATTTTATTTTGTAAATATACGACCTTCTAGTTAGTGACAAAGTTTATTTCAACCCAAAGAAAAATGGCTTAGCTAGATATGGTGTAATTATATTGTCTGATATATTTAGTTGATCATATAATTATTTGATCAATAGATAATTAGATATAATTAGTAGGAATAATTATATTTATATATGTTATGTTGAAATTTAGCATAAGAGTGTATTACCTTACATTTCTTTTCAAATTTAAAATTTATGTTGCATTTTCAATTTCATTTATTTTAGTAGTATTGATTTGATACTTTGCATTGCAAGTCATTTATTTTTTTTTAGTTAGACTTGATAAATTTTCATTTGTCAAATATTTCCATAATTTATGACTTTATATTTATTGGATTATAGCACACGAACCTTGGTAAAATCTAGATTTATCTATCTTTGAACTCGTTTGAACTTGAAAATGTGTTTGTTTGCCCCGCGAGACCAACTAGCTTCATTACTAAAGTCTTAACGGACTTCCATGAAAAAATTTCGGCCGAAAACAAGTAGAAATCCAAAATCACCAAAAATTCATGGACTATAGCACACTGGTATAATCAAGTTTAACCTGCTTTTCGGTTGGTTTGAACTTGAAAATGTGCATGTTTGCCCCTTAGGACCAACTAGCTCAATTAGTAAAGTCTTAACTGATGTTCATGAAAATTTCAGCCTAAAACAAGATGGAATCCCGAATTCACCAAAAATTCATGGACTACAACACATGAAATTGATAAAATTTGATTTTACCTACTTGTGGGCTCATTTTAACTTGAAAATGCGCATGTTTGCCCTCAAGACCAACTAACTCTATTACTAAGGTCTTAACGGATGTCCACGAAAAATTTTGAACTTGTCACAACATTAAATTTGTCATAGTTATATGCATAGTAAGCACAAGTGGTATGTTGTCTCTTGAGCCATTAGATCATCGGGTGTCTGTCTTTCCTAATGAGAAATAAGGCTGGCAATTGGACAGGACCGGATCAACAAGATTGATTTTACCAGAACCGGTGCTCCTTACCGAATTTATTTATCGAAATTGGTTTTACCAGAAATTTGCAAAGGTTCCGTCTGATCCCTTAGTTACCGGATAGGTTTCGGGTTGGACCGGACCAGAATCGGTTCTTACCGGATCATTGTGTATCGATAATTTTTTTATCGAAAAAGGGCCTAAAATACCCTCGAAGTATTAGAAATGGTACAAAATTACCCTTCGCCCACCTATTAGCTCCAAAATAATTGACTCCAAAATACTCTTGTCTTCCACCTTTGGATTCAAAATTGACCACTTATTTAACGGTTTTAAATTTAAATTATTTATATATTTTGTTTTAAATACGTGGCACTCAACTATTTGTTGTAATTTAACGTATCAGTATAATTTATAAATCAATCCACTACCTACTTATTACTAATTAAACACCACAAAATTAATAAACCCGTCACATTACTAATGTAACAACAGGAAAGCTATTGACAATGAGTGTTTTTAAAAATTTGAGGTGAAAATATCTATAGAAGTAAATTATCATACATTCAAGTGTTCAAATAAAAATTATCAATAAACTTAAAAGTCTGACTATGTTCATCTTAATTATTCTTTCATCTCAATTATTTGATGTTACTTCATAGATTACTTTTTTTTTAAATAATATATTCAAGATTTTAAAACAAATCATAAATATTTATAAAATTATATTAAAAATTAATTCGGGATGTAGTAATCATAAATCTCGAATTTAAACTTTAAAGAGAATCTTATTGAAAGTATCCTCCTAAATAAGCTGTTCAACTTAAATTTAATTGGGGCTTCTATTCAGACTCGAATAATTTTGGATGTCATTTTTAGGAATCTATAATTTTGTCGTGTTTTAGTAGTGTTTATAAAAATTTTAATATTATAATTGGTTTATTAATTGGATGGGGTTTAGTTAGTAATGAGTGGGCAGTGGATTGGAATAAAAATATATTAATAAATTAAATTATAACCAATAGTTGAGCGCCACGTATTTTAAAAAAATATTTAAACAATTTAATTTTAAAACCGTTAAATAAGTGGTCAATTTTGAACTCAAAGGTGGATTAAAAGGGTATTTTGGAGCCAATAGGTGGATGAGAAGGGTATTTTGGAGCCAATAGGTGGATGGAGGGTAATTTTGTACGATTTTCAATACTTCGAAGACATTTTAGGTTCTTTTTTGTTTTTTATTTTTATTAACTTTAATTATTATTATTATTATTATATATATATATATTATATTATTAATAATAATATTATATTATTAATTAATAATATTATATTATTAAGAATTTTAATTTAAAACTTAAACTTTAAAGTAAATTTTAAAGTTTCAATTGAATTTAAGTTTAAAACTTTAAAGTTTGACGTTTAAAATTGACGTCTACGTAAAAGTAGACATATAACTAAAGTCGAAATTGAGAGATTCCAATTGAAGTTTTCAATTTACTTCAAATAAATCTCCAAAATTCAAACTTCAAGTCAATATCACAAAATAATAATTATGAATTTAGGAGAGATTGAAAATTGAGAGATTTTATATGACGTTAATAAAATAGTTTGTGAATTTGTGATTTAAATAAAAAAATATAGGTATATTTATAGTGTTAAGGGATTAGAGAGGGGAGCTGTTTTCAGCCATTTTGGCCCCCAACCTAACGGCTATATTAACGTTCACCTTTAAAAAAACTAAAATGGAACTGACCGTTTAACCATATCAATCGGAGCAGAATCGACTCTTACCAAATCGGATCTACTGGATGAAAAATTGAATCCCATTTCGATACCTGTTTCAGTACCCTATAAGACTGGTTCCTTACCAGTTCAACCTATACCAGATTTACCGGTACGAAAACCATATCGGTCCGGCCAAAACCCTGTCCAGTTGTCAGCCTTAAATTGAGAATTGAGTTGTAACATGTATATATCCCTTATTTAGAAGGGATAGTTGGAAAGGACTAACACAACATCAGATAATTGTACCAAAAGTAACATCAATTGTACTATAAATTTGAATTCATTTTATTTCTTTATTTTCTTACTAAACCACGTGGGTCCTTTTTTGAGAGACACATATTTTTATTTGGTCTTTGTGGGAGACAACTGGCCTCCACATTCATTTTCACTTGCACTCCCCCAAATACTCCTCCATTTTTCTTTAATTTCTCTCTTTCTCTCACTACTAAGCCATATCTTTTCCCTCCATGGTTGATTCACTCCTATGCTCCGTGGATGAAGTTGAAGGATGCTACAATGAGAGTATGTAATTCGCTTAAAATAAGGATAATGTCCCTAATAATTTAGTATCGTCCTCATTGTCATCTGTTTATATGCCTCTTACCCTTTAAAGTTTCTTAAATTTGGTATTTATCAGGATTATGAATGAACTATTCAAAGGTTCTCTAGAAATAGAACCTTTGATTTATTTTTCTTATAGACTTCTTTATGTATCTTCATTTGAGCCTTTCTTTTTATTTTCTTTTAATCAGAGTCTATCAATTACTAATTAAATGGATGATACATCTATGTTTTTAGTTTATTTTTTCATCATGCTTCTTTGTTAATTCCTGATAGGAAATTGATTGTTTGTTCAATCACTTCTTATGAATCAATTTCATGTTAGATATGCCTAAGTTAACTAAAAAAGTTTATGTTTCTTTTAACACAGAAGTTCTACAACTCGGTCCTCGCATAGTATTCACCCATCCAAGAGCTATATCATTTAGCACTACTAGATAATATTAGTAAGTAATACGTCGTTTAATTAAACTTATAATCAATTTTGTGTGTGCCTTTTAGGCTCATACCCATTTGGGGTTTGAGTATCTTTATTTTTGTATGTGAACAAATTGTCGACTTTATTCAATATTTCTATGAATTTTCTAGCTTGAGGCCAAAGTAAGCTTTCATTATGCTAAAGATAAGGGCTATTATTTAGGAATAGACTTTTCTGAATGTGGACAAATTTATACCTTAAACAATCTTATAACTGCATTATGTCTTGTTTGTTGCAGGTATCTTTTAGGTGTTGGCAAACCCTATTATATTTTTGCACTTCTAGGTTTAATTTCTCCACAAGTCTTCTTCCAGCTAATGCATTTTTGTGGAAACAGAGCCACACATTTCTATCTATTCACCTGAGAGTTTAACTTTTTATGCACTGATGTAGAAAGAAACAATAGTAATTTGATTCGGTAAGTGTGGATCAGTTTCTTGATAAAAGTAGTAATGAAATCGACATATGACTTGGTTTTCTGCAAGGAAAATGTGATCTGAAATGTACTTCATTTTGGCTCTACAGTTCAAGTAAAATACGATGTTAAACATTAGGTACCTTAGTCTTCCTTTTGCACTAGAACTTTAAATGTCAGAAATATAAATCATAAGTCAAGTCTTTCAATGGAGCTCTTAATTTGGTTTTCTCAAACTAATACCAATTCTATCTCATTTCAGGTTAGTGCATAACCATGTCTTATACTTGGTCTCTTGGTTACTGCTTTAGCAACTAGCCATTAGTATTCACGTGGTGCTTTCATGATATAGAGGAGGTGCATTTCCCCCTATGGAGATATACTCTATATATCACCAAGCTGCATAGAGCAAACAAAACTCTTTCTAGATTAGGATGAAAAATTTAATTTATGCAGATTTTGTATGATGGTTTATGCAAATTAAGAAGTTGTGATTTGTTTTTGCAGGCAAAGCACACGGTAACTGATAAAGATAGGAGTTAAGGAGAGAGAACACATTCCCAAATTTCCTTTTGTTACCATGCAAAAACAGGGAGCAATAACATTTATTTAGAGATGAGTATTAGAAAAGGCTATATGTAACTGTAATATTTTATTGATGGGATAATCTTATGCACTTATTATAATTCAATTATAGGAGAGAGCTCATTTCTTTCTTACATGGACATGAGAATGTTACTTTTTTATCCATATTAGTGAAAAGTGATTCTACTAAATGTAGTTAAACTATTTAAGTTGTATTGTTACCGTATAAATCAATATCGAAATCAAACATGTTGGGCTTGTGCTTAGCACGGGCTATGACCGATCTAGTATATCTATAAGATATACTTTTTGTCATGAGATATAATGCTCGAGTACTAACAATACATATTTACATAGAAAAGAGTCGTCCCTCAAAAGCAATCAAGACTACAAGATGAATTCAATATGGTTAAGATACTAAATGGAAATCTACCAAAATAAAAGTCAAGAGATGGCAAAACTTCCTATTCGCGATTGAATTTGATTACTCTTGTAATATACCTTTTGCTCATGAACAAGGAATTGTGCATGAAATTTATGAAACAAACTAGAAAAAATGAATTTGCTAACGACAAGGTGATGAACTTATTCACTAATTGTACTGAAACTCATATTCCTCATTTAAATTTGTATCTTCTTTTGAAACATCTCCCTCGTTTGTAGTAATGTGAGATGTGAAGCTTAGAAGGGTCTGAGTTGGGGATGAAGGATGAAAAAAAAGTCATATGAATATATATATGATGAGAAAATTATTTGTATGCTTCTTCATGTATGAGCTATAAAAATAAACCGAGGAAAAGTGAAAGCAATAGAATAAAGGGATTTAAAGAAGAAAAGAAACAATAAAGATTGAGAAGTGAAAACGGAATGAAAAGGTTGTGGTGTTCAAAGAAGTAGCAGTGACTATTTACCCAAATATGTATTCTATCTGTCTCCAAGCCTACATTATGGGATTAAATCTCAATAGAGTCATAAAGCAATAAAAATGTTATCTCATCCTCATGTGCATTATGTTGCATTGCACTGCACCAGAATTGTTCTCTCACTTTATATAATTTCTATCTTGTTTTAGTTGAATTTACTTGAAACTAATAGACCATTTACTATCTAGTTTATGATTTTTTATTATTTCTTTATATTTGATTCATGTATGTCATGTTTGAATTGATAGTGTTTTTAACTGTGGAAAATATGGAGATTAGTATGGCATGACAAACTCTTGTCACTGATTTATATGTGGTAAGTTCATTTCCTCCTTTGAGGTAAGTCCTTCCATCAATATAACACTCAATTGATTCTTTCATATTTATTAAAAGATATGATTGTGGCCCTAGGAAATGGTCTGAAATCATTTCAAGGTGTGAAAAATTCGGCTTAGAAGGATTTTAGGGTAGAAAACCTTGGGCTAATATTAATTCTTGATTTATGTACCATTATTCACTAGTATAATCATGAAATTTATAGTTCTAGGGGAATTATTTATTGGTGGGAAAGCTTTGGTATCAGTGAAAAAATCATGAGGTTAGGATTTAATAAGGAATTTGCATATAATTTGAAAATATTTAGGTCATTTGTGAATGATTTTGTATTATATTATTAAATTAGACTAGTACTAACAATTTAAGTCCACTTTTCACTGATCCGTCCAAATAATTCATCAAATATGGATTAAAAGAGTGTTTTTAAATATGGATAATATTTTGGCTTATACCCACCAACTCCACACCGCCCAAAAATAAAATTTTAAGTTTATTTTTAAAACATGTTGTGAACTTCAAAATTTTAGTTTTCACCCCTACCCTCAAACCTCTCCCCCCCCCACCCCCCCCCCCATACCATCCCCTCACCCCCTCCCACCCAAAAAATTAATTTAAGTTTATTTTAAAAAATGTTTTCAACTTCAAAATTTCATTTTTTTATACCTACCATCAACCCCCCCACCCCCACCCAAAAAAAATAAGTTTGTTTAAAAAAAATATCTTTCAGCTTCAAATATTAATTTTTCACCCTACCATTGACACCCCCCTCCCCGGGCAGCGTTCTCCCTACCCCTAATCAACCTCCACCCTTCAAAAATTTTAAGTTTGTTTTTTAAAAAGTATTTTTAACTTCAAATATTTATTTTTTTCACCCTACCCCTGGACCCCTGTCCCCGCTAGCCCCCTATCAACCCCCCCCCCCACCTCAATTTTTTTTACATTTTTATAATAAAATAAAATTAAATGAAGCATTTCAACAGATTTCATCTAAAAAAAGACTAAAATATTTCTCCATATTGAATTCTTAAGTAAAGAACTATTTAAAAATGAAATATGGGTAAAATATGGATAAACTATTATTTTACCCAACCCATTTTTACCCATTTCAAATATGGACGGGTTGAATGATTACCCATTTTTAACCCGTCCACATTTGACCCTACCCGCCCATTTGTCACCACTAATTTAGACCAAGAACAATGTAAAGTTCCACCAAATGAGTCAAGGTTTGCATTCTGAATTTCGCAACAGTTGCTCAGTGCTAGATGTTTTCTTAACTGAATAGTTAGAGATGTTTTCCACTGCATGATATTTTGTAGATTGATGTGAGGTTTCATGCCTAGACCAATACACCTTTCTCTTCTTAATTAGTAATCGATAATTGTATAGACATAACAGTTCTTCCTTGAATATTGTTCGTTTTCTGAAGCTATCTCTTATATATTAGACGTGATGTGGGTTAGTAATTCCATCTGAAGAATGTGCGTTTATTTGTCTAAATATTTTTCTCTAGAAGTTGAAAAATACCACTAAACTTGTGACTGATCTTTGGTTTATTTTGAAGTAATTTCTTTCAAGGAGATGTAATTTGTTTGGATCATTGGAGTTGATATATATTATATTATATATTGGAAATAGATATACACATTGATTGGTTGACTATTAACTTGCCTCATTCATGAAGTATGTTACAGTTCCACTAAATAACTCCCTACAGTAAAGAAGAAGAATTCTGTATTCTTGAATAGGGTGGAGTTATAGAATAAGGGGAGATGTAACTCTTGGATGAATAAGAGTTACAAGTCTTAACCTTCTCCCATAAAAGGGAGGACTTGGGGTCATCCAAGAACAACACAAACAAAAAGTTTCAAAGATAAAGAGTGTAATTGTTGTGAAAAACAATACGAGACTTCATAGTGATCTCGTAAGAAACTGCTTAGGCAATTGTTGATGATAACACTTGACCGTATAAAAAGAAGGCATATATACTTTAGAATAAATCTTCGAATTTAAATCCTTCATTGGTATTAGAGCAAGGTTTGTTATATGTGATTATCTTTTCGCCATTGCATTATAAAAATTTAGTGATAAGTGGATTTTTGATTTTATTACATTTTAAAAAAGTTTTTCATTTTTATAAACGTACTGACTTTCGACAAAGTTATCTCCTAGAGTGGACTGACAAACTAAAAAATTCATATAGTAATAAAAAGATATTTTTGATAGCTTTCTATCAATATATTATATGTAAAATTTCATTATCGGATGAAGGAGATATGAGTATTGAAAGTTGGTTGCCAAACAAGAAAAAAAATACTGCTGAAAATTTCGGCAAGACTATCCAACTTTCAAGTTCATGTTATCCTCCTTCATGTTTTCTAATGGGTGCAACCTTTCCAAAAACATATTATTTGTACTTTTTTGACATCGAACAAATGAGACATGAGCACTGAAAGTTTACTGTTTGAAGACATAATTAGAAAATTTCTTAAATTCTAAAAGTTTTCTAGGCAAATTTCAAAATAAATAAATAAATAAGTAATCCATGATTATGGTTTATGCCATTTGTGTGAGACATGTATATTGAGCATACATACATACATACATAACATACATACATACATACATACATACATACATACAACATACATACATACATACATACATACATACATACATACATACATACATATATATATATATATATATTATATATATATATATATATATATATATATGTATGTATGTTATGTATGTATGTATATATATATTGGGAGCTCTTATTGATAGACAACTTTTTCTATTTAGAACTATCATAATTTATTAGTGCATAATTGATTTAAAAAATAATGTGTTATATGTGATAAAAGTAAGACAAACGTAGACTTACGAATATGAGCTCTAGCTAAATAATATTTGGATGCAATTTTGCAGCAAATAAAAAAATGTGTTTTCTACTTATTTGTGTTATGTCTTCTATGTGCGTAGATAAGTTTATAAAATGGCGTCAAAGACTATCGTTGATGAATTGAATAAGGGTTAAGAATTAAATAGTGATAATTATGACATTTAACACCGTAAGATTCAATACATTCTTGAAGAACAAGTGGTTTTGAAGACCCTAAACCATGTGATGGTTAAGCCGGCGGGTTAAGACACCCAACAACATGAGAGAAATCTTGAAAATTTTCAAGTCTGGAAGAAAAATAATAGTATTGCTCGCATAAAGTTGTTGAGTAGTATGGTTGATGATCTTATATGTGAGTTTGAATTTCATCTAATGGCCCAAGCCATGTGGATAGCACTGAAAGATAAGTTTTGTGGTACTTCTGCTACAAAACTTAGAAGTTTGACCATTAAGTTTGACACCTATAGATTACCCTAATTCATCGATAAGACAACATTTAAGACAGATGTCAAATATGATACGAGAACTAAAATCAGTTGGTCATAATCTTTCTGATGAACAATATGTGAGAGCTGTTATAAGATTTCTTCCTTCTAGTTGGGAATATATGAAAATTCTTATGTTCCACAATGAAAGCATCAAGTCTTTTGAAGACATTGAGCACCATTTTGTTCTTGAAGATGAACTTCAGGACACCTCTAAAGCAACTGATCAAACTTTTCTAGCTGAATCTGCTGGGACTTCTAATCCTAAGCAAAAGAATAAAACAACAAATCATGGAAGAAAAAGGGATTTAATAAGTCAAATCAGAAGGATAAATCTCAATTTAAGAAGAGAGGGAAATATGGTGCTAAGAAGATTGATATGACCAAAGTGGAGTGTTATTCTCGTCACAAGATGGGTCATTTTGTGCGGGATTTCCCGAGGCAGAATATGATAACATCATGCACTAAAACTCTTCATTTTACTTATGTCTCGTACTACATTAATGGAAGATGCTTTTTTTTTGTGGACCATTGACTAAGGAGCCACATACAAACTAGAGTTGCAAGGCGGACGAATCCCTCTCTTACACATGTCTTATATATTCCAGACATTCAGCGAAATTCAGTTTCAGTTATTTCTCTTCTTGAATTAAATTTCAGTGTGAATTTTTACAATAATTCTGTTGACATTATTTATTGAATTGAATATTATGATTCTGATTACATTTTTTATGGTTTTATTATGTTGGACACAATTTGTGATTTTAATTATATATCTAATAATCATGGTTGTTTTTCTTTATCAACAACTCCAATTTTAGATATAAATATTTAACATGCTAAACTTTACTATAGGCCTTGAAAGAATTAATAGATTGACAAAAGAAGGATTATTGGGTCCGTAACTAAAATTGAAATGACAATATGTGAACATTGTCTAGCAGAAAAAACGACTAGAAAGCCATTTGAAAAGGAAACTAGAGTTGAGTTTCCATTCCAACTCATCCATTTGGATATATGTGGTCCTATGAGTGTGAGGGCGAGGCATAAAGACTTATATGTCATCACATTTATAGATGATTATACTTGTCACGTTCATGTTTATTTGATCTCCCATAAGTCAAAAGTATTAGAATGTTTAGACAATTTATAAATTTGATAGAGAATCAATTAAACTTAAGAATAAAAGCTTTAAGAACTGATCGTGGGCGTGAGTATCTATCAGATCACTTTAAGAATTTATGTGATGAAAAAGGAATTATAAGACAATTAACAATTCCATACACTCATCAACAAAATGGACTAGCTGAGCGAAGAAATAGAACTTTGCTTGAAATAGTTAGGTCTGTGATGGCGCATGCTAACTTGCCAATTTCCTTTTTTTATTTTTTAAGAACCCTTGGAGGGGTAGGGGCTAAGCAACACCCCAGTCCTTAACATAGATACACAACAAAATACAAGAAGGGGGGACATAAACCTTCTCCGGCCTATGGTGGTTCAATAATTTGTAGCCTACTAAGGAACACCAAAGAGTGGAATTTAGTAGGTTCTCCAACTTTTTCCCGAAATAGAAATGATATATCCTCTAAGTACCTATGAGAGGACTCCTCTTGATACAAAGATTCTAGGAAAACATAAATGAGGGAGACTCTCCCTTTACAAGTAAAGAAAAACCCTACTCATCCTAACTAATCATCTAAGTACCTAATAGAGAGGACTCCTCTCAATACAAAGAATCTAAGAAAGCAGAAAGGCGGGAGACTCTCCTTTTACAAGTAAAAGAAAAAAATCTTCATAAAAACTATGACTTAAAAATAAGAAATAGCCAAGAGTAGATGAATGGAGATCACCAAAAAATATGACCTGATGGAGTTCTTGCTCCTTCAAAGTCCTATAAGAGACTGCCAAGGAGGCTCTGTAATTCTTTTCGTTCTTTTTCTTCTGAAGTTTGGCATTCCTTTCTTGTCATGTTGAAGGTCAGCTGTTGTCACACTTCGGAGATGCTGGTTGCTGAAGTATGCTTGAGGTGTGGTAATTTGGTGACTCTGTTTGGAGTGACTCTGCCACATAGTTTGCTTCTCTGAGTGTATGTATTCATTTGAAGTGGGGGATGTGATTGGTGAGGTTATGTGACTTCTGCATTCGAGAGGAAATGCTCCAGGGGGTGTAGATTTATTTAAAAAATCAGTTCATCAAAAGTTGAGAGTCAATTGTAGTTTTTGTGCTTAATTGTGTTCCCTCTAAGTCCGTTTCTTCCACACCCTATGAATTATGAAGGGTAGAAAACCTAACTTAAATATATTGCGACCCTCAGGGTCTGTCACATATGTGCATGATTCTTCTCATAAATATGAGAAGTTAGGCCCTATGGGAAAGAAACACATTTTCATTGGTTATTCATATCAAGCAAAGGGTTATATCTTCATGGAGAAAATGAAGATGGGAGTATAACAAAGCTTGAGTCACGTGATGCCACATTCTTAGAGACTGAATTTCCTAGTAAGGGTGATATTCATAGAATTGTGTCATTTTAAGAAGTTGTAAGTTGTGGATCATCAAGAAAATCTTTAGGATCAAAGAAGTGAGGAACAAGAAATTGCAGCTTTACTTGCTAATCCAAGTGGCAGAATTCCTCATTTAGAGTATATTCCACAAGAGACACATGTGCGGAGGAGTATACGAGGAGTTATTCTCTGACGTCGATTTCATATCGAATGGGAAGCATTAATAGTTACTCTGCAAGATGATGAAAAGCCTAATTCAATTCAAGAGGCTCTTTGAGGCCCTACTAAGGATAAGTGGATAGAAGCAATGAAAGAGGAAATGGAGTCCATGAGGACAAATCATGTTTGGGATTTGGTTGATTTTCCGCCAAGTCGAAAGACAATTAGGAATAAATGGATTCTGAAAATTAATAGAAAGTCGGATGGTTTAATTCATGTATGCTACAAAGCTTGTTTGCTGGCTAAGGGGTAAACACAAGAAGAGGGCATTGATTATGAAAATACTCTCCCTTCGGTTGTGAAATTTAGCTCTATTAGACTGATTCTAGCTATAGGTGCAAGTATGAACTTGGAGTTACATCAAATGAATGTAAAGACTACATTTCTCAATGGGGAACTAGATGAAGATTTATCAAAAATGGTCAAGGGTGCAAAGTTTGCAAGCTCAAAAAGTCTATTTATGGACATAAATAATCATCTAGGCAATAATACTTAAGATTTCATCGCGCAATTATGTATTACGACTTTAATATGATCGATAAAGACCATTGTGTGTATACAAGCAGTTTGAAACTGATTTTGTGATATTAATTCTTTATGTGGATGACATACTATTAGCTGGAAATAGGCTTACTTTTGTAAAGGCTATAAATAGTTTGTTGTCCCTAAATTTTGAAATGAAGGACATGGGAGAAACACAATTCATCCTTGGAGTTAAAATTCATAGAGGCCGCTCTAAGAATTTAATAGCTTTATCACAAGAATCATACATTTAATGAATTCTTGAATGGTTTAGGATGAGAGACTATAAATCAATAGACACCCCTGTAGCTAAAGGTGAAAATTTAAGCCTTGAAACATGTCCCAAAACTTAATGAAAAAAGACGCCATGAAGAGGCTCTCATATTAAAGTGCAATTGGACGGAGTTTAATGTATGCAATGTTGTGTACACGTGCAGATATTTATTATGCAGTGGGTCTTGTAAGTCGTTATCAATCCAATCCAGAACAAACACTTAAGAAAGTTGTTAAGAGAATCTTGAGATATTTAAGAGGCACGGTTGATTACAAATTATGTTATCAAGGAAGTGACTTATAGTTGGTGGGCTACTTTGATGCTGACTGGGGTGGAAACCTTGATCAAAGAAAGTCCACTTCTGGTTATGTTTTTTTTCCTTAACAATGGTACCATTTCATGCAGTATCAAGAAACAAACAAGTATAGCTTTATCAACTATGAAAGCAGAGTTCATTACACTCTCTACAACAATACAAGAAGTTGTATGGCTTAAAAGGTTCATGGAACACTTAGGGATCATTGGCAGGCCAATAGATGCAGTGCAATTTTTTTTGTAATAGCCAAGCAACAACGGCATATGCTAAAGATCCTAAGTATCATAGTAAGACTATGTGATAGATATAAATTATAATTTTGATAGAGACATTATAGCACGTAAGGAAATTACTTTACATTACAATTCTACGCACAAGATTGTAGCGGACCCCTTAATAAAGCCAATACCTAGAGATGTCTTTGTTAAACATGTGAAATCTATAGGCTTGCGTGGGATGTAAAATTATACATTTCATTATTTAAACATCTTTATCATAATGTATGGATATCTTTTTGATGTTTTTATGGTTATTTCATACATTACTATTGATTAGCACATTCACAATATTAGAGTATGTCGTACAAGTTGACAAAGGTGGCTTCCTCACATGAGCAACCGCCTTGGGCACTTATGGAAAGTGAGCCATTATGAGACATCTATGTTTCTTAACGCTAAAAAAGGATAGCAAATATATGTGGCACCTTTGATTACGAACATATTATTTAAAGTCCTCCTAGTAAAAGACTAGTATGAGATCCAAGAGAAATGTCAAAAAAGATCGAAATTATAGATTCCCGCTACCCATAATACTTGTAGCCAGATGTAAGATCTCCTTTAAAATTACAATAGAGTGGTAGAACTCAAGTTAAGTAAATGATTTGCTTGGACCAAATTTGTTCAATGTGAAGAAATAAAAATCGACATACTCTCTGATGGACTATTGGCACACTGTAACATGCATATCATATTGCATGTGCTTCATTACCACAAATTGAAAAGTAAGTGAATACACCCTACTTCACTTTTATGTGAGACCTTGAATTTTTTTTTCACTAGTGCCTTTGTGACTTTGACAAAATCATGAGGTGATGGGTCAGTGTATGCAAAGTGAATACACCCTCCACTTTTATGTGTGACCTTGAAAAGTTTTTTTTCCACTAGTGTTCTTATGACTTTGACAATATCATGAAATGATGGGTTAGTGTATGTTACTTTAGTATGAATCTAAAGATTATGAAAATGAGGAAAACAATTAATCCCGATCTTAGTGATATGTGGGAGAAATGAAAATCATGTCAAATATATACACATTATACTTGTGTCTTAGACCGTTTGAAACCATTTTAGTTAGCATCATAAGTGTGGACACAAGGCATATGAAAATTGAAAATTGAAAGAGGGTTAAAAGAAGTCATATGTTTATATAGACATGTCTAGAGCATCTAAGGCACTTTATGTGACATGATAATGTCATAAATGATCATAAAACGGTGATGGTCTCTTTTGCTGATCCAGAAAAAGTATTTCTAGTGAAAGAGCTTCCAAACTTAGTGTTTGGGCGGTCACGACAATACACTAAGTATGAATGTCTAAAGAAATTTATTTTTCAAATTAAAGTCCTGTCTGTTTCATTCCTATCATGTGTGAGCGGGAGATGTTAACAATAGATACACTCATTGATGGGTTGACTAATAACTTGCTTTATTCATGAAAGAAGTTACAACTCCACTAAATAACTCCCTATAGTAAAAGAAGAAGAGAATGTAGTGGAGTTATAGGATAAGAGGTGATGTAACTCTTGAATAAATAAGAGTTACAAGTCTTAACCTTGTCCTATAAAAGGGAGGACTTGGGGTCATCCAAGAACAACACAAGAAAAGAGTTCCAAATATAAAGAGTGTTATAGTGAAAAACAATACAAGACTCCATAGTGATCTCGTAAGAAACCACTTAAGCAATTGGTAGTGATATCACTTAAATTAATCCTATAACAAGAAGGTTTACATAATTCTGCATAAATCTCCGAGTTTAAATCCTTCAGTATATCATTAGTCTGTTTTAGATCAACATAATAGGCCGGTTTGAAAGTCCTCTTACTTTACGACATGATGACATATAGATGTATATAAGGTCATCTATATAAAGCTCAAAGATATTGTTTTCATTTCTAAGGAAAATATGTATGTGACTTCATTTTGAGAAAATTGAAATGTTTATATGACTTCATTATGTTGTTTCATGTTCATGCTCACTGTTAAATTTTTGATACATCATCGTTAAAGACTTATCGACTTGATACCGTCATACTCCCACATGTAGTTTTTGCTATATCTTATAATACAATCAAAACAAGTGATCCTCACTTAGAGTCACCCATGGTCACTTATGTTTTTTGCATTTATTTGCTTACTTCTTTACGACGTTAAACTTTCTTATATGATTTGAATGTGGTCTTGTTCTTGAATTCATATAGATGTTTGGTTTTGGGTACCACTCGTTAGAAATAAATCATTGTCTTGACGTAACCAAGATTATGTTTCACAAGCGTTCTTTTGAATCAAATGCCAAACTAATTTGAACTTATGCCAAATATTTTCATGTCTAAACTATGATTTTAAATAGAATAATGTCTCTTTTAATGCAAATATTTCATGTAACTCCCCTTATGTCCTGCTAAGTATTTTCACTCTTTAAGAAACAAATTGCCCTTTTTTTGAACTTTCAACTCAAACCTAATTTTTTTATATTTACCTATCTTATTTTCATATTATTACTTTTATTAATATGCTTTAACGTTAGCTTATTTTACTTGCAAAATGTTCATTTTTATAGCTTAAAAGATATTAAATAATTAATGTCAGTGTTACCGGTAACCATTTTTTTAATGAATCTTAAAGGATGCTTAACCCCTTTCCTTTAGGATAATTAGATCATGAACCCTTATCGAGAATCACATAAGTTTTGTAGACCATTGAATTTGAGTTTATTTTAGTATTACTTAAGTTGAATATCTAGGTATCCTAATTCATCTTTAAAATAATTCTCTTTAGGAATCATCAATATATTGTACACTGGTTAACGCGAGTTAAATTTAGATATTACAACATTTGTGCTTAAAACTTCGAAATTCAACTTGTAGTTTGAATTTTTGTATTTTCTAGAAGTTGTAAAAACAACAAAAAGTTTTATTTCTTTTTATCACCAAAAGTCAAAAACAACTAGTCACAATCAAACATTACTAATTTTCAAATATCATTTTTCACTCGATTATTACTAAGCTGAAAAAATAACAACAATAATAAATCTTACGTGGACTCAATTATTACATTATACCAACATTGTATGCCAAATATATTATTTGGTGTAAATATCAAAGAGGAGATGGGATAACTCGCAAAGGACGAGCTTTGGATGAGATGAAACTAAATGTTTCCTCCATGTCTAAGTCTTTTGGCTCAATGTCTCCTTCAAGTTTCCAATTGAAGGAATTCAAGAGTGAACCCAACATTGTTTGGACTAATCTCATTGCCAATGGTAAACCAGGACATATTCTTCGGCCAGCACCAAAAGGAATCAATTCAAAATCTTGTCCTCGCACATCCACTTCTAAATTTTGGAATCTCTCAGGTCTAAATACCAAAGGGTCCTTCCAAAAAGTAGGATCTCGACCAATCGCCCATACATTAACTAGAATCAATGAGTCCTTTGGGATGATGTAGTTGCACAATTCAACATCTTGCTCGACGACTTTTCGGGGTATTAAAAATGGAGTTGGTGGGTGCATTCTTAAGGTTTCTTTGACAATGAATTGCAAGTAAGGGAGTTTAGGAATATTTGATTCTTCTACTTGTTTCCCTTTTCCAATGACTTCTCCAAGCTCAAGTTGGACTTTCTTCATAATTTCTGGTTGTCTAACTAATTCTGACATGGCCCATTCTAATATGGTTATTGGTGAATCAGTACCACCAGCAAATAAGTCCTGTAATATTTAATAATTATCTTAAATAAATTAGGGATATAAGAGATTGACATGTGTTTGAATGGGTCAAAATGGATTAAAATGATAAGTATATGAGTCAATAATCTGTCTCTAAATATTATTTAAATTAAAATATGTTGAGTTAAAATGATTTATATAAATGGAAAGATTCATAAATACTTGTGAAAGCTTAAAATATGCCATAATCTACAATTGTTAACTAAATATCACATAATCTACAATTATATTAACTAAATTACATAATCTACAATTATTAACTCAACCACATAATCTACAATTCATTCCCTCAAATTTATTCTCCCTCTTGTGAATTGTGATACTCAAATTCAAATTCATTTCTCTTTTTTTTTTCAATTATGCAAAATGTGTGGTTTGGATCCTTGAAGTTAAATATTTAAATGAATCATTATTTAAAGTAATTGAATTTTAAATAAAAAGGAATAAGGCATGAATACGCTCTAACATTGATAATTAAACCTTAGGATAATAATATAAATAGGGATATATAGATGTGACATTCAATAAAATTTTCTAAGGGATAAGGCAATAATCTAAACAGATTATAGCTAGAAACTAAATATCCACAAGATAATAATGAATTGGGTTATAACAAACAAGGAATTAATTTTAAATAGGTCAATAAAAAAAAAATAATGAAATTAATATTATTTTGGGTAAATTGTATAATATGAATCATAAGTAGTTTTTATTATTTATTTGGGAAGAGTTAAATTTGAATCAATCAAATCAGACAACATAATAAATTAATATATATTTAATAATTTTAATTTTTGGGAGCTGTTAAAAATAAGGATAAATATGAGTTAAATGTTTATTCTATAATATTCTTGAGCCAAACGAATAACGTCAAGACTCGGGAGTATCTAGATGTTGAAATAAGGATGAAAGTTTTGTAACAATTCAAATAATTGAGGGACATTTTAAACCCTTCTACTTAATAAATTTAGACATTATCTAAATTTTATTATAAATTTAGACATTATCTAAATTTTATTAGATAATGCTAAGTGAATACTACCTTGCTAGGGTTAAGGACAATACAGAGATGTCGTTTCTATTGATGAAGATAATTCTAAGTCAAGGAAAATATTGTTGCTTAATTATTTCTTTGAACTTTTGTGAATTTAGTTATACTAGCTAGTAGGTTTGGGAAATCCATTGTTTAGGTTTACCAAATTCTTTACTCTTAGGGGTCGTTTGGTAGGAGGTATTAGGAGAAATAGTTCAAATATTATGTGTGATATTATTTAGTACTATATTTAGTAGAAAATTTAAGTCTATGTATAATCAGTCCATGAATTAGTTATACACCCTAATTTGGTGCGGGACTAATCTAGGTAAAGACAAAAATACCTCCTCAAATCCTTTTAATCATTTTGTTTATTTCTTGATTTTATTATTTTATATTTATACTAATAAATTTATTTAAATAAATTAACTTACAAATTTTATTATTTAGATATGATTTTTTCTTCTAAAATATGAGTTATTTAATCTATTTATTATTAGTACAATATGTATATATATACACACATATTAACTCCAATTTCTTAAGATGACAATTATTTACTCTCAAATAATTCAAGTGAGAAAATAGTGACCATGGCGATAAAATTTTTATTCTCCTAGCTAGTTAAATGTTATAAAAAATAATATTGTCCGTCAATTATCTATCTTGACCCAATTACATGAAATAGAAAAAATTTCATAATAACTCAAAGTTATAATTTGAATGAATTTTTTTTGTAGAGTTTTAAACCACATACAAAACTAGATAAGAAACAATGAACCAAACACTTGATAAAAATAATCATACATTATCAATCCTTATATTAGTAATCCCTGCATGATTGATATTTGTACCTAACGATCTCCTATAGGTTTTTGAGAAAGCCATTTTCTTGTAGGTTTAGGGATACTTGGGATTTGTAAATAAGGTTTGTAAGTAGAAATTGTTTGTCGTATTCTTCTCATAATTTATAATGCATAACTTTATATAGATCGATCGACAGTTATTTCTTATTTTCTATTGAGAAGGGGTGAAGGAAATGTTAGAACTTTTTTCAGCTCTAAAATTCAAAGGATAAAAGAGAAGAGCACAAACCAGGAGCATTGATTTTATATGATTTTGATCCATTTCTTTGGGATTTTCTGCACTGAAGTTGAGTAATACTTCCAAAACATCATTCTTTTCACCATGGCTCCTTTGTTTTTCCTCTAATCGTTCATCGATCAAATCATCTAAAAATTTAAACAACTTACCAAAATGGTAATTTGCACGATACCTTATTCTTTGAAGATCAATCTTTTCAAGTATAGGGAAATAATCCGCTAGGTTAATCTTCGCAGCCTCATTCATGACACCCCATATCATGTCCTTCAACTCAACCTTTAAAATTAAAAAGGGTTAAAATCAGGACATTTGGTATACAGTTTAGTACACAAAAAAAATCAGAACAAGGTATCGCATGAGTTGTGGTGATGCAGTGATGAGAATGTTTCAGCCTTAACCAAATGTTTCATATTCAAGCCCTAAGGACTGTTTCATACTTAACCAGAGATTTCATATTCAACCCCTGGGGGATTGTTTCACCCTTAAAAAGAAGTTTCAAGTTCAAGCTTTGGGAGACTGATTCACCCTTAACTAGAGGTTTCGGGTTCAACCTAGGTATAGAGAAACACTTGTTGGGAGTTTCACCCCCAAAGGAGTCTTGCATTGCGCGATCTGAATTTAGTTGGAGCTCCAATGTGGTCTCCGGCCAGTGGGTAGAAAACCAAAAATAAAATAAAATCATGTTATTAATTTTTACCTTTGAATCCGAAAAAGGGTCAGCCAAGTCTTTGGAGAAAAGGGTGCTGCACATCAAATTGAAA
Organism: Solanum habrochaites; assembly: GCA_027704765.1. NCBI lineage: Eukaryota > Viridiplantae > Streptophyta > Magnoliopsida > Solanales > Solanaceae > Solanum > Solanum habrochaites. The sequence continues at coordinate 4,354,121 of JAKWJA010002496.1, forward strand.
TTAGTCTTGAAAACAGCTTGACATATATCCAAAGCTTTACCTTGTTGACTGCATTTTGCACAATAAGCAATCAACTCTTTCACCTTTTGAGACCTTAGATGTTCATTTGCATCTAGCTTATTGGAAGAGAAGACACTCTTGTTCAAGATTTTCCTAAGCATTCTCCATTGAGGACAAACAGGAAGACATGCCACAGAAAATTTGGAATACATATGTGCTTGAAGGGCATTAGTAATAAATCTATTGGAAAAGGCTACGTCTTGCTTTTGAAGGACTTGTTTTGCCATGGTTGATGAAGAAATGACAACTATTGTCTTTTGTCCTATTTTCAAACTCATAATTGGACCATATATTTGTGCAAGATTAACTAGTGATCTATGAGGTTTTGTACCTAACAAATGAAAATTTCCAATAATTGGCCATGGTGATGGCCCTGGAGGAAGTTTTTTGATGCCTCTAATACTACATATTTTTGCTATAATAATATAAAGAAAGCTCAAGGCCAAAGTTGATCCAAGCACAAGTGTTGTATAGTTATCCATTTTTGATAATCTTCAACCTTCTTCCTTCAACTTTGATACCATTCACAAAGTTGATGTGTAAGAAATGTGTGCCTCTAACAATGGGGAACGCATATTTATATAGAGAAAAAGGATATATATTAACACTTGAAGTTGTTTTGAATTTTCAAAAAACACTTTAATTATGATGGCTTCCTATTATCTTTTTATACAATTTTAAATTTGTATTTTTTTCATTTTAAAAAGAATGACCTTTTTTTTAGTCTGTTTAAAAAAAATGACATCTTTCCTTTTTTGATTAACATTTCAATTTCATCTTCCACGTGACATGTTTAAGACCATAAGATTAAAGAGTAGTTTTATGCATTTCACATAATTTTAATTAGGACCACAAGATTCAATAGTTTTCTTTATTTTCTTAAATTTCGTGTCAAGTTAAACCAGATCACTCTTTGTGAAACAGATGTAATATTATTATATCATTTTTCAATGTTCTAGATTTTAAAAAATAACAGTTATCACACACCAATCATTATGTGACACGTGTTAATTAATTTATTTAAACTGTAATTTTTTTTTTCATTTTAAGTTTTTTCTTTTATCTTTTTTCTCTCATACTTTTTCACCTCACCATCCACCCCATCCCACCCACCCCACATAACCTTTGAATCAATGGTTTCTTTGAATACTTCAAACAATCCCAAAGCTCTATTGATATCCTAGTTATAAGTAGATCTCGCCAAGGCACAAATAATAGGCACATGCCCCTTTTCATCTACGTTATTATTATAATTACATGTACATTGAGAAATAATATTATTCATCTTTATTTCATATTTAAAATTTTCAAACAAGATTTACAAAACATTCAATATGATACTAAAGTAGGAGGTCACAAACACTTAATAAAAAAACTAATATTATTTTTGTTGTGTGTTCTATATAATATATGAGTTCGGAGCCTAAATGATATAAAATATTAACAAATATTTCAAAACGGTTTATAAAATTTTATATTAACCAAAACGGCAAAATCGCTGGAACAACAGCGATTTACTCCACCGAAAAAAATAAAATCGCTGCCACTATAGCGATTTTGCAAAATATGATTTTTTTTAAAAAAAAATAGAAATCTCTACCTAGACAACAAATTTCAATTTTTTGTAATTATTTTTTTTTAACGCAGCGATTTTTTTTTATAAAATAAATTTTAAATCGCTGCCTAGGCAGTGATTTTATAATTTTTTAAAATAAGGAAACCGCTGCCTAGGCAGCGATTTTTTTTTAAAAAAATTAAATCGCTGCCTAGGCAGCAATTTTATAATTTTTTTTAAATATGGAAATCGCTGCCTAGGCAGTGATTTTATAAAAGTTTTTTTTTTTTAAAAAAGTTTATATCGCTGCCTAGGCAGCTATTTTATAATTTTTTTTCTTTTTAAAATATGGAAACCGCTGCCTAGGTAGCGATTTTCAATGTATTTTTTTTTTAAAATTTAAACCAACGATTTTTATTTTTTATTTTTTAAAAAAATGAAGTCGCATTTTAAAAAAAAAAATAATTTAAAAATGAAGTCGCTTCACATGCAGCGATTTTCCGATTTTTTTAAAAAAATTTAATAAAATCGCTACTCTAGCAGCGTTTTCCAATTTTTTTTTAAAAAAAAGTTAATTAAATGGTGGCAGCGATCTTATTTAAATTATTATTATTTTTAAATATTAAATCGCTGTTAGTGTAGCGATTTTAGTTCTATTTTTTTAGTATTTTTAAATATCGCTTTTCATGTAGCGATTTCATAAACAATAATACATGTATATATATATATATATATATATATATATATATATATATATATATATATAATATATATATATATATATATATAATATACACACACACACACACACACTCATGGTCATTACTTCAATAGATCATTATTTCGAACTAAAGTATGCCATTATAGGAGAGTTTAGCCAAAATATCAATCATTTGAATTTTTTCTCATCGGATTCAACTGGTAGGTAAATAAAGTAATGTTTTCTTATTTCTTAAAATTATTTTTCTTATATGTAATATATTTATATTATTATTTTTATAGGTATGATCAAATTCAAAATACAGTGAATTGTTGTACACAAATTGTAAATAATAATGTTATGGGTGACGAACGAGTTGATGAGTTGGTGAGTTGCACAATGATGAACCTTCCGAGACGATGATGATGATAACGTGGATAATGCACCTAATGCATCCGTTGAAGATCAAAGTATTAATTATCATTCTACAGTGATTTCATACTTAGATCACATTGAAGAAAGTGCAGAAGATTTTATCTACACGAGAGATGACGGTTCCATTCGAACGACACTTTGAAATTAAAACAATCCTAAACATATCCAGCCAGGTTCGATTGTTGAAAACTAAATATTTTGTAGTTGTTTATTTATTTATTTATTTATTTCATGTTGATTAATTTAATTTGTATATGCAACTAGGTATGTTATTTATGAATAAGATGCAAATGAAATCTGCAGTAAGAGCATATAGTCTTGCTATTAAAAAAGAATTTCTTTGTGATCAATCCAAGAGTAAAAGTTGAAAAGTTATTTGCAAGTGTCATGAGTTAGGGTGTAACGACCTGTTTAGTCGTTTTGAGCAGCAGATTTTATTTTTGAAAAACTGGCTGAGTCGACGGATCCCACGACGAACCGTCATGGGCACGACGTACCGTCGTGGGGGTCTCGTTCCAAAACACTTAGAATTTAGAAATTTGGGTACTGAGATCGACTCTCTGAACGTCACGACGGGGTGGCAGGACGGGCCGTCACAGACCCTTGGTAAAAATCTAGTCTCTGAACTCTGTGACGGAAGCAGCAGGACGGACCGTCGCAGGCACGACGGCCCGTCACAGACTACGTAATCCCAGGCTGGGTCGGATTTCTGTTAAATGTTTTAAGGGGCGTTTTGGACTAACCCCTATTCCTGCTCTTAAATTATACCAAAAGTTTTAGTTGGTTCTGATATATTTAATATAGTCCATGTTTCTTTTAGGGTTATACAGCAGTATAATCCTTCTAAATGAAGTAGCTGTTCTTTCCTCCCGCTTATTCTCTATATGTTGCCTCCGTTCTCACTAACTATCCGACACTCTTTTGCACAACTACGTTTTTTTTGACTTTTAGCTCAGTTCTCACTTAACGTATGTGCGTACACTAGAACCTAACCAGTGCTCGCGGCTTTTTGTGTGTGCGCCTAATAGAAGAAAATAGAAAGAACAGAACGGGAGAACGATCCTTGAGAGAAAGGGAACAGAAGAGAAAGAGCAAAAACTTTTAGAGGATTGCTTGCGTGAATCCGACACTCTCCCGGTGGAAGGTTAGGTTTTGTGTTTATTGCTATTCGTAGTAAAACTCTTAATAGCGTATATACAATATGGTAATTTTGCGGGTAGCTATTGTAGCCCTTCTTAATGGCCCTTAATTGTCATACTTGTATGCATGGGAACTTGACAGTAAATTTTTAGATAAAATAAGCATGATGAGAGGCTATTGACAATCTAATCTTGAAACCCTATATCTGCTGTTTAAGAATTGACTGATGCCCTTTGTATATAAAAAAGGCTGGATGAACTACAAAGTTAGAGAGTATGTGAACGTGTGTCACGAAATCCGAGCTGGACGTAACATTAGGTGGATCCGGGTGTCACACCGACATTCTTAAAATAGGGAGGATCGGGTGTACACGAACCGACACACGACGAAGTTTGGCGTCAGCAGTGTTCACCTTTCCGACACCAAGGATATGTATACTTTGAGTTTCCGGAGTTGTCCACGTACCCGACTCGAGAGAACTAAACATATGATCTTTGAAAGTTGACGCTTAATATACTCCATCCTAATGCACCGTTTATACTTCCTGCTCCTTTATGGGGGTATGGGAAGTGAGGCTTGATTCTCATCCTTGAACTTGCTCTGTGCTTATTAATGTTAGACACAGTTTTGTTGTACCGTTGGCTACATGTTGATTAGTGTAGTGTCCGAGTTATGATATTATTTGATATATACTGTTTTCTATGTTTGAGTTGTGCCGACTTATACCTAACCAGTACTTTTCTGTTGTTGTACTGATCCCCTACCTTGTATGTTTTCTCGCTTCTTTTGTCATTGTGTGAGTGCAACTGCAACGTCCCATAATCGTCTTTCAACTCCCAGCCGCAACTCTAGCGCTAGTTCTTCATCAGCCCAGATTTCAGGTAGCTATTGTTTCTAGCTCTGGACTCGGTTGATCTTCCCTCCTCGTTCATTGTCTTATATGTGCCTTGAGATTCCGGCTATTGACAGCGTTTTTAACTATTTTAGTTTCTTAGATAACTCTTAGATACTGTAATTTTGTGCCTTTCGGAGGATAGATGTTCTTGGTGGTAGGACCTTCCCAGAGTATTTTGGGAATAAATATGTATTGAGTTTTATAATGTTATTTAATAAACTCGATTTTCATTAATGAGTTTTAAGCTCGTCACAAGTTCCGCATTATTATTTTTTGTTATTGTATGGCTTGAAACGTTTGGAATTGAATGGGTCGGTTCGCTCACATAGTAGGGAATTAAGTTGTGGGGTGACCCCAGTCGCGACCCCCTTCCGTTTTGGGGTCTTGACCATACGGGTTCTCTTTTTTGAGTTGGACTGAATTTCTTCTTAGAGAGATTTCCAAGAGGGATGTGGAAGACATAATAAAATGGTTGAAACCGCATACTTGCTCCATCACAGATAACTATAAAGGAGGATAATTTCCATTTTGAATGATAAATGATTGCCACGGTCATTAATACCCATATGTTATCGCAAAATCTAGACATAAATTAATTAAGAGGTGATCCGTGAAATCATTCCAAAGGCAAAGCATCCACATACCTAGTTACTCAGAAAATGCGCCAAAAGGTCGAAAAATTGCGAGATTGGTTTATGGTAGATTTTTTAAAGTTTCATTTAAGGCATTACCCGCGTCGATACCTTAGCTGCACTACATTATTCAATCCATGCATGATTTATTGACGTGGGAGCATCATCTCTATAACAATGCAAGGTGAGCAATTTTTAATTTTTTTTTTTTGGACTTTTAAACAAGCATCATGATAGGTTTCAAAAGTTTTTTAGGCCCAGTCATTGCTATCGAGGCACACATCGTTATGGTGTTTGTCATGATATCCACTGTAATGCGGTTGGAATTTGAAGTGTCGAATGAAACATATTTTTTTTTTTCCACTTGCCTATGCTTGAGTTGCACGTGAGAGTTTGAGTCTTTGTTTGTTTCTCAAGTTATTATGGACACGTATTTTTGTGAACGACAAGATTGGCTTATTTTCTGACCGTCATCAGGAAGCTGCAGTGCGTCAACTTATGATTGGTCGAGTCCACCCAACACTATTATCGATTTCTGCTGTTGCTTTCCGATTCTCACTTATTAGTCCAACGCCTCTTCCTTCTGCCTTTATCTTAGCCTCAAATTTCGACCTACACAATATGCCTGTTCACCATGCTCAAAAAACTAATGTGGTGGCTTTTCACTGTCCTCTAGGCATCGAAAGGAGACAAAAGTTTGTGACACCGGATGCAACAATCCAAAACAGTGTCGCTTGCAGTCATATGAGAATGGTTTTAAAAATGAATTTTCCTTTGGAAAAATGGACACTGTATAAGGAGGATGTCGTAGATGGGGTGTCCATGGACGATAAATGTTCTGAGTCCTATAATGGGTTTATCGAAGAAAAGCTCGACGCTTTCTGTGACTGTGCCATGGTTCGAGTGACGTTTCAACAGCTCTCGTTGCATCGTTTTGTCGAAAGAAACAATCTTCTTTCAATTGCATTAATTCAAAGTAAGATGTCATGGCCCGTCTTGCAATAAAGAAAAATTTAAATGATTATTATCAAAGAGCTCAGGGCACACGAATGTATGACTTACACCAGGTGATTGAGTTTTTTGAAATCCTTACTTTTTGGGCTCATTGATGTAAAGGTGGAAATGTCCACAAGGTTACTGCAAAAGTTAATAACTGTTCCTGGGTGTAAAATGGAAAACTTATCAGATGCCCTTTTTTCCATGCCATCATTTTGTGGTACTTCGTGAAATCGTAGCCAAAATCTTATTTAGTAAATTCTATCTACTGTACAAAATATTACATAACGTAACATACCTGAGAACATTTACCACCAGTTGGTGATGACATGTCTTTGTCCATTAGCTCCTTTATTTTAATTACAAGACAATACTGAAGTATTTGCGGACAAGTGTACGCAGTAACGAAGTTGACTTAAGAATGATATGGATACTAGCATCCGGCTTTCATGACTAGAAAAATGAGTATTGTAAGGAGACATGGTCACACCAAAGGCACAATGTCCGACTCGATTTAAATATTTTATCTATGTTTTTAAGTTAATGTATTTTTGGTATTGTCTTGGTATTAATATTATTATGATATCTTTTTATTTATTTGTTGCCATATTTAATTTGTTCTTGCTGCCTTTAAATATTGTAAAGTAGATATCTTTATATTATTATTATATATGATTATGAACTCTATTAAAAAGTAATGTTTGATTCTTCAAAACATAAAAGAATTGATTGACCTAGGACATAAAAAAAATCTAAATCCTGCAAACTACTTTCATTTCCTTAAGAATCTCATGATTAAAATCTCATTCTCTAACTTGTTCAAACTTTGCAACTCAACAATAAAACTCACAATATTCCAAAAAATTCGAATCTTCAGCTTTTAGAATAAATGTGCATAAAAATTATCCGCCTGAATCCAAATCCTTCTACATCTTCTGTAACGACCTGTTTAGTCCGGTTTGAGCAACAGAAATTTTAATTCTTGAAAAACTGGCAGAGGTGCGATGCCACCTACGGACCGTCAAGGGCACGATGGACGGCTTCCGTGGGAGGGTGTCTTTCAAAACACTTAGAAATCTTGAAATTGGGTACTGAAAATCCGACTCTCTGCCGTCACGACCGAATGGCAGGACGGACCTGTCACATGCCGTGACGGCCCGTCCATAGATTCTTTTGATGGAAATTGTCCTGATGGTTGCGACGGCATCAGGACGGATCGTCGCAGTCACGACGGCCCATCCCCCCGCGGGCTAACGCAATCCCAGTTCGGGTCGATGTCTTTTACACGTTTTAGGGACGTTTTTGACTAGTCCTGCTTTAATTCTAATTAAGAGGGATAATGTTACTAAGTCATTAACTTGGGAGGTAAAAGAGGTAACCGTAATATTAGTATTATTGGGTTCTTAGTTCCTCTTCATTCTTAATTACATAATAATTAGGTAAAGAATAGAGGTATTGAATAGAAAAATGAAGAACAAAGGACAGAAAGAAAAATAGAGGAGAACGAATTAAGAGAGAGAGAGGAACGAAGAGGACAACAAGAAATTGAGGAATTTGCTTGCTTGTTCACGATTCTTCTTCGTTGGAGGTAGGTTATGGGTTTCCTTTTATGCTACTCGTAGTAAACTCTTAATAAGCGAATGATATTGTTGGGTGTATTATAAAGTCTTCTATATGCTTACTTGTGTGCATTGCATGATGTGATTTTATATATATGATTGTATTAACAAGCATGATAGCGCTATTGAATCCCAAATCTTTTAGAACCCTAATCTCTGTGTTAATGATGATGCCGATTGTATAAAGAGAATGCTTGATGAACTAACGTGATGAAGATGATGACGCCTTGGTATAAAAAGAAGGCTTGATGACTTAATCGAATGAGATTAGGGGATCGGAGTGTCACGTACTACCACATAGATTAGTGGGACGGTGTCACGAGACCTACACTTAGATGTCGGGGATCGGAGTGTCCACGTACCAGACACATAGAATTTGTGGGAAAATGCGGGTGTCCCAGACCGACACGTAGATGTGGGGATCGGAGTGTCCACGTACCGACACTAGAATTGAGTGGGACTGGTGTCACGAACCGACACGTAGATGTAGGGGATCGAAGTGTCCGTTACTCGACCCATTGAAATTAGGGTTAGGCGTAGTGTCACGTTCTACACATAGTAGTAGGGGATCGGAGTGTCACTTACCGACACCAATAGTGAATAAGATAATGACTGCTTTAAAAGGATAACTAATATACTCATCTAAAGAACATGTATTCCCAAATATCTGCTGAGGCTTGTCCTCATGATTGATCGGTGATATTATAAATTGATGTTCTTACTGGTTGCTAATCACATGTTAATAATTATTGTTGATTTTACTGAATGTTTCTCTGAGATTATCTTGTTTCTATTTTGAGTTGGCCGATGATACCTACTCAGTACTCTTGTGGTTTTACTGACGCCCTACTTTTATGTTTTTTCCTATTTGTTTTATCTTGTTGAGTGCCGCAAACGTGCCGTCATCTTCGACTCACATATTTGCGAAGCAGTCTTCGCCACCGGATCTTACAGGGTGAATCTAATGCTTCTATCTAGCTTGGACTGTGCCTCTTTTCTCCTCATGTCTTGATGGCCTTGAAGTTTCGTCATATACTGAGCTTTTTTATTTAATTTAGCTTCCCTAGAATAAGCTCTTAGTTTATACATTGATCATAGATGTTCTGTGGATGAGATTTTGGGAATTAATAAATGGTGAATTTTTAGAGTTATTGAATTGTCCTTTTAATTTAATGAGTTCGTCTTCCCATTGCTTTAGTTGTGATTAAATTGAATGATATGTTCGATTGGTTGGTTCGCTCACATAGGAGGTAAATGTGGGTGCCAGTCGCGTCTCCGTTGTGGGTCGTGACAAACTTGTATATCTAGAGCATTAGGTTTCGTTTGTCCTCATCACACAGAACAGGTCTTATTAGGAGTCCGAAAGAACGTAGGGGGACGCCTTTACTTTTCTGTGAGCGCTATAAGACTTAGGACAATTCCATTCTTTCTTTCTCTTTCTTTCGTGCTATTACTTGGATCCATGGTATCTAGGTGAGTACAAATTGTGATCTACCATCTTCACTCTATTTCGCAGAGGTTAGAACTAGAGCAACGTACTACGGCCAAACACAACAGCAGCAAGACAGATACATCTGAAACCACAGCCACTGGGGCTGTAGCTCGGATGCCACAGTGTCAAGAGGCCGCGGTAGAGGTCGGGGGAGGACGTCCTCTAGAGGAGAGGACGAGCACTAGCCCATCTGGTGCTAGGGCGGTGACTCCTCCACCGCTGAGGAGTGTAGTAAGAGAAGGGGATGATGTGAGAATGAACAAATACAGAACAGGGATTCGCACCCCAACCCTTCCCCAGAGATGATCGAATCTAGGGGCTCTGCTTATCTTAGGGGGGTTGTCTGATCAGGGGTCATGCACCCCCAAACCGTTTCTGTCAACCGTCTAACACCTTCGGTTTCAAGGTACGACATGCCGCCACTATGGCCCCTGTATGGATGCCTCATTTGGAAACATAGGCACGTTCCGGTTTCCACGACTGGACTACTGGCCATAATGACAATGATCAGCATGCACTTTTAGTAATTTCATTGAAATTGCAACCTCCAGTCTTCAAGGTGGCAGAATCTTAGGATGCTTTTTACGATTTTCTTGTTGACTGTCATGGCACTACAACGAAGATCGGGTATAGTAGACACGGTTTAGTGGTTGAGATTCGTTGAGTTTCCAGTTTCAGAAACGCCAAAATGTGGTCCGGCGGTCACATAATGTTGAAGTGATGCAAACAACAGAGGCACCACCTATACGTTGGCCTCCAAAAAAATTCTCGAGCTTTTTATGGATGAACAATCTATTCCCAGGACCGTTGAAGATCGGAAGAGGACGAGTTCTTTGGCCTAGATCCCGCTCTCCACGTTCCTTCTCTACTCGTCGCTCTTTTTTGATCCTCCCACTCTCAGCCAAACGGTCTCATCACTCTCCTTGACGTCTCTCCCCCACATCCCCACTGTCTGCCTCCATGAACTTCTTGCCTTCTCCGCATCTACTCCTCTCGGCTTTCAGGGCATCTCCTTTATAACTGCTTCTTGCCTCATTGGTGTTTATGAGGCACAGATCTATGTCTAGATCTGGTCCTTTCCTCCCTTTCTCTCCTTCCGCTCCTCTCTTAGTTCTGGCCTTTAACCATCGAGCGTATTTCCAACATAACCCTTGGATCGACTTAGGGGAGGTGCCCTCTGTCTAGACACAGTCAACAACACGTGGTATGAGCTTGCTCGTCGTTCCCCTTCGTTCGACTCGTTCTCTACCTTCCGTCTTCGTGTCCTGCTGTTCGCGACGTGTCTCCGCTGCCAGAACCGGCGAAGCCTCCCTCAGGCGCCGCCCGCAGCGTTCCCCCGCGCGGGCCCGCTCCGCTTCGATACGATCCTGTGGGTGAGAGCAGAAGGGCGAAGGGTCATCAGTCAGCCTTGAAGTAGCGCTACGGCAAAATCCTTCCAAGAGTGGTAGATTCGTGGTGAGGGGAAAGAGGAAGCCAATATTCACCACGCGCGCAGCGACATCAAAGAGGTTTCGAAAAGGGGGGTGCGTTTAATTAATGGTTCTTACTCTGCGGACAGGTTTCCGGAGGTTACGCAGTCCCGACCGCATTCAGTCTTCACTAACAGATGTAGTTGGGGCTACCTCGACCGGTTTCAACCTTTCTCTGAAGACCCAGCGTGAATCTATAGAGTGTTATGGATGTGGGGAGACTGGGACTATTAGGCAGAATTGTCAAGACAGAGTAATAGACCCCCAATAGCCTAGGTAGAGGTGGGTCTGTAGAGGCCGTTTTTCTGGAGAAAGCGGTGGCCGAGGTAGTGGTTGGTCACAAAATGGGCCGTTTTAACGTGGCAGAACTGGAGCCACTAATCACAACATGGTAGTGGGGAACAAACGTTACACAACATCACGAAAAGGCCCATTGTATCTTTTCCCTGGAGAACAGGCGGAGACATCGATGCTGTCATCACGGTAATCTTCTAGTTTGTGATTGCAATGGCTTTCCGTATGTTTGATCCTGGATCCCCCCAACATTTTCCTTATGTATCTCCTCCTCATTTGCTAATGGTCTAAATTTAACATTGTGATTACGTTGATCGCATTCGTGGTTCTCACTCTATCCGTGGGAGTCTTTTGTAGTTGAGAAAGGGTATAATAGGTCTTGGTTTGGTGAACTGGGAAGTAAACACTTAATGTAGATTTGTTATCTTAGAGATGGTTGATTTTGAATGTAATTCTGGTTATGACTTGGCTCGCATCCCAATCGCGCATCTTGATGTAATGCTAAAACGGTTACGTTAGCCAAGGCCCTGTGGACGATCCGTTAGTGTGGGAGGGTGAACTGACTAACACTGTCCAATCTGGTCGTATCATCTCCCTTTCTTGCGTGCTAAGAAAATGGTTAAGTCAATGGTTTAGCTTTCGTGTTGCACACTCTCAGATGACACTGACCCAAGTACCTCCGCTTGAGTCGTTTCGGTGGTCCTTGAGTTTCTTTCTTCTTCTTGATGTACTATCCCTAGATCTTCCGGGTATGCCCCCAATATAGGTATATTGCCTTCTGTATTGTTTCTTGAACCACTGGGTTTGAAAAAACCAAAACCGGGTTACCGCCCCAATTTCTATAAGTCTAGAAATACCCCCTTATGAATGGCCCCCCGCCCCCCGGGAGTTAATAATAATGAAAAAAAGCCCATACTCTTCAAGAATTGTTTGGCAAAGGCTTTACTTAGCCAAGTGAGTCTCCCTGGGGGCCCCTCGGTTTTGTTGTTGTAAAGAAGAAAGATGGGAATTTTTCCGGATGTGCATAGACTAAGAACTATATAAAAGGTGAGAATACAGGGGACCGCTTCGTGTTGAACAAGGTGACTATAAAAGAACAAGTACCTCTTCACTCGCATTGATGACTGTGGTCGAAGTCAGTTACCAGGTGCTTGGTGGTCTTCTCTAAAGATTGACTTGAGATCCCGTTACATCAATGGAAAATAACGGGGCAACGGATGTGGTCAACGACTGTTTTAAGGACCGAGGCCTGTCCAATACGAATTTGTAGTGTTTTCTTTTGTCTTGTTTTAATACGAATGCCCCCCCTGCTGCATTCATGACGTTTTGATGAAGCGGGATTTTTAAGAAAGAAAGCCATATTTAGACTCTTTGTGATCGTATTTATTGATGATATACTGATATACTCAAAGAGTAAGAAGGAACATGAGGAGCATTTTGAGAATTTATTGGACTTTGAGGAGAAAAAGTTTGATGGCCAATTCCTCTCTAAGTGTGAAGTTTTTGGCTAATCATTGTCCCTTCTTGGGGGGCATCGTGGTTTTCTAAGGAATGGAGTAAGTATGGTGGATCCCTTCTAAGATCGAAGGGAGTGGAAATAATTGGGAGACCTACACTGTGTCAGAAATAAGGAGCTTTTCGTTTGGGGCAATTAGCTAGTCTCCTACACCACTACCTNGATAGGGGGGGCGGGCACGGCAAGGGGTCTCTGATTAAAGCAACGCACGGTCGGCGGGTGCGTAGGCGTCGTGGTCTCCAGTTTCCTCTTGAGATGCGCGGTAAGACGTTAGGAAAATCCCATTCTGTCTTTCTTCTTTCGTCTATTCTTGGATCCAATGGTAAATCCTAGGTGATACAATTGGTAATATGACCATCGTCACTCTATTCGCAGTGGTTAGAACGAGAGGCCACGACTAGCCAACAGCCAACTCACAGCAAGCAGATGGCATCTGACCGCCACTGGGGCTGTACTCGATGCAACATGTCAAGAGGCCGCGTAGAGTCGTGGGAGGACGTCCTCTATAGGGAGAGGCCTATCACTAGTCCCACTGGTGCAGTGCGTTGACTCTCCACCGACTGAGAGGTAGTAAGATAAAAAAAAGAGGGGAGGGATGGGGAGAATGAACAATACAGAAGAGGAAACATGCACCCCAACCTCCCCCACAGATGATCAATCAGGTGCGCGCTTATCTTATGGGTTTCTTGATCAGGGTCGCACCCCCAATCGTTTCTTCACCAACCCTTCGGTTTCAGAGGTACGACATGTCACCATATGGCCCCTCGTACATGGATGCCTCATGGACATCGGCACGTTTCCACGACTGTACTACTCTGGGGCCTATAATGACAAATGATCACAGGAACTTTTTAGTAAGTTCTTGACATTTTGAAACCTCCCGTCTTCAAGGGTTGGCAGAATCTGAGGATGCTTACGATTTTTGGTTGACCTGTCATGAGCTACTACACAAGATGGGTAAGTAGAACGGTTTGGTGTTGAGTTCTTGAGTTACCACCAGTTTCAAGGGAACCCAAAATTTGGTGCGGTCCACATGTTGAGTTCACCAACAGATGCACCAACCTATGATTGGGCCTTTCTCTAGCTGTTTATGGAGAAATATTTCCCATTATTCCCCTACCTTGAGAGATAGGAAGAGGGACGAGTTCTTGAGCCTATACAAGGTAGGATGTCGGCAAGTGCATGAGGCTACGTTTCGGGTCACCTATCCAGAGATGCCACCAACTATGTTTCATCCACAAGAGCGGATTCGCCGTTTTGTGGAGGGGTTGAGATCAGAATATTCGAATTTCAGCCTTACATGTAGCGCTACGGAAAATCTTCCAAAATGGTGATTTCGTGGTAAGGTGGAGGATTGAAGCCAGATGATCCCAGGCATCGCATCAAGAGGTTTCGAAAAGGGGTGAGTTTTAATGGTTCTTAATACTCTAGAGGACAGGGTTCCTCGGTTACTCGTCCGACCCATCAGTCTTCACTACAGACTGATTTGGGTGTCTACTCTCAACCGGTCAACCTTTCTCTGAGAGACCCCATGCGTTATCTAGAGAGTTTGTATGGATGTGGGGCAGCACTGGACATAACTTATGGGGAGGAATTGCCAAGACAGAGTAAATAGACCCCCAAGCTAGAGGTAACGGTGGTCATGGTAGAGGCCCCGTTTTTCTGGAGAACGCGTTGGCCGAGGTTGGGGTTGTCCAAATGTGACCGGGTAACGGCAAACTGGAGCCACTACATCACACATGTTAGGGACAACGGACAAACAACGAAAAGGCCATTGTTATGCTTTGCTCGCCTGGGAGAACAGAGGCGAGACATCTGATGCTTCATCACAGTAATCTTCTAGTTTGTGATTGCATGGTTCGTATTGTTGGATCCTGGATCCACATTTTCTTATTTATCTTCCTCATTTGCTAATGTCAAATTTACATTGTGAATTACTTGATACGCCTCTTCCGTGTTTCTACTCCGGTGGGTGAGTCTGTGGTAGTTGAAAAGGTATCTAGGTCTTGTTGGTGAACTTTGGGGGAAGTAACACTTATGTAGATTTGGTTATCTTAGAGCTGGTTGATTTTGATGTAATTCTAGGGTATGACTTTGGTCTCTCCGCAATTCGCGATCTTGGATTGTAATGCTAAAACGGTGACGTTAGCCAAGCCTGGGGACAGATCCGTTAGTTGTGGGAGGGTGACTACACTTCCAATCTGGTGCGTATCTCTCCCTTTCTTCGTGCTAAGAAAATGGTTAGTCAAGGGTGTTTTAGCTTTTTGGCACTCTTCAAGGATGACACTACCCAAGTACCTCCGATTGAGTCGGTTTCGTTGGTCCGTGATTTCTGATGTATTCGCTGCAATCTTCCGGGTAATGCCCCAGATAGGGTATGGATTTCTGTATTGTTCTTGAACCGGGTACATCCGCCCAGTTTCGATAATACCCCCTATAGAATGCCCCCCGCTGAGTTAAGGAATTAAAAGCCCCACTTCAGAATGTTGAGCAAAGGGTTTATTAGACCAGTGGCATCTCCTTGGGCGTGCTCCGTTTTGTTTGTCAAGAAGAAATATGGGGAGTTTTCGGATGTGCATATACTACCGGCAGTTAACAAGGTGACTATAAAGAACAGTATCCTCTTCCTCGCATCTGATTCCTTGTTCGAATCAGTTACCGTTGCTTGTTTCTTCCTCTAAGATGACGGACTTGAGATCCTGGTTATCATATTGACAATACGGGCAACGGATTTGCCAAAGACTGCTTTTAGGACCGTATGGGCATTACGAATTTGTAGTGATGTCTTTTGGTCTCAATGCCCCTGCTGCAAATTCATGAGTTTTGGATGAACGGGAATTTTTAAGCCTATTTAGATCTCTTTGTGTCGTATTTTTGATGAATTACTGATATACTCAAGAGTAAGAAGGAACATTATGAGCATTTAGAATGGTATTGGAAGCTTGAGGGAGAAAAGCTTTAATGCCAAGTTCCTAGTGTGAGTTTGGCTAGATGCAGTTGTCCTTCTTGGGGCACGTGGTTTTCTAAGGATGGAGTACTGGTGGCTCCTTCTAAGATCGAGTAGTGAAAATGGGTAACCTACTAATGTGTCAGAAATTAAGGAGCTTTGTTGGGTTAGTTAAGCTAGCTACTACCCAGACTGACCCTACCCCGCCGATTTGTCCAGGGATTCTCTTCTATTGCTTCCCAACTGCGAACTTGACTAACAAATGTTCCATTTGTATGGTCGGATGACGTGGTGAGGAAGCTTCGAGCTCAAGATCTGTTGACTCTGCACCAATTCTCACCTTTCCCAGAGAAGGCAAAATTTTCATTGTGTATTGTGATGCATCTTATTCGGGTTTAGGTGCCGTGCTAATGCAAGAGAAGAATGTGATTGCTTATTGCTTCAAGACAATTAAATGCATTAACTAACTCTCCAAAACTCATGATTATTGGAATTGGCCTCGGTATTGTTTGCAACTAAAGCATGGAAGACACTATTTAAATGGGGTTAAGTGTGAGTCGCCCCGATCATCGTAGTCTACAGTATTCCTTCAATCAGGAGATTTGATTGAGACAGAGGAGATGGATGGAACTAACTGAAGGACTACTACATCACTATTTGTACCATCCGGGCGGCGAATGTTGTAAGCGGATGCTTTAGTCGAACGGAGGGAAGCATGGGAAGTCTAGCTCACTTGCAAGCTTTAGACGCCATTGGGCTAGGGAGGTCAGACTCTGGCTAACACTTTATGAGATAGAAGTAAATGAGAAAGAGGATTTTTGCTTGTGTGGAGGCAATATCTTCCTTCCTTGACAATATTAAGGGAAAGCCAGTTTAATATGACAAAAATTATCCGGATCCGAGATAAAGTGTTGGCCAAGGAAGGCTAAAGAAGCGAAAATCGTGAGGACGGTGTTGAGGATTAAGGGAAGGGTATGTGTTAAACTCTCGTCGATGATTGATCACACTATTCTGACGAGCCATATTCAGGTTTCGAAAAATACATCCGGGTGCAACCAAGGATGTTACCCGTGACCTAAAGCACACTCTGGTGGAGAGCAGAAGCGTGATATTGTGGTTTTATGCCAAATGTCCCAAATTGTCACAGTAATATTAACACCAGAGGCCCGTGGAACACTTCGAGACTGCCCATTCCGGAATGGAAATGGGAGAGAATCGCATGACTTCGTGGTTGGTCCATTCCAAAGACATTTGGCAAGTAATTACTCTATTTGGGTGATTTGTTATAGGTTAACAAGTCTGCTCTTTCATTCCGGTTTAAGGTGACTTACAATGCAAGAAGTAGCCAAACTTTACATCTCAGAAGTTGTTCGAGGGTGCATTGATTCCACTATCCCTCATATCAATCGAGGTTCGCAGTGTTACTTCTTTCCTAAGTTTTTGAAAAATATTGCTTGCAAGAATTGGGTACTAGGTGGACCTTAGTACCAACGCGTTCCATCCCAGACCGATGGTCAGTCTGAGCGAACGATTCAAGTGTTGAGGATAATGCTTCGTGCATGTGTGATTAGAATTCGGTGGCCATTGGGATAGCCTTCTATCCTTGCGGAGTTTTCATACCAATTAAAAAAAGCTTTTATCACTCAAGCATGATATGGCTCCATTTGTAAGCACTTTATGGTAGGAGATTTGGTTCTCCCATTGTGTTGGTTTGATGCATTCGAGGTTAGACCTGGGTACTTGATCTTTTGAGGGTTCGATAGAAAATTGAAATCTATTCAAGAAAATCTTCTAGCGGCGCAAAGTAGACAAAAGGAATAGCAGAACGAAGGTGAGAGACTTAGAGTTCTGGATGGGAACAAGTCTTGTTGAAAGTTTCACCAATGAAGGGGTGATTCGGGTTGGTAAAAGAGGCAAGCTAAGACCAAGATACATTGGTCCCTTTTGAGTACTTAAACGAGTAGGGAGGTGGCTATGAGTTAGCCTTTGGCCTCCCAGGGCCTGTCCGGAGTAACATCCGGTATTCCATGTGTTCATGTTGACAAGATACATGGGATGGAAACTACATTATCATTGGTATCATTTGCTTGTGAGAATTTGTCTTTGAGGAGGAACCTGTTGCTATTTTTAGATAGAGAAGTTCGCAAGTTTGAGGTCAGGAGATTGGCATCCTCAGGTGCAATGGAAGAATCGACGGTTGAAGCCGCCACTTGGGAAAAGGAGCATGATAATGCAGAAAGATACCCACATCTGTTTACAGATTCAGTATTCCTTTTCGCCCTTGTTTTTCTTCTCATGATTCGTCTCGAGGACTAACAGGGTAAATTGGTACTATTGTAACGACCTGTTTAGCTCGTTTTTGAGCAACAATTTTATTCTAGAAAAACGGCGAGGTGACGGAGGCACGGACGGACCGCATGGCACGACGGAACCGTCGTGGAAGGTGCCGTTCAAAACACTTAGAAATTCTGAATTGGGTTACTGAAATCGACTCTCTGACCGTCACGACAAATTGGCAGGACCGGACCGTCCCGGCGTGACGGACCGTCATTGAGCCTTTTGTATGGAAATTGGTCTCTGATGGTTCGACGGCATCCATACGGACCGTCGCAGTCACGACGGGCCCGTCACGGGCTAACGCAATCCAGTTCTGGCGGGATTTCTTTCACGTTTTAAGGACGTTTTAACTATTCCTGCTTTAATTATAAAGTTAGAGGGTTAATGTTAATTAAGTCTAATTACTTGGGGGGTTTAAAAGAGGTAACCTTACGTTAATTAGTGGGTTAATTATTTTCCATCTTTCATTCTCAATTACATAATAATTAGGTAAAGAAAGAGGGTTTGAATAAGAAAAATGAAGAACCAAAGACAGAAAAAAAAGAGAGGAGAACGAGTAGAGAGAGAGGGAAGGGGCCGAAGAGGACCCATAAATTAGTGAATTGCTTAGTTGAGTCATGATTCTTCGTTGGAGGTAGGTTATGGTTTCTTTTATGCTACCTCGTAAACTCTTAATAGTCGAATGATATGTGTTGGGTAGATTATAAAGTACTTCTATATGCTTAATTGTGTGGCAATGCATATGTGATTTTATATATATGATTGGTGAGGAAACAAGCATATGAAGCTATTGAATCCAAATCTTTATATAACCCTAATATCGTGTTAATGTGATGCCTTGGGTAATAAAGAAGGCTTGATGACTAAAGTGATGAGATGATGACGCTGGTCTAAAAGACGGCTGATGATTCATCGATAGATTAGGGTATCGGAGTGTCCACGGACCGACACATAGGAAATTAGTGGGACGGGTGTTCACGAACGCGACACTTAGATGTAGGGGATCAAGTGTCACGTACGCGACACTAGAATTAGTGGGACGGGTGTCCGAACGACACATAATGTAAGGGGATCCCGGAGTGTCACGTACCGACATCATAGAATTAGTGTGACGGGTGTCACGAACCGACACGTAGATTAGGTCGGAGTGTCACGTACCACACTTGAATTATGTGATCAGAGTGCCACGTTCGACACTAGTAGAGGGACGGATTGTCACGTACCAGACAAGAGGAATAAAGATAATGAATCTGGAAAGATCTAATATCCCGCAATCTAAAGAACATGTATCCAAATAAGTAGGCATGGATGCTTGGCCCTCATAGAGGATGATCGGATGAATTATAAATGATGTTTTGTACGTGTGCCTATCTACCTGTAAGAATATTAGTTGATTTTATATGTTATCTAGATATATTTATTTTCTATTTTGAGTTGGCCGATGATACCTACTCAGTACTTGTGGTTGTACTGACCCCCTACGTTATGTTTTTTCCTTTTGTTTATTTGTGGATGGCAATCAACGTCCGTCATCCTTCGACTCAACAGTAGTTCAAGCAAGCCAGTCTTCGTCAAACCGGATCTTCAGGGTGAGCTAATCTTCTAGCTTGGACTGGATCGCTTTCCTCATGTTCTTGATGCCTTGAAGTTTCGGCATAGACTAATCTTTATTATTTTAGCTCCTAGATACTCTTAGTTTTAAATAATTGATCCATAGATGTTCTTGTGTGATGACTTCCAGATTTTGGTAATTCATAGATGTTTGAAATTTTTAGAAGTTATTGAATTGTCCTTTTATTTATGAGTTGAAGTCTTCCGCATTGCTTTATGTTGTTATTCAATTGAAATGATAATGTTTCAGATTGGTTTTGGTTCGCTCACATAGAGGGTAAATGTGGGTGCCAGTGCGGCTCATTTTTGGGTCGTGACATCTTAATTTTCATCTTCATTTTCAAATCTCCTATTTTGATATTGACTCTTGTTCCACATCTAGTTGATTTGTGTAGCCTATATTTTCTCCTAGTGATTTTTGTCTATTAAGAACTAAGTTTGTGAAGCCCCAGCATTAAATCTGGAATCATCGGCCACAATTACCTATAATACAATACAATATATATAATCAAATCAATATGCAATAAAATTAAAAAAATTTAAAAATCTATGAAAATTATTATACTTACATATTCGAATTTTTGATCTTCCCACCAAATGGAGATGATGCCATAGAAAATTCACGCATACCATATGAGCGACCATAAATTGCGAAACCAGTATTGGAACTGTGGAGTACAATACCAACCGATTGCTTAATAAAAAATTAACATTAGTGTTAGAGGGCCCTGTAAAAAATCAAACTGGATAATAAGCCTGGGAGTCGCACATTAGTGTTAGAGGCCCTGCAAAAAATCAACTGTTTCACCAGCAGTCCTTCCATACCTTGACGTTGCACCCTCTCCTGTGTTTGTTTGTCGTGATCCGCGAGATACTTGTACTGGTGGTAGTTCCATCGTATTGAGTTGGAGGATTAATCCGGATCAAAGGCTCATCCGTTTCCCTGGAAGGACGCATTCATTGACTCCATTGAATACGAAGCGCCTTCCCTGCATCTTGTCTCATTTCATTGATTGAATTTTCATCATTTTCAAATCATCGCGTCTCGACGATACGCATTTCATTGCCCCTAGCCTACAATTAATAAACAAATATAATAACCCAAAAAATTATATAAACTATGACAAATAAATTTAAAAAAAAATTTACATAAATTATACATACTAATGCCTCATGTCTTCCTGCCATGTGTTGATACCCTTTTTGTACAACATGTTGTTGGATTTTTCAATGACCATGCGGGTATGCCTCATTCCCTCACGAGGTAATCTGTTGGATCACTTCAAATTGAGGTCAGAAATATACGAGGTTGACGGTTTTTTCCATAATATTGTGTGTCATTAAATGCATATATATCTTTTGTTTTATTTTGGCTCGTTTCATCACACTTCAAATGATATTCAAAAATTGGTAACAACGATCCAGGAATGTTGTAATAACCGAACTGTCTCACAACACGATAACCATGTGCCATTCACGATAAAGTTCCATAAATAAGTGGCACCTTGCCAATCCAACATGTTGCCCCCGCCCCGACCGACACCACTCAGATCAATCCATTAATCAAATCTTCGAATAGTTGCCAAATAAACTAATAAAAAAATAATTACATAATTATAACAACATGACAGAAAATAAAACAATTATGTACGTTTAAAATGAACAATCTACAAATAATTTTTTATACTATTGTGTCAGAGATTTTTACTTTTAAGGACCTCAAAGAATCTATGTATAATGCCTTTTATTCACATATTTTCTTGGGTAAGTGAAACATAAGTCCTCATTTAAAGATCTACCAAACATATTTTTATTTAAAAGAAATCAAATTGAATAGTTTAAATACTTTACAATATAACTACCTGTTCATCAGTTAGATTATCTATTAACATCCCTAATCCACTGATTATTTCGTGCCTCATTTTGATGATTTCTAGTGTCGCGTTCTTACGTGCAAGCGCTTGAAGTCTCAAGTTGATTTGTCCATTAGAGGCTTGACACATGGTTGGAGAGGAATAATTCTTTCAAACCATGCCCCAATCTACAATAATAAATTCACCATTACTATAATGCACCTTAAATTTAAAAGTGCATATTCTAGTATATCAAAAAATTTTAATTAAAAAAATATATTCACTTACACTTCATTCAATTTTTTCATTGATGCAAGGTCATAACCAATTATATAACATATGATAATGTGGCTGCTCGCCATGCTTTAGTTGACATTAAATTAATTTTTTCAGTCAATCAAAATGTACAAATTAATCTTATTATTATTTTCTGGAAATATTGATCCACCACATAACCATAATAATATAATCTAAATCTTTTTTGCACATGCATTGCTCAGTTAGTTGTCATTAAATACCATCCAAACCTATCAATCTAATCAATCATTTATATGTTAACAATCTACTAACACCAGAAATAACTCTATTGGTCCCATCCTGGTATTGAATATCTTTCTTGTCCTACCTATAATCCCTAAAGAATCAGCTCCATTTAAAATATAGGACTACCATTTACTACCATTCCTAAATAAAATTCATATCTGTAAAGTTATGGAGCCGTCGCCAGTTTCGCATGTGAAATATTGTTTTTTTTGACGCCACCTTTCAATTAAGATAAATAATAATCCGTATTCATACGGCACACTCCTACATCAAGAATTCCTTTATCATAATTTTCAAAATATTGTGGATGCGAGATGTAAGGCTGATATTTTATGTTGCAAAATTCATATCACCCACGCCGCGTATATAAGCAATACCGCTCTTCTTTTCTGCTACCATCGCAAATCCTAAATTCCTTCGGACGCTGATGAACTTGAATTTTTAATACATCATGCTCTAGTAGACCAGATGTACGTATACATTTGACGGATTCATATCTATGACACAAAAAATAAAAAAAATATTAACATTATATAAGTATCAACAGATTGATATACAACCATATCTATAAAAGTATAAAAGTAATTAAAAATAAAATACTTCAAACTCACCTTTAAAGAAAATACTTTTAAAAACTTTGAAAATTAGAAAAATAGAAAGGCTTTTTCCAGAATGTTGGAAATTGAAAACTACAATACAATTTTTGAATAACATTCAATAATTTTATAACACCGTAAAAGCTTCACATTCCGATTGACACTATTTGCAACGTGAATTGTATTCATCAATTTATAATAAAATAAAAAAAACTATACACTATTTGCAATGTGATTACCTTCATCAATTCATAACACTAAAATTAAACTATTTGCATGTGATTACTATTCAGTTCAATTTAATAACAAAATAAAAATTATTACACTATTTAACATTAATACCAATCAATCAATTTAGGGTCTCACACGTACCCCCCTCAACCGATTCCCGAACTCAAGACACACTTTACTGTGACTAAGGTCCTATTACCCCCCTAAACTAGTTTATTAATAATTTTCCACACCTTTTCGGCCTACTGACACTATCTTGTGGCCCAAACGCTGATTGACTTTTTGTTTTCAAGATAGTGCCACGTAGGCCGACAAAAGGTTGACAATTACTTATATAATAAGTCATGGGGGTAATAGGACCTAGTATAGTATAACTTGTTCACGGGATTTCGGTTATAGATTGAGGGTCTTGTGCATTTTCCCATCAATTTATACAAAATAAAAATGTATATGTGACTTTTTGAAACTTTTTTCATGTTGAATTGACACAATTTTTTTATAATGCATGTGACATTTTTTTTTAAAAGTTTGAATATTTTTGTAAGAATTTGACATTGTCAAACCTTTTTTTTTTAAGTTACATGTAATTATCTTCAAAAAATAAAAAAAAAAAAATATATCTTATATAGATAAGAACATCGCTGCCTAGGCAGCATTTTTTTTTAAAAAATTAATTATTTGATTTAGAATTCTATTGGGAAACTCAACATCATTTAAAATTTAATCAACATAATAAATCTTTTTTTAGAAGAAAAATATTTTGTACCCTTATAATTAATTTTTTTAAAAATAATGCATATTTTATTTTCGTATCAGCTTCTATATAAATTATTTCAACAAAAATATTATAATTTTTTTTTAGTTATCAATGTTGCCTTCCATTTTTGTAGATTTTTTTTTAAAAAAATCGTGCCTTTTTTTTTTTATAAAATCCCTTCCTAGGCAGCGATTTTCATATTTTATTTTTTTTTGAAAATCGCTTCCTAGGCAGTGATTTCCTTATTTTAATATTTTTTTTATAAAATCGTTGCCTAGACAGCGACTTTTTTTTTAAAAAAAATTGCAGCCTAGGCAGCGATTTCCTAGTTTTAAAAAATTATAAAAAAATTGAAAAAATCTGCTAGGTAGCGATTTAATTTTTTTTTTTTAAAAAATATTCACATTTTGTAAAATCGCTGGCATGGCAAGCATTTTTAGTTTTTTTTCCCGGTGGAGTAATTGCTGTTGTTTTCCAGCGATTTTGGGTCGTTTGGTTAATATAAATTTTTATATACCGTTTTAAGTTTTTGTTAATATTTTTACCCTTTCCTTCCGGACTCTTATAATAATGTTTCTAGATTATGCGATAATATTTTCTTATGAAAAAAATAACTTTTGAAATCTAACCCAATTTAAAATAACTTGTTGCTTTATTCTATAGAAATTTTTAGATTTTTTGTTTAATTTAAAAATAACATACACACACTTTAAGATATAAATATCAAGTTATAAACATACGTTTTAACTATAAACTACTTATATCTATCCAATAAATTATATTATTTCTCATTATTTTTTTTAAATAATATAACTTATTTAAAATAATTACCTTTTTATTCATTACCTTTTTAACCACTGTAGTTAATTAAATTAATTATTTTAAGTTATCCTTTCTTAAACATAACTCTACTAGTGTAATTAAATTAAATTATATATAGTTACTTGTTCTTAAAAAATTACAAAAATAATCGGATTTACGCATTCCAGAATTATACCTACTCACAATATCTAAAATAATTACGTTCTTTTAAAACTGTCACACGTATCTACAAAAAAGAATTATATTCCCCAAATATTGTCTCCCCAAATCCTCACAAAATCTTCTCTTGCACGCCTACAAGTAATTTTTCTACCCAATTTCGCTCACAAAAGAAACTTTCACCTCTGAACAGTCTTCTTTCACAATCTCCCTTTTCATCGCACTCAATTCTTCCTTTTTTGCACTCAAAATCTTCATCTTTGCCTAAAAAACTGTATATGTCGAAGAGAGTCATGAAGCCCCGCAAAAAGTGAAGTTTAATGATGAAAAAGCTTAGAGGAATTTATGCTCCTCTTTAAATTTTGTTCACAAACACAAACTCCACCTTCATCTACAAAAGACATCTAGACAGGAAATCAAAAATGAAAAAAAAACAACAAACATCCAAAAAAATCGAGAATGGAAAAGAAAAGGTAAAGAAAATAAAAAAATTAGATGAATCTGAGAAAGAGCTAAAGAAAGAGGAAAAGAGCGAAAAAAAGTAGATGAATCTGAAATCGATACTCACATTAAATAAGAAGAAAACATTTAACCAAAATGTTTCAAAGGTTAGTAAAGTTTTTTTTTTTTAAAATTTAAAATTTAAATTAGCTATTTAATTTTGTTCTAATTTCAGTTAATTGTGAATAATTATAGTACATTGGTTTTATGTTCTGTTGATAAAACTTTATATATAATTTTAGTATAGAATGTATGAAATATTTTGTATGAAAGTTTTTTAGGATATTGTTGAATATTAATATCCATAATAAAACTACATACTTTATGTTTGATTGTAATTTAGTGTTTGACTAAATTGTGTATGAAATGAATGTTATGAAGCTTTGTCTAATTTGTATGAAATGCTACACATCTCTTTATTTATTATAAATTTAATAACCAATGTATGAATTGTGTATGATTCACTGTAATGAACTTACATCTTTTTTCATATTACAATATCAATAATGAACATTTATGATATGTTTGTATGATCCCTGTATAAGTTGGTATGATATGTGTATGAAATTCATATTTGTTTCACTTACCTATCCACATATGGAGTAATGTACAATATTGTATGATTAACGTATTAAGTTTGTATCAAGTTTTTATGAATGTTGAATATTAATATCCCTAATTAAACTACACTACTTTATGTTTTTTTTGATTTTTATATTTATGTTGAATAAATTGTGTATGAAAGAATGTTGTAAGTTTCTATGAATTTGTATGAAATCTACACTCTTTTTATTACATTATAATGTATAAACAATGTATAATTGTGTAATGATATATTGTAATTAATTTTGTATCTTGTGTATGAAATTACATATTTTTTTTCTATTACAATATCAATATAAATGAAACATGTAGAATTGTGTATGAATTCACTGTATTAATTTGACATGAATGTGTTGAAAATCCATATTTGTTTCACTTACCTATCAACATTGAGTAAATGTATCAATATTTGTATGATAATTATTAATTAGTTTGTAATGTTATATGTATGAAATTCTATATATTTTTTTCCTCACATTAGTAATGTAATGAATATAGTATGATAAACATATTAATTTATTTTTTACAAATTTTTTAGTAAAGAAGATACAAACACATTTGTCTCATGTATTAACCTGAAGTGTTTGCGGGATTTGTTGACCTTTTAGGTCAAGATAAGTTTTTTCACCATTCCTAGAGGAAACCAACCTTTTGCTTTTTTTTTTTATAATTTGCTTCACATTAAAATTCAATGTCAATTG
Source organism: Solanum habrochaites (assembly GCA_027704765.1). Lineage (NCBI taxonomy): Eukaryota > Viridiplantae > Streptophyta > Magnoliopsida > Solanales > Solanaceae > Solanum > Solanum habrochaites. Next base: position 4,380,585 of record JAKWJA010002496.1, read on the forward strand.
TTGAACCTTATTTATATTGGGAATGAATGTTAGGGATGACATTTTGTCATAAAAGTCAATGGGGAAAGAGTTACCTTTTTGTTAAAAGGTGTTTCTATAACCGTTTGAAATGTGGACCTTTTTTTTTGATTTGTATCTGACTCATATTTTCAAACAGCTCACTGTAGAAAAATTTCAGAGATTTAATAAGTTCCAGTCAATTTTATTACAAGTTTAAATTGTAAAAATTTTTGGAAAGAAGATGACCGTCTAAAATCCGGATCTGTACGTTTATTTCTTTCTTCTTTATTTCTGACTGCATCATACCCTTCAAAAACAACAATTTCCAAAATTTTATTTGTTTGGTCGAGTCTGTACAGTAGCCACATTCCCCCTTGGGCAAATGAGTGTTTTAATTTAACACTCAAGCATGCAGTCACACATTTTTACAAAAATCCATTGTCATTCACATTCATCAGTTTCCCATAGCATTGCAGATCTGGTTTAATGAGTGTTGGCATACATTTGACAATACAAGATTGATAATACGTGTTTCAACTCCAACAAGCCGAAATCCTGAACGGAAGAACCTAAGATTTATTTTTTTTGACATTTGAAGAAAACAATTTTTCAGAACACATGACAATCAGGTTATTTTTCATAGAACTGTTATTACATTCATTATAAATCATTATAACATTATACATTTTTTTTATTTGCTTGCGCATAAATTCGAAATATGATTTTCTCAGAAGAAGAGTTAATCTCATGGACTAAACCATTTATAATCAGTCCGCAGCCACCATGATTCAGAAATCAAGTCATCGAAAAATTGTGTTTTTGATAGTGAACATAAAGTTGAAATTGAAAGCTGATATTGCATTGGTACAAGTACAAAATTCAATTAAAATAATTTTTTTTTTAATAATTACAATATAACATATCAAAACTTATTTTTTTTTAATACGGGTAAAGCAAGTTGAAAGAACTCAAACTCACTGTAAGTTCAACATATTTTTAAGAATTAATTATTACTTTATCTATTTATATATAAATTTTTTATGTAACAACATAATGTTCACAAGCACATGACTGAATCAAGTTATGTGGTAACTCCCCAACTGATAATTGAAGAGATTTCGATTGTCAAGAGGAGACACATACCAGAAAGGTATATATATATGTATAACTTTATGTATAATATTGTTTGAAAATTATAAGTGCTGTTTTCATACTAGTTGTTTTATTTATATTATTACACTCTTTTTCCTTTTAATGAACAATATAACAAACACATCATACATATATATATGTGAATTATGTATATATTCATTAGTTATATCTAAATGTTCTGTATATCAATGTATGATAATGAATTTTCTTTCTAATTCATTCTGATTACTGAAAAATGATGTCTTCGAATTGATATATATGTATCGTTTATGTCTGACTATTGTTTGATCATCGATCAATTGATGTTTTCCATACTATTGTTTATTTAATATGTGTGTGTGTGTGTGTGTGTGTGTGTGTGTGTGTGTGTTTTGTGTGTGGTGTGTGTGGTGTGTGTGTGAGTATGTATATATTCATCAATTATATATAATGCTATGTATTAATATGTATGAATTTGTATTTCTAAAATCCTATTATAGGATTGAAAAAAAATTCCATTTATCTGAAATTTGTTTTCAGGCCAACGCCACCATCATGGCTGCACACTCTGCTCCAACTCTAAAAAAAAAAAAAAAAAAAAAAAAAAAAAAAAAAAAAAAAAAAAAAAAAAAAAAAAAAAAGAAAAAAAAAAAAAAAAAAAAAAAAAAAAAAAAAAAAAAAAAAAAAAAAAAAAAAAGGCCTACAGTTCAATTGACACAAGTCCAATGTCACAACAAAGCTGGTCCGATATCTTCCTTTTATCATATCAAATTTCCATTTAAGAACTTTTTTTATTACCTATTATTATTTTTATGTATATTAAGCTCAAAAGTCAACTGTGATTTTTTCAATGTTTGACTCACCTACAACAACGTCAAAATCACAACTCACCACCTTGGCGACGATTACCTGATTTTTACCATGACACAATAATTGCACTTGATCCAATTCTTAATGCTACCTACACTCCAAATTTGCAACAAGACCACGAATGGGGAAAATACGATTCTTCTCCTTATATTCAAAATGTCGGAAGGAGAAAGCAGTTTAAATAGAGTACTCTACATTCTTTCAAATCAAACATCCATCCAAAAATCACAATGGGTTTGATGTTCCAGTTGAACTGATTGAGGATTTATAACTGGATTTTTTCGATGTTCAAGCAGGGTGACCCGGTAACTTTGTAGATGACAAAAATTATTTTATTTAATTTCTAAATTCCAAATTAATATACACTATTTAAATTAATACATGAAAGCAACTATTTCAAGGTTAAAAACACATTTTCAAATCCTCCAAATGGACTTTGGCGTTGTAAAATCGGAGAAAGATTTTTTTTCACATATGAGTCAACGGTAGACCTTGGGAGGACGGGATACGACTTTTTTGAATTATTATTATGTACTTTAGAGTTGTAGTGAATATACATATAAATATTTTTTGTATGAATTATGTAAATGACTGTGAAATGAAACATATGGATATATTTTTTTTTTAAAAACGCTTATTCATACAATAATGGTAATTAACTCCGAAAGAAGGCAAAATACTCTCAGCCTAAGTCACTTTCTTACATACTGTTGATTGTTGGTTTTGGCTTTGATTGATAACATTGAGCAATAGTGGAGACAGTCAGAATGTGACATGAGATGCATTTCAACCGTACCATGTGTTGGACAATGCATTAGAGGTCTATAAGCTGCTTGCTAACATTCTGTGGGTAGGGTTGACGAAGTATCATCCATCAACATCAACGACAAATTCCATTGGTTTCCTTGTTTTATTCTGGATCAAACAGTAGATGTATATATGTCTATGATTCGAGTGAGGGAGGATCTGTTCATTCAAGGAAAGTTAAAGAAGCTTTGAGACCTTTGACCCATGATTCTTTATTTCTGACAGCACTGGTTTTAGTCAAAAGACTTGATTTGTTGCGAATAAATTCCCTGATTATCAACAAAGTCTCACTCTGAACCTCTAAGTATCAAGAATGTTACACTGTTCCCTCAACAGAAGAATTCAAAGTATGGTAGTTCTTCCATTATTTTTATTTCACTAAATTGAATTTGCTTAGAGTCCATTCAATTTTTTTATTATTTCAAGTTTTTTTACATTGGATTGTGGTCTATACCAATCTCTCGTTGCCGAAGATATGAGCCATGATTTTTGATATATCACCTATTATATTGATTCAAATATCAATCCGTCAAGATATTGTACATTACTTTGGCATTATGCAAATCAACACGATGAAGCGCCCCATAAGTGAAAGTACGTTTACAGAAACAGTTGCTAGCGAAGGGTGACCTCGACCCATCAGAACAAGTTATGAACCCATCAATTATCCTACTCCCAAATTTCGTAACAGGAAGTAGAAATCTTCATGGCACAATGTACATTTTTTTTAATTCTTTTTTTTTTTTTAAACTTATGAACACTGTATGTAATTTTCCATTTTTTATATGATACTGATGGTTTATCTAAAATTATTAGCTGATGATTACTAATACAAAATTGTTCTCCACTTTAAAATATAGGAACACTGTATGAATCATTTTGAACATTATATGAATTATGAATGTCAAATATAATTTGATTATCAAACCTAGACAATGTTATAATATCTATATCTATATATATATATATATATTAATATATATATATATATACTTATTTTAATTTTTTTTAATGAATGACAAATGTCATATGATACTTTTTTAAAAAAAATGTTCAATGTGTATGATTTTTTATAAATTTGCACTGTTGCTTTTCAAATATTAATATTAAATTCTTCTATGCATAAGGTTGAAAACTATATGAAATAGTCTGATATATTATTCAACACGACAATATGAATAAATATATAATTATACCTTAATAAATGTGTATGACTCTTGCATAAATTTGTTTTGTATGAATACTATATGCATACTGTATACTTTCAAATACAAACAGAAACAGATGTTACTTATATTACTGGTATGAATAATGTATGAAAAATGTACGAATTATATCATATAAAGTCTTATATGCATAATGTATGAAAATTATATGAAATTAGTACTGACATATGATTCAACATGACAATATGATTAAATATATAATTATACCTTAATAAATGTGTATGACTTTTGCATAAATTTGTTTTGTATGAATACTATATGAATACTGTATATTTTCAAATACAAACAGAAACAAATGTTACCTATATTACTGGTATGAATACTGTATGCAAAATGTATGAATTATAACATATTATAATTTGATATGTAGAACATAAACATACATTATTTTTATATGCAAGTATTGATTGTATAAATGTATAAATTTTGTATGCAGTCCTCATTCATTATGCAATAACTGTATGAATGTTATATGATTATATGACTTATTAATGTTAACATTTGTTAATATATGAACAATTGTATATACAATGTATGACATTTGTATGAAAAGTAATATGATTCAATAAAAAAACATGTTATAACAATGTAAACACTCAAAAACACAGATCTAACAGTACGAAATCATTATTTTTGTACAGGATAATTTGAACATGTCTTCCTATTGTGTCCAACCTGATGGCATCTACTGCATGTGCTTTTTGTCCTCTTGAATTTCACATCTGCGAACCCCTTCCAGCGTTCAAATTTAGGTCTTCCCGCTGATCTTTTTGGACCAGACGACATCATTTTAGGCTCTGAAATATAACTTGGTATATCCCATGTACTCTCGCACGGGATAGGCTCGACAGGAATGACATAAGCATCTCTGAAATTCTTGAGGCTATAAAAAGCAGAACAAAAATCTGCTTCATGTAACTTCCTGTACCGGAGAACAACAATTGCATGACCACACGGTATCTCATAATGTTGAAAACTTTCGCAACTACACATCCTTGTGTTCAAATTTAATATGTATTTCTTTGCTCCTTCAGCTACAGCATGCAGATCAACAGTTGAAGGTATCACCTATGTAAAAAAAATAAAATTTATACATGCCACTAAATATTAAGAAGTAAAAATACAATACAGTGAAACACATACCCTCATATTGCACGACAACACAATACTTTTCTGTAGATAAATATCATATTTTTTTGTCAGATCAGATGTTGTCTTATCAGCCTCCTCATTATGCTTGTGAATCCACCTTTGAATTGTTACCCTCATAAACTCAAGAAGTGAAATCACCGGTAACCTCCGTGCTAACCTGTTAACATTATTCAATGACTTTGCGATGTTTGAAGTCATGGTCCACGTGCGCTTACAATTCGAGTAAGCTCTTGACCATTTGCTATAACCAATATCAAACAAGTATGGTCGTATTCGCGTATCTATCTGATCGATTCTTCCCATAATTGTCTCAAACTGTTGTTTTGTATACGCTTTTGCCAATGAAAAGAACAAAATCTTCAAATCTTCAGTATTTTCTATTGAAATTCTTCAACACATTGACTAACAAATGCCATATGCATGCATAATGTTCTGATTCAGGATATACATTTGCAGTCCCTTTCCATATGCTTTCATTTCTGTCTGACATAAAACACATATTTTGTCTAACTCCATATGCTTCTTTAAACTGCTCAAAGAACCATGTCCATGAAGCATCATTTTCAGAATCTACTATAGCATACGTCAACAGAAGTATATGACCTGCTTATTAATTTAAAAAAAATGTCACACAAATCAGAAATATCATTCATATATTTTTTCATTATATTATATAATTAGAAAATTAAATAGGCTAATAATTTACCTCCCGGATCCAATGTGCTGGCAGTTAACATTGTACCACCATATGAACATTTTAATGCCGCACCATCAACAACTACAATTGACCTACAATATTCCCAACCTCTAATACAAGCTTCTAACGCAACAAATGCATATAAAAATGTATCACCTTCATTCCTTTTTATTTTCAAAACAGATCCTGGATATGTTTGCTCCAAAATGTAAAAATAACCTGAAAATAACAGTCCAATTCATACATAAAATATACATATTTTATACATAAAGAATACACGAAATTGTTACAGTACAACTCAATGAGTAATGTTTAAATTTATTCTTATTTTCGAAATTACCAGGTAATTTTGCATAAGACTCTGCTGGATCTCCTCGCACCAACTTTACTACTTTTTCTTTAGCTCTCCATGCCTGTTTGTACGTCAACGAAACGCCATGCAATTTCAACATATCATCAGCTATATCTTTTGGAGTATATACCTTAGATGGATCAATATACTTCTCCATTATCAAGACAGCTACAACGCCAATTATCCCTTGACGTCTGGCATAAACTCTTTCTCCAACAGGACATGTGTGCTGAACAATATACTTCCTAACTTTGAATAAATTTGATTTATTCAAAATAGATGCCCTCATCATCCAAGAACAAGTTTTAGAAATACAATTCAGGTGATAATTGTTACAAAATTTAAGAAAATATACATTACAATATATACAGTGAAGCAAAACAAATAAAAAAATTAAAAATTATTTTAACACTTACTTAGATGCATTACAACGCGCAACCCGAAAACTGAACTTTTCAACAAGTCCAACATGCCTCATAACCTCCTTAAGGGTTTCTTTATTATTATAAATCTGATTATCAGCTACAAATAGGTTAGAATGATCACATATTATATCATTATCTATTTCACTATTATCATTGACAACTCCGTCTAAATCCATTCCGATCAAACAGATAGAATTGTTGGAGTATAAATCTATGTTAGTCTGTGATAATCTAACATCAGAATTTATTCTATCAGTAACTATAACTCCATGACCTTCGTTATACTGCTCACGATCTTTCAAAGTGATGCATAATGGATATTTTTTAAAAAAATCCAAATGCACCCTCATGTAATCTAGAAAAACCTTTACCCCAATATCATTATGAATTTTAATAGGTGGACACATTTCGCTAACTATATATTTTATCTGAACAAAATTTATATTTTCTTCTATATTTAGTGGAGTTACTATAGCATTAACTAAACCAATATAAAGAGTAGAAGTATCGTATAGGATGCCCTCCATCTCAAAGTCGATGTATTTTCCTGTTTCACAACATTAAAATTACATTCAGTGTATCCCATAATAAAATTATAAATTTATTCATACAAAATTAATACACAATTCATACACAATTTATATAAAATTCACTTATATATACAACAACAAAATTTCAATTAAATACACACTTAATACAATGTTTATACACAATTCATATATATGAAACATATCAATTATGAAAAATCAATTCATACACAAATACTATACAATTAACTGCTACATACAAATTAAAATTCACTTTCATACACAATTTATCCAATTTAATAAAAAATTAATACACAATTAATTCAATTTTTATACAGAATTCATATATATATTACAAATCAATCACTGATATGTACAACCAGAAAAATTGACTTTCATACATATTTCATACATTATTTATATACATTACATACATAAATAGTACAGTTTTCTTATTTAACCAATATACAAAAAATTAACATCTGAAAATTTAAATATAATATGGAATAGCTTTTACCAAAAATTCACATTTCATTTAACGTTCACACATTATTAATACAAATTGTCAGATATTGTTCATACTTTTTCAAAACAAAAACTGCAAATTGATCAAAATCTGTAAATTTTTGTATTTTATCCAGTAATCACATATCACACCAATCTTCATTTTAATTACACATCAAAAGAAAATTAATATTACATAATATTTATTATTAGAAACACAGCGTAATTGTATCGTAAAAAATATATCAATTCAACATCTGCAATATAACAGGAAAAAAAACCGACACATTCCATACATGACAACAAAAAAATATATATAACTACAACCAATAATTAATACTAAAAACATAACAAATCATAAATAAAAACTAACCTGATGAATTCCATTTGCCACCTTATTTAATTAAAATTGACACAATTTTCTCCATCAAATCAAATTTAAACGTTTTCAACCTTCAATTTTAATTATTTTTTCAAAAAAAAAACGATAAAATATATCAAAATTCAAATATAAGAATAATCTCCACTTTCTGAAAAAAACAAACAAATGGTGCACGTTTATGGAAAGAAGATAACAAATTAGAGTTTTTTATGAATAAAAATCATAACTTATTAGCATCTAAAACGAATTGAGACATTTATGGTGTATATCTATACTTAAAATGTGCACATTAGTTATCAGTTAATAATGTTAACTAAATTTACGGAAATTATCCAGTTTTAATTAATCAGATTTTTTTTTACGTCCTAATTTTACAGAATTAAGATTAACATTATTTCTTTTTAAAAAAATGCTATAACTTGATATATTAAATGTTATAGAATGAAAATCAAACTCTTATGCATAACTTGAGAATATGACTACATAAAATGCTATATACCTAATTTACACTTTTTTATTATAGCCAAACAAATATTATACCATGTTTGAAATCTCAATTTTCAAGAGTTTTATAATCCCGCGAGTATTTATTGTATATGACATTTTAATTAATTAAACTCACAAACTCTTAAAAGCCTTTTATCTTAAATAACTCTTTGCCTAACCATATTATTAAGACATATAAATTTAAGCAGATGGTGTACAAAAGGGCTTGCGTGAAGTATCAATACCAAATCTAGAGGCTTTGTGTAGACAACTTACTCTAATAAAATATTAGTGGTTGATTCTATGGTAGTGTCATCTAAAATCACTTATAAACGACTTTATTCTTACTAATATCGTGTGCTATACACTTTAGGTGCAATAATGAAAAAATTGTAGCTACAAGTTATAATTTTTTTAAACTACAGTATACCTACGGCTAAATATTTGCTATTTAAGATGCATTATTTTCTTAAGAAATGAACTTTTTATCACAATTATTACTATCCACATACTATGTGAAGGTAGTGTGTACAAGTTAGTTAAAATGATAAGTCAATTTGAGACGAATCAAATAAATCTAGTCGAAAGTCATTTTTTCCTTATAAAATTCAATGAATGAACAGATAATTGACTAATCAAATCAAATCAAGTTGTAAGACTTCTTTTTATAGGTGAGAAAATGAACAATATAGTAACCTTTCAGTGCTTTTAAAGTAGTATTTTTTATTTATTATAAATTAAAATAATAAAAATTGGTCAAAAGTCATATCCTAATATTTATAACTATTGCTCTGGGGATTCCTATGTAACTATACTGACAACAAAAATCATTGTATATTGCATATATAATGAACACAGCGACAAATTAGGTTCTTATTAAATAGGATTTTTTTGAAAATTTAATAACTTTAACACGGGGATTTATAATACTTTTTATATAGTTTTTATATTAAATAATACATAATATTTTTTTGTTTCATTTTATATGACACATATATACTAATTTTAGTTGTCAATTATTATGATTTATAGTAATTTTTGTTGGGCTATTGCCCATGTTCCAGCCAAAGGCCCATGGCCTAATCCTACTTGAAAACGATTGAAATTATTCTCCTTAATTGGTTTCCAATTCTATTAGGAAAAGGATTGGAATAGTAATCCTATTTGTAGTTGGTTTTGGCTTTATAAGGAAAAGCACAACTCTATAAATAGAGGATGGTTTTGAGAGAATAATTAATTACTCATTGGTATTGTCTTTGAAAGACATTAATACATAAGAGAGGTTTTTGAGAGAGCTTTCAACAAGAGAAAAAGAGAGAAAGAAAAAGATTCTTTTGCTGCAGTCTTTTTTCCGACCAGCAACGTTCAGATCTTGTTTTCCGATTAACTAACCGTTGGATCGGGCTGCAATATGGACCGAGTGTTTCTAACATCGTATTGGTTGATTTGAACGGTGGAGATCGGATTCGGAGGTCAGAAAGATCCTGTTTTAGGTCCCGAACAGAAGCTGGGTTTGAGTGGTGTTTCTTTCTATTTATCTTTTGTTGGTGTAGCTATTGTTTGTTCTCTTTTGGCACTTGTTGTGTAGCCATTAGAAGAATATTTGTAACCCTCTTATTGTTATAGTGAAGCAATTCAGATCTTGTCGATCCCGTGGTGTTTACCTTCGGTTTGAAGGGTTTTTCCACGTTAAACTTGGTGTTCTTTATTGTTAGATTTTCAGTTTCATCTTTTCGTCACAACAACTGGTATCAGAGCTAAGGTTATCTATATGGAAGGGAATATGAGTAAGATGGTATGTCTAAACGGAAGAAACTACAACATATGGAAAAGCAAGATGAAAGATCTATTGTTCGTGAAGAAGATGCATCTTCCGATTTTCTCTGCTCATAAACCCGAGAATGTGACCGATGAAAATTGGGAATTTGAGCACCAACAAGTATGTGGATATATAAGACAATGGGTTGAAGATAATGTTCGCAACCATATTGTGAATGAGACACATGCTAAAACATTGTGGAAAAAGTTGGAGATGCTTTACGCTTCAAAAACTGGCAATAACAAGTTATTCTTGTTAAAGCAATTGATGACCTTTAAATACAAGGAGGGTAGTCCTATTCTTGATCATATAAATGATTTTCAGGGTATTCTTGATCAAGAATGGGTGTGAATTTTGATGATGAAATACAAGAACTTTGGCTTCTTAATACTCTACCGAATTCTTGGGAAACTCTTCGCGTTTCTTTAACAAATTCTGCCACTGGTGGAAAGGTGACTATGGAATATGCAAAGAGTGGTGTGTTGAATGAAGAGGTTAGAAGAAAATCTCAAGACATATCTTCACATTCAGATGTTCTATATACAGAAGATCGTGGGAGACATAAGACAAGAGATCCGAGGAGCAGAGGTAAAAGCAGAAGCAAGTCAAAATTCAAGAATCCAAATATTATATGTTATCATTGTGGAAAGAAAGGACATATTAAAAGATTTTGTAAACAATTGAAGCAAGATCTTAAAGAAGGGAAGAAGGAAGAAAACAACGAAAATAATGTTGTTGCTGTTGTCCATGATGACCTTCTCTTCGCTTGTGATAAAGACGTCATCAATTTTGTATCTCAAGACACAAGTTAGATAGTAGATTCTGGAGCTACATCACATGTCACACCAAGAAAAGACTTCTTTTCATCTTATACTTCTGTTAACTCTGAGGTGTTAAAGATGGGTAATACTGGTGAGGTTAAGGTGTTTGGTGTTGGCACTGTTTGTTTGAAAACCAATACTGATTCAACGTTGGTCCTTCAGAATGTCAAGCATGCTCCAGACATTCCAATAAATTTGATCTCTGTAGGACAACTAGATGATGATGGCTATCATAATGACTTGTGCAATGGTCAATGGAAGCTCACCAAAGGCTCACTGATTTTAGCTCGAGGAAGAAAACATTCAAATTTATATGTGACACAAGGATCGATTCTTGGTGACTCTATAAATTTGGTGGAGAACGAGACTTTATCAGAATTGTGGCACAAGAGGCTTAATCATATGAGCGAGAGGGGGATCACATGTTTGGCTAAGAAGAATTTGCTTGCTGGTATGAAACAAGCAAAGGTGAAAAGATGTGTTCATTGCTTAGCAGGGAAACAGAAAAGAGTTTCTTTTCACAGTCATCCTCCTTCAAGAAAGTCTGAGCTATTGGAGCTAGTACACTCAGATTTGTGTGGTCCTTTCAAAGTGAAGTCAAAAGGTGGTGCACTTTACTTTGCTACTTTCATTGATGATCATTCTCGCAAGATTTGGGTATATCCTTTAAAATCCAAAGATCAAGTACTTGATGTGTTTAAACAGTTTCAAGCCTTATCTGAGAGATAAACGGGAAAGAAATTAAAATGTATTCGCACTGATAATGGTGGTGAGTATATTGGTCCCTTTGATAACTACTGCAAATCGCAAGGAATACGTCATCAAAAGACTCCTCCAAAGACTCTTCAATTAAATGGTTTGGCAGAGAGGATGAATAGAACTTTAGTTGAGAGAGTTAGATGTGTGCTTTGAGAGGCTAAACTTTCAAATTCTTTTTGGGCTGAAGCACTTAACACTGTTGCTTATGTTATTAATTTGTCTCCTATTGTTGCTTTGGATGGTGATGTTCCAAACAGAGTTTGGTTTGATAAGGATGTTTCTTATGATCACTTGAAAGTGTTTGGGTGTAAAGCTTGTGTGCATGTTCCAAAAGATGAGAGGTCAAAATTGGATGTTAAAACTAAGCAATGTATCTTCATTGGTTATGGTCAAGATGAGTTTGGATATCGCTTTTATGATCCAATTGATAAGAAACTCATTAGAAGTCGTGATGTTGTATTCTTTGAAGATCAAACTATTGAAGATATTGACAAGACTGAGAAACTAGATTCTCATACTGATGAGAGCTTAGTTGATGTTGATCCAATTCATATTATTGATACATCTTTTGCACATGAGAGAACCCAAGGTAACGATCAAGACAATGATGAGAGTGTAGAACATGTATTTGTTCCTACTGATGATGTTGTGGTTGATAATCAACTAACTCATGTTGGGATGACCGCTTCGGATGCTCCAGAAAACTCTTGTAGAAGATCTACTAGAGAGAAGCGAAGCTCAACACGTTATTCTCATGATGAGTATATTTTATTGACTAATATGGGAGAACCTGAAGGTTATGATGAAGTCATGTTAGATACTCATAGAGATAAGTGGAAAGAACTCATCGTAGACAATCATGAGTTTTGTAGAAGTGTGGCAGGCAGGAATCCTGTCAAGAGATCCTCTACTTGAAGTCTATTTGGCCCCTTGGCTGGAGGGGGAGTTTGTTGGGCTATTGCCCATGTTCCAGCCAAAGGACCATGGCCTAATCCTACTTGGAAAAGGATTGGAATTATTCTCCTTAATTGGTTTCCAATTCTATTAGGAAAAGGATTAGAATAGTAATCCTATTTGTAGTTGGTTTTGGCTTTATAAGGAAAAACACAACTCTATAAATAGAGGATGGTTTTGAGAGAATAATTAATTGCTCATTGGTGTTGTCTTTGAAAGACATTAATACATAAGAGAGGTTTTTGAGAGAGCTTTCAACAAGAGAAAAAGAGAGAAAGAAAAGGATTTTTTTTGCTGCAGTCTTTTCTCCGACCAGCAACGTTCATATCGTGTTTCTCGATTAACTAACCGTTAGATCGGGTTGAAATTTGGACTGAGTGTTTCTAACATCGTGGTGGTTGATTTGAACGGTTGGAGATCAGATTCGGAGGTCAGAAAGATCCTGTTTTAGGTTCCGAACAGAAGCTGGGTTTGGGTGGTGTTTCTTTCTATTTATCTTTTGTTGGTGTAGCTATTGTTTGTTCTATTTTGGCACTTGTTGTGTAGCCATTAGAAGAATATTTGTAACCCTCTTATTGTTATAGTGAAGCAATTCGGATCTTGTCGATCCCGTGGTGTTTACCTTCGGTTTGAAGGGTTTTTCCACGTTAAACTTGGTGTTCTTTATTGTTAGATTTTCAGTTTCATCTTTTCGTCACAACAACTTTTATGTGAATAAAATAAATAAGAGAAACTATTTTTTTTGGTAAGTAAACATTTTACTTACCATAACGAACATTTACAAAGCAGAAAAAAATAGCAAACTTGGACAATCTTGCTCCAAGACTTGCTAATCAAACCTTCTAAGCTACTATCGCGACTCTTATACTATGGATACATATTTAGTTGTTGTAGTCTACTGCCTATCCTCTTCTCTTGGGATCATCTTCCATGTATTTCTCTAATGATATGCCTAATCATGTATCTTCATTTCACTGCTTGGATTGAAATATTCTGCAATTACGTTCTATCCACATGTGGTATATAGTACTTGCCAGAGCCATTCTGTAAATTTGTGTTGTGCTATTCCTGCCTTTCATATACTTTATTGCCCATTGTACTTCTTCATGCCACTTCATTCATGTTCGTTGTATTCCTTGCCATGCCAATGTCTTATTCCATACTCCAGCAGTGAACTTACAGGCAAAAATAAGATGCTCTATATTTTCTTCTTCCCCTTGACATAAGGAACATATCAAGTCATGTGTTACTCCCCACTTTGCCATTCTATCCTTTGTTGCAAGACGTTTATTCAATGCTATGTATAATATGAAAATCCACTTTGGTGAATCATAATTTGACAATAACAATCTTCTCCATTCAACTTTCTCCCTACTTCCTCTCATTTTTTCATACATCTTTTTAATAGAATAATGCTCCATATGTGTCAAGCTTTGTTCATTGCATCCAGCAACTTCTAAATATTTATATGCTTTAAGAATTCTTTGCACAAGCCAAGATGCTTGATTTGTTTGTATGCCCCATATTTCATTCTTCTCGTAATAGCTATGTATCCACTCTACACAGAACTTGTACTTCTTCTTACATGAATTCCAGAGGAGTTTCCCTATTGCAGCTTTGTTCCAGATGAACACATTAAGAAAATTCATTCCTCCATATGCCTTGGGCCAACATGGTTGTTCCCAAGCTATCAATGCTTTCTTTGATGCCTCCACATTTTCAGTCCATGAGAACTTCCTACAAATACTCTCAATGACATGTAAAATCTTTTTAGGAAGAGAAAATATTTGTGCCCAAAATGTTTGTATTGAGAATAGGACACTCTTTACTAATTGAGCTCTACCAACATAAGAGAGGAATTTAGTGGTCCAGCAAGTTACTCTACTCAACATTTTATCTATAAGAGGTTTACATTGCACTATAGAGATTCTTTTGGTACTCAAAGGTACTCCCAAGTATCTGAACGGTAGTTCACCTTTCACAAACTTTAGATCCTGCATTATCTGGTCCTGTATTGTCTGCTTTACCCCACCAAAATACACACTGCTTTTATACTCTTCACTTAACTTGAAAGTTTGAGTCTTAAACAACTATTTAGGGAATACTTAGTTCCCTTATATTTCTTTTGAAGAAAATACTTGAACTTTTACTCTTCACTTTAACTTGAAACTTGAATCCTAAAATGAAGTTAAAAACGTTTAATAAAGACTGTTGAAAACCATTAAGAACTTTGCTTTGACTTACTTCTTAACTTTAGACTTGAATCTTAACTTCTTTGACTTAGATCTTAACTTTCCTTGAATTAGATAATGGATTAAAGGTTATGATTTGTGTTCTTCAATGATTTCTAGGTGTTTAGAAATCATTTGAAGTAATTAGAATCATTGAAAGGTGTTAATGTACCTTAGAAGGACTTGAAAAGGCTAAACTACGAAAAGTGGGTGAAAAACACCGATCCGGGTGCGTTCGGAGCGTGCCGCGCCAACCCCAAGTGACTGGGGCTCATTTTGATCGCACTGCAGGCGCGCCGCCCCAGCCTTCATAGTGCTATGGGGGTGCGACGCGCCAGGACTTGCCCAGGTGCGTCTGACGAGTTTTTCAACTCGTTTTCTGATCTCTATTCCTATAAATCCCTATAATTCTTTTCCCACACCCTTAGGACCATCAATTCCTTCAAGAACTACCTCTTACTCATCATGAGCTAGAAGTTATGATCGTTTAAAAATGATCAAAACTCACTTCTTAAATTTAGAAAAATTTCCAGGTTTTCCCCTTTTTTTCCAAAAGTGATTATTTTTAGTTTCTTAGCCTATTCTTAGCTATTACGAATTACGAGATGTTACACCTAGGAATGACAAACTCTGTTCAAACAGTTATGGCGACTGACATGTCATTACAGTGGGGCGTTTGAGCGTTTGTTATAGCGGTTGTGCAGGTTCTATAGTGGTTTTGCATGCTATATAGTGCTTGTGCATGTGCTATAGTGGGTTAAAAAAGTCCCAAAAGTTCTTCTTTTTTGCAACTTCAATCTTTCCCTCAATAGAAGTGATAGAGTGGTTCCCACTTGATTTTCCATCAAATTCATCGATAAAGGTAAATTCATTACTTGTCATGTTGTAATTTGATTCTTAAACCTCAGAATATAGGATATTTCTCTTGGAAAGGGTTTTGACTCAATCTAATGATGGGAAAACTCTAAATTGGGTAAAATGATCATAATTGATTGGGGTTAGGATTTGTGTTTAATTGAGATATTGTTAGGATAACTTTGATTAATTGTTGTGTTTTATTATTGTTTAGACCAAGAACAAGTCAAGGCATTTAAAAAAGGGAAGCTTGGGTTTTTTAGAATTTCAAAGATTGATTCGAGGTAGGTGATGATTGTGCATTTTTCAAGATATTTATGTATGCATGCATGCATGTCTAGTACTTTATAGTTTCACTTGTGTGATGCATGTTGGAAAAACATAGGGAAGGATATGAAATGACATCAAGTTGATAATATCATGCAATGAATCAGTTTACTTTACTTATGGTTTCAAGTGTTAGTATATATATATATATATATATATATATATATATATATATATATATATATATTATATATATATATATATATATATATATATATATATGAAAAATCAACTTGTGGTAAAAATCATTATAAGCTACAATTTTTTATTACAATAATAAACTTGTGGCTAAAACATTTCGTCTTTACAAATAATGTAGGTATATTAAGCTAACGTTTGCCACAAATTTTAATACTCAATTATGATAATATTTGTTTAGCTACACCTACAATATTGTGTTCTAAATAGCCTTTAAACTTTTTCCAGGGCTAAAAGGCCATTATTGCTAGAACAAGTTTCAACACGTGATAAAAACTAATAATTAGCTACAAAATTTTATTGTAGCGCAAATTCAATGGCTATTTCATTTAACTATTGTAACAATTTTTCGTAACTTCACACAAATATATTTATTTAGCCATGATATTTTATTGTGGCTAAAATATTAATACTGCTATGATAAATTTAACAATTGGAAAAAAAATTAAATAGTAGCTACGAGATTTTGTTTTAGCAAAAAAGTAGTGGCTGTATTATTTAACTGTTGCCACATTTTTTCATAATTTACAGCAATTTTTTTAGGGTAACTTTCACATATAGCAAACAAAAAATTCATATTTGTATGCTATAACAAACTTTGCATAATTGCGCTCCATAGCAAACATAAAACTGTATAATTCGCTATACATATACAAGTGTATAATTCGCTGGCCTAAATTATATAATTCGCTGGCCTATTTCGCTGCAATTGTATAATTCGCTATCCTATTTCGCTGCAATTGTATAATGCACAATCGTATAATTCACTGTCTATTTCGCTGCAATATTAAGTGTATAGCAAGAAGATATATGTTTTTCTCTCGCTTTATACAAAAACCGAAACACAATATATACAGTTCTGTTGTATAAAGCTAGAGAAAATTGTATTTCACTGCAATTGTATAATTCACAATTGTATAATTCGTTGACCTTTTTCTCTGGATTATTTCAAGTAAAATATTTGTAAATTGTATAATTAAGTGTATAACACGAAGATATATATTTTTGCATGTGTATATACAATTTTCTCTCGCTTTATACAAAACAGAAACAGAATTATACACTTCTGTGTATAAAGCAAGAGAGGCGAGCGAGAATGGAGAGTGGCGAACGAGATTTCTGGGAGAGAGACACTGACAAATTTTAGCTAACGTTTGCTATGGAGCACAATTAAATCAAACCCTAGCTATTCCATTTATTTTAGATTATTAGTTTGCTATTATATACAATTTTCCCTTTTTTTTTATAGCCATAAAATTTTGGGTTAAATGATTTTTGTTGATAAAAGGTTACTATTGGTATAATAAATTTCATCGTGTGACATAAACCTATTATCAATTACAAAAATTTATTGTAGCAATAAAGTTGTAGCTATTTAGTCAAATTATTATCACAATTATTAATAACTGTAGCAAAATTGAAAAATTAGCATTGCTAGTTTGATTTTCATGGCTAACATTTATTACAAATTTGTAAATAGCTGTAACATTAAAATTTTCGAGGCTATGAGTAAGTTATAGCTACAATTTTTGAATTCTTAGCTTAGGTTTCATGTCTATAAATATATATTGTCGTAGTGAGTATAAAGTTTTTTGTTCACAATTTAAAATGAAAACTGGACATGTCATCAGTACGATTGTAGTACAAGATTATATGTAGTTTATCTTGATTATTGGAATGATATAGTTTCAACTTCTTGTGCTAGTGCATTTTGTATGTATTGAATAGGACCAAGTAGAGATAGTTGTTGTAGACTGACTGATAAAAGCATTTTCTCTAAACTATTTAATTTACTTATATTCTTAATCCAGATATAACTATTATGATCAGTAAATGTTAATTATTGTTTTGATTTATTAAAGGGTGAGATTCTGTGATGGGTCAATATGCCTGGTAGATTCAATGATAATGATAATATATATTGGTGAAATATTAGTTGATGGAATTCATGTCTTGATATATAGATTGATGATATGCATGTTCTTTTGAGAAGCTTATAAGTTTTAATAGTGTCAAACCTTGCAACTGGATTCATGCATGGGACACATGAAATAAGTTAATCAATGCTCTAAAGAAAATTAATTTTTGAACTAAATTCGTGAGTAATCTAATTTATTTGATTAGTATTTGTAATATATACATGAAAAATTGCATAAGTGTTAGAGTGGGAAATTTTGAAATATAAATAGAGTGCAATTTCAAATTTCTAGGGATATTATTATGATAAGAATAATACAAATTAATTATTTGGAATTATTTTCATAATAGAAAATCTTTGTAATTAATATTGTGGTCCCTACCGTACACATTTTAACTAGAACTCAGAATCTATTCTAAGGAAAGAAGGGAGAAGTATGTCTTTCTCTATTCTTAGGAAAGAGAGAAGTATGTTTCTTTCTCTATTCGAAGGACAAGGAAAATTATGTGTGTTTCTCTATTACAAGAAAACTTTTTCTATTCTGAGGTAATGAAGAAGTACATATATTTTTCTATTATAAGAAAAAACTCATATCCTCCTTCGACTAGGAAGAAATCTCTATAAATAGGAATTCTTCTAACCCTTGAAAATAATAAGTTTTCTATACGATACTTGCCCACCCAAGTATTAAGAGACACCGGAAGAGAACTTGGGATACTGTAGAAGACCGCAGAGTTTCCATTCAGTTTATGGACTAACTTGTGGATTCATTTGAAGGTATTTGCTCACACTTCAAGAGTTAATTATTGAATTAAATTTTAGAAAGTTTATGTTGTCATGCCCCAAACTAGAGGAGGCGTGACTGTCACTCGGCACATTGTGCAATCGAGTTAGCCACTGAAACATACCAACTGACTTAATTATGGACCTAGAAGGTCGAGAAACATGGCATATGAAAAATTAATTCTGAACCATTAGTGTTATAACCTAAATAACAACTTATAAAGATAAAGGTAGACTAGCAAAAAATAATATAATACTAGTTAGCCGACGAGGCTGAAATTGAGGACATACACACACACATACATACATACATACATGCATACATATTTACATATTTATACATGTCAAGCCTATGTGGTTGGAAATTAGAAGCTGCAAAAAGAAACCCAGAATATTGTGTCCACAATAGCCTCTACGAGTGTCATAAGCATTGATCGATACAAGGCCCCGGCTCTACCCAAAATGTACAACAAAAGTTAATATCCAATAAGAACTCTAGGAAGAGGAGGAACTTACCAACTCACAGTTGAAACTCGAATTCTAGTCGAGGAGTCGATTAGAATCCCTACTTGGAGAGACGAGCGAGAATGGAGAGTGGCGAGCGAGATTTCTGGGAGAGAGACGCTGACAAATTTTAGCTAATGTTTGCTATGGAGCACAATTAAATCAAACCCTAGCTATTCCATATATTTTAGGTTATTAGTTTGCTATTATATACAATTTTTCCTTTTTTTTATAGCCATAAAATTTTGGGTTAAATGATTTTTGTTGATAAAAAGTTACTATTGGTATAATAAATTTCATCGTGTGACATAAACCTATTATCAATTACAAAAATTTATTGTAGAAATAAAGTTGTAGCTATTTATTCAAATTATTATCACAATTATTAATAACTGTAGCAAAATTGAAAAATTAGCATTGCTAGTTTGATTTTCATGGCTAACATTTATTACAAATTTGTAAATAGCTGTAACATTAAAATTTTCGAGGCTATGAGTAAGTTATAGCTACAATTTTTGAATTCTTAGCTTAGGTTTCATGTCTATAAATATATATTTTCGTAGAGAATATAAAGTTTTTTGTTCACAATCTAAAATGGAAACTGGACATGTCATCAGGACGATTGTAGTATAAGATTATATGTAGTTTATCTTGATTATTGGAATGGTATAGTTTCAACTTCTTGTGCTAGTGCATTTTGTATGTATTAAATAGGACCAAGTAGAGATAGTTGTTGTAGACTAACTGATAAAAGCATTTTCTCTAAACTATTTAATTTACTTATATTCTTAATCCAGATATAACTATTATGATCAGTAAATGTTAATTATTGTTTTGATTTATTAAAGGGTGAGATTCTGTGATGGTCAATATGCCGGGTAGATTCAATGATAATGATAATATATATTGGTGAAATATTAGTTGATGGAATTCATGTCTTGATATATAGATTGATGATATGCATGTTCTTTTGAGAAGCTTATAAGTTTTAATAGTGTCAAACCTTGCAACTGAATTTATGCATGCGACACATGAAATAAGTTAATCAATGCTCTAAAGAAAATTAATTTTTGAACTAAATTCGTGAGTAATCTAATTTATTTGATTAGTATTTGTAATATATACATGAAAAACTGCATAAATGTTAGAGTGGGAAATTTTGAAATATAAATAGAGTGCAATTTCAAATTTCTAGGGATATTATTATGATAAGAATAATACAAATTAATTATTTGAAATTATTTTCATAATAGAAAATCTTTGCAATTAATTTTGTGGTTCCTACCGTACCCATTTTAACTAGAACTCAGAATCTATTCTAAGGAAAGAAGGGAGAAGTATGTCTTTCTCTATTCTTAGGAAAGAGAGAAGTATATTTCTTTCTCTATTCGAAGGACAAGGAAAATTATGTGTCCTTCTCTATTCCAAGAAAACTTTTTCTATTATGAGGTAATGAAGAAGTACATATCTTTTTCTATTCTAAGAAAAAACTCATCTCCTCCTTGGACTAGGAAGAAATCTCTATAAATAGGAATTATTCTAACCCTTGAAAAATAATAAGTTTTCTATACGATACTTGCCCACCCAAGTATTAAGAGACTCCGGAAGAGAACTTGGGATACTGTAGAAGACCGCAGAGTTGCCATTCAGTTTATGGACTAACTTGTGGATTCGTTTGAAGGTATCTGCTCACACTTCAAGAGGTAATTATTGAATTAAACTTTAGAAAGTTTATGTTGTCATGCCCCAAACTAGAGGAGGCGTGACTGTCACTCGGCACATTGTGCGATCGAGTTAGCCACTGAAACATACCAACTGACTTATTTGTGGACCTAGAAGGTCGAGAAACATGGCATATGAAAAATTATATCTGGACCATTAGGGTTATAACCTGAATAACAACTTATAAAGATAAAGGTAGACTAGCAAAAAATCATATAATACTAGTTGGCCGACGAGGCTGAAATTGAGGACATACACACATACATACATACATTCATACATACTTACATATTTATACATGTCAAGTCTATGTGGTTGGAAATTAGAAGCTGCAAAAAGAAGCCCAGAATATTGTGTCCACAATAGCCTCTACGAGTGTCATAAGCATTGATCGATACAAGGTCCCGACTCTACCCAAAATGTACAACAAAAGTTAATATCCTATAAGAACTCTAGGAAGAGGAGGAACTTACCAACTCACAGTTGAACCTCGAATTCTAGTGGACGAGTCGATTAGAATCCCTACTTGAACTTGCACGTATGAAACAAAAAATGTAGTGTCCCAGGACGTCAGTACAGATAAAGATGTACTTGTATGCAAGGTGGAAAATAGAATCATGAATAGTTTCGACAAAAGGATAATAAAGATACCGCCTGAAATAGAAACTTTGATAACCTCCACGATTGACATCCTACATTATATAAATTGAATATATATGTATACTCGCATAATTTATGTCGTGAATACATACATACATATATATATATATCTATATATATATATATATATACATACATACATACATACATACATACATATGCAAATGCATGCCATATGCAACCAAGTTCTAGCAATGGTGGTGCCTTCTGGTAACGAACCATCATATTCGCCAACTTGTGGCCATCTGTGTCTCATACATATAAATATAGGCAATAGGCCCCCATACTTTAAATTATAGCTCGAAAGTAGAATGCATAACATGTAATGTCATAGATCTTAATGCATTTGTGTTACCTCAATCATGTTGTCAATCTTAGCTCGTTGGTACTCTTGTCCTCGTAATCTCTAGTCACTTTCGCCTCACATGTAAATATCTTGTATAACCATATGCTTGTAGATATAACTAGACACTTAAGTCAAATTATGAAATGTAACTTATACTTGAGAATGTTCATAAAGATCTCAAGGTTCTTCACTTAGTATTCATATAGGTTTTCTTAGTAGTTTGTAAAAGAAAATATTTCAGAAAACATGTCCTTCAGTAGTTTAAACATACGAGTTACATTTAAGAGTTTCAAAAATTGACATATTATTTTTTAAGTTTTTCAAAAAAAAGAAGAAAGTAACAAGGAAGGAGGATTGATTTCAAAATCTTAATGTTCTTCCCTAATACTTCTAAGTTACAACACCTAAAGAAGAAGAAGGATATACACGGGGACCTACCGTCAAAGGAATCGACAAAATGACACATAGATGCCTAGTAACCTATATAACCGAATGAGTGGAATATTAACATAATAGAATCACAAAATACGTCAGGTGCAATTCCAATGCATTTCACAGAAGGTCTTTCTAACAATAGAATAGTAAAACAACCTTTGACGATTTAGGATTCTAAAATTCATGCTCAAAGTAACGCTTAGCCTTAACATACCTCAAATTCAGGGTATTGTGATATTAATGCAGACTGTACCCCTTCCTTAGAGTAGGTAATCTACAAAAAAAATAAATATGTTACACAACTATTACAGAAAAAATATTAACACATCAGGGTCAAAGTAGCAATTTAGAGCTTACTAGCAAAGTGATTAGCTTGCAAGACCCTTTTTAGACGTATGTTTCACTATATTTTCTTCTCCAAATTACAACCCCAAATTAGTGGCATAACAAATTTTGTTTGCAGAAGCTATTAACAAGTGAAGGCCTACACAATATTCAACAACAACCAAATAGAGTATGCCTGCACAACAAATGAAACTCGGAGTATCGTCAATTTCCTCTTTTTCAACCCCAAAATAACCTCAACCGAGTCTCAATCACGATTCTTCAAAATATTAAAGACATAAAATAAATATGTTATACAATCCTATAATTGTTCAATATAACCATAAAAACTCAAACTCACCGCTTCCGATCACCATCTTACGAGTTCGTCCAATAGTTACATTTGGAATCATGTCTTTCTCTTCATAAGCAATAAGAGATTAAAACGGCAAAAAATTAACTTAAACTTGATGGAGCGTATAACATTTTACATGTATTGTCTATAACAAACAGTCTCCTCAAATACAAGATGTTGAATCAAGAAGAAACAATTTGAAAATTCCAATACAATAATAGAACCAATGTTACACTAATTTATCTTACAATTAAATATTCATCTATACTACTTCTTCTCTTCCAGACTCATATAAGAAAGAACCACACACATACAAAGCATTTCCACAAATTTCAGTAACAACAACATCATAAAATACTTCAAAACAGCCCAACATCACGTAACTATCCAAATACAATTTTTTCCGCCGTCGATTCGTGTTCTTGCTTATATATTAAAGCTATAACTTTAAATCACTCAATAAAATAAAGTGGGAGAATTATTATGTCCAAAAACCAGCAATACCACTTAAAATTATACTCCTTCACCATGAAGAATCCTTCAAATTACAACCAAAGAGGAGGAAAGAAGTAACATAATATTCATGAACATTCCGAGGGTGAAACCACATTGAAATCTTGTAGATCTTTGTTTTGATGATAAGGTAAACATTAGAGAGGATTTATGAACGTTTTATTCTAATTTTGGTTGAAAAAGATAAGATAAGATGAAGGAGAAATCAAATCTTATAAAGCTAAATCAACATAGGAGCTAGAGGTCCACCTTCATGTGCATGCTTGTGCAGTCTCACTAAAATCTAAATATCTCTCGATTCTGAAGACAAATGGTTTAGTGCGTTGGAAATTAGAAATGTATACTTTGATTTGGTACATTGGTTCTCCAAAATCTTTATAGTTTGGGATAAAAGTATGAGACATTTAGTAATATTGGGGTCAAATATGATTTGTTAGTTTCACAAATCCTAAATTATGCTTAGTGTTTTAGAAGAGAGTTCAAGAAGAGGAAAAAAGGAGAAACGAAAGAAAAATCAAGATTTCTTGCTAATTGAGGAATTTTTTTTGCCAAATAGAGGTATGTAAGTTTTCATAGTGATGAGTTCGTTAACCCACACGCCAATCATGATTTACATTATCGAATTCATCCGTAAATTGAGAATTTAAGTTCGAGAGTTTTTACCGAATATGTTTAGTGTGGTCTTTGCTACCTTATTGCCCACAATTATGAAGAGTTTCCTTTTATATCTAATATATGACAACACTTTGAAGTGTAGTCTTTGCCCATATGCATACAAAATTTATATGCCACAATTTCTAAGTAAAATACACCAATACTATCTTGCAATATATATTATCTCGAGCATTAAGTACTCTTATAAATTTATATATTCTCCATACACTTCAAAACATAATGTGTTGTGTACATACACATACTTATAAAGCAATATTTTAAATGTGTATACAATAGTTCAAAAAAAAACTCTTACAATAGTTCAATATATTCCACCAATGAATATATTTCACAAAATCAAATATAATGTATTCAAACTTTTATAATAGTTCAAAAACTCTTCATCATCCACTTCAAATTTGTTCACCTCCATTTTTCTACACAAATAAGATCGCGATGGTTATAGAATAGGCAAAAAGTTCCATATTGCACATTTATTGAAGAGGCAAGAAGTCAAGATTGCAGTAGTTTATATAATCATTCATGCTTTAAATATCTGTCACTCTCAATTTACTATTTAGACGTAATATTGCTCAATTTTCAAAGTGTACTTACTACTAAGTAACTTGGAAACTACATACTGTATTCCAGACTGCAAAATTATTTTCCTTAAGAGGCAAACTTCCCAGCCTGCCCAACTATCCCAACCTGTCCAACTCTTCCAGATTCCGAAAACAATAATCAGATTGCAACTATTTTCCTTGAATTCAAAAATGCTTTTCAGCTTTTGGTTACCTAATGTCAATTAGACATTGTTATCAACCTTCAATACTCAAAACTATCTTTAATGCATTAATACACTCCTCAAACAAGTCATAGAATGATCTATCCCCACTGTTGTTGAGAGTGACAGATAACTAGCCCTGTAATTTCCAGTAACTAAGATCTTTTCAATGTCATCCCTCCCTGCCCTGTAACAGCTAAAACTATCAGACCATCTTTTCCAAACATGTTAAGTTTTTAAAGGAATATGCTTGTGCCAAATAAAATTATTAATAGGATCCTTAGATTGTTTTTTCCTAACCACACCCAGACAGTAGATACTGTAAAACTCCCCTCTTCGTAATCCAGTTTCTAAAAACAGTAAATCATATTTTCATTGTAGGCAAATGCTTTTATATTTTCTGTCCCTAATTTTACCCAAACTTGTTCAATTTTTTATGGCCAAAAGACAGACAAGGAATTGATGTTTAAAGAATCTTTGTTGTGCTATTTAACCGAACGACAATTCAAAGAGTAGCAAACAAACTTGAAAAAATTACTTTTTCTTCATTGTAAATGGGTAAACCCCACATGAAGGATAGTTACAATTTAAGCTTTATTTTCTCAGCAGTGAAATGTACACATACATAATATTTTTCAACCAATGGCCCCACACCCAAAAAGGCAAACATAAACTTTCAGCAACAACTATATTCAACAGAAACTATAGCACTCTAGAGATCCATATTATAGTAGTAAATAGTTCTACACTGACTTAACATCCTTGAGATGATTCTCCATTTCAATCAATAGTGAAAAAGGTAACAGAAGTGTAAAAGTAATTGGTAGCATCACAAGCCCACAAATAATAAAAAAAAAGATAGAAGTCGTTTGAATTCCAACCACACCAAACAAGCCACTGACAACAACTAAAAAGAGAACTTTTAAGCATTTAGAGTGTTTCACCAACATTCAACAATATTCAAAACCATATCGAGATCTCTTTTTCTTGATAGCAGTCAACTAATCACATACCTTTGCAACTCCAATTTTGAAAATATCTTTTTTTTCCGCTTCTACGCCAATTTCATATTATTGCAGGATCCCTGTCACACTAGCATATATATACAACGTCAAATATGATTGTTGGTGGAAAAGTAGCCAAGTAGAAGGAAAATGATATGAGTTGAACAATAAGTATAAGCCAATTAAACATCTACCCTATCAAAACAAAGCAACCTGACTATATAGTTGATCTTAGGCTTTTGTATAGAGAAATTGAAATTCAGAGATTTCTCAATATAAATTTCATATCAGTCATGCAATTTCAAAATGAAGTTAAAGATTGCAAATTAACTGTATCAATAAGCCAACAACCACAAAGAAGAATTTCGGAGAAACTGAGAGGACTAATTAGCCAACTATCACAAATTTACAATCACATATGATACCGTTCTTTAGGATAGTATTTTTTTAATTCGATGTGATTTTTTAGAAGACTCACCCTCACCATCAACTTCAGGATTTTTAATATATCCTGAAGCTCCACATGTATGACAAAACTCATCATCTTTATGATCATTCCTAAACAACATGCAATCATTTGGACATACATCAATTTTCTCATAATCAAGGCCGAGATTCTTAACCATAAACTTGGTTTTATTGTAATACCAAGGAATGTTCAACTCGGGCATCACCTCTTTTATTAAATCTAAAAGAGAAGTGAATGATTCATTGCTCAATCCGTGTAGACACTTCAACAAATATAAACGAAGTGTGAATGATAATTTAGAGAATCCTTTACAACCAGTATATAATTCTTGACTTGCCTCTTCAACTAAGTTATAATATTTTTTGGCATCTTCATTTGGACCATCATAAGCTCCCTCAGCCTGAGCAAAATCTCTAAATTGATCATTCAACAACCCATCAATATCATCACGCGAGCATTCCATATAATCTTCAACATTCAACTTGATATCCCATTCCCCGTGATTGATCCATCTAGTATAACCTTTAACAAATCCATAACATATTAGATGATCATACACTACATTCCTTCGAGTCCAACGGACATTACAATATTTTGCACATGGACACTGAATTTCCTCTCTGTGAAGATTTCCATAAGAGTAAGCAAAATCAAGGAATGATTCAACACCATCGATATATGGTTTGCTATACCTTGCTAAATTCATCCAATATTTCGATGGGATATTTGAATTCCTAGAAGATATCTATATAAATTACCCGTCATCACAAATACGTTTTAAAAGTCATGAGTAAGTTATCATATTTAGATTTGTTGAGATGATAAAATTTTCTTACCTAGTCATGACTCTTGTTCTATGCCAAATCAAACCTTGAATCCTCCAAAAATGTTTCTCAATGTTGATTATACTTCCAACAAAAAATAAGTAAAAGTTAATAGAATAAACACAATTAAGAAGGAAAGTAAACGAATAGGATAGACACTATTAAATGTACTAATCAAGATTAAGAAATTCTATCGAGAAGCATTTTCAAGTTTGCAGATTTGAAGGAAAGAAATTCTCCACTTTATTTAGAAGACCAAAAGTAAAAACACAAGCTTGAAACTACAGATCTGCAGATTTGCATATTGCAAATTTGCAGATTTACAAATATATTGTAGATTACAATTTTTCCACTAAATTTAGATCAACAAGATACCACAACACATTTTTAAGATGCAACATAGATCAGCAGATTTACATATTGCACATTATTAAGCCCAAGCATGAATAACTCTCCTAATACAGGTATACTTGTTGATACCACTAACGATTCACATGACATTTTGCAGGAATCCCATAAAATACAGAACACAAGCTCAAAAGAGGAGAATCATCAAAATGGTAAGTCTACTCCCTTAACTCTATGCTCGACAAGTTTACTCATGATCAAAGATTTTTTTTTTAAAAAAAAATTACTATATTTGATTAAATAAAAGATAATTTTTAAATTTGAAGAGACCATATGAAGTCTTTCTTGATAGATATGGTACATTGTTTGTTTGACACACAAATCTAAAGGTACTCATCTACAAAATTTTGTCGTTCCAACTAGTATGAGAGGTCAAGAAAATTGAATTGCAGATGACAATAGCTCGCTCTCCTAAAACCTTTTTATTACAGTTCTATTTATTGACAATAGAAGATTACGTCGCTTTAGGCTCTTCTAATTATAGAACCATTCACATGTCCTATAAGTTGATGAAATACACATTTCAAGGAAACTAAATTTAATGATATTGGCCATAGATTTCAAATGTAGAAACTTGATATCAATAAACAACATCAATACTTCAAATGAAATCGTTAATGCTTGTACAACAACTTAAATAAGCACATGATTGATATAAAAATAACCAAGTTTTCAGATTTATGGTGAAATCAACATTTCCATCCTCTTTCTAATCCTTCTACACCCTGTTACCTTTAAGATTTTGCTATACATATTTTCTTACAGATAAGTGTATTTCTTCTCTCATTTTTATAGGGGATATATGGCACCAAATTCCACATTTTTGGACTGATGAAATTGATAAAATTTTATTTCGACACTCAAAAGTCTAAAAGGCATCGAAAACCACTTTTTAACAATATTAGACTTTCAAACTCTGAACTTATGAAAACCGATAAATTTTTACCTAAAGTTCCAAACCAACCTTCACAAATTAATCAAAAATAATTTGAGGTCAGTATCGGGAGGAAAAAATAGTAAACTATCAAAATAACCTGCAATTCCCACACAGATATGAATCCCAGTAACGAGCGTAAGCCTTGTCCAACCTCTAACAAACTCGATCTTTGTTGGATCCACTTGAATACTCTCATTGGACACCATATGTACTAAAAATGCAACCGAATCAATCCAAAACTCACACTTTGAGAAGTTGGCATATAGCTTCTCTTACCTCAATCGTTGGAGTACAATCTTCAAATATCGATCATGATCCTCCTTGGTCTTGGAGTATAACAAGGTTTCATCGATGAACACTATCATAAAGAAATCCAAATATGACTGGAACACCCCGTTCATAAACTCCATGAATGTCGCAGAGGCGTTAGTCAAATCAAAATTATATAACAAGAAAATCATAGTGCCCACAATGGGTCATGAAGGATGTCTTAGGGATATCATATGCCTTATTATTAAGTTGATGATAATTGAACTTCAAATTAATTTTAAAAAATAAAGATGCCCCCTGAGCTGGCAAAATAAGTCGTTGATACGAGGAAAACGATAT
This sequence comes from Solanum habrochaites, assembly GCA_027704765.1. NCBI lineage: Eukaryota > Viridiplantae > Streptophyta > Magnoliopsida > Solanales > Solanaceae > Solanum > Solanum habrochaites. The sequence continues at coordinate 4,410,357 of JAKWJA010002496.1, forward strand.
TTGTCTTCACTTTCACTTTCACTTTTTTTGATTGTCGATAATCGATACACATCGTTATGATACTATCCTTCTTACTCAAAAATAAAATGAGATCACCCCACAGAGAAACACTATGGTGAATGAATTCCTTGCTCAACAATTCCTAAAACTGATCCTTCAACTCTTATGGAGCCATATGGTAAGAAGGAATATAGTTGGGCTAAGTACCCAACTCCAAGTGAATTTCAAAAATCAATATATATCTATATAGAGGAACACCTTAAATATCAAAAGGAAACAAATGCTCTTGAATGACAAAGAATCCAAGGAAGGTGTCTCAACACTAGTATCTCAAATATGACAAACCCCCTTTACCAACAAACCTCTGAGCTCAAATAAAGGAGATGACTTTGCTAGGGGGTAAGAACAACTAGAATCCATCCACTCAACTCTCGGGACACCCGACGTTGCTAAGGTAACTACCTTAGCATTACAATCAAGAATAACATGATGCCAAAAATCAATTCATACCCAAAATAATATCAAAATCTACGTTACCTAGAACCATCAAGTCTACCCAAGTATCATACCCGACTAACAAAACAAGACAAAATCGATACATTCGATCTAGTACTAAGGATTCACCTATTGGTGTAGAAACATGAATAAACACATGCATGTTATCAGACATCATATCAAATTCGACAAAAAAATTGGTAGACACAAATCAAACAATACAGACGCATGTAATGGAACAATACCTATAATCACAACAACCATAAGACTCGACCTCTAGCCTCCCAAGAAAAACATAACACTGTCCTTCTCGACCAACTATAGTCTGGGTAAAACATCAACCTTCATTCTTCGGAGCTGGAGCACCCATACCAGAAGCCTTGTTGCCTCTACCAGACTAAACTATACCACGACCCAGGCTAGAGGCACTAAATCTCTAGCTGGAGCCGATGAATTAGAATATTGGGATCCTGAGTGAGTCTTTTTAGGAAATTTATCTGATAAAGATTGTCACATCCAAAAGAAGACATTGATACAAATAGCTGATGTGACGGACTAGATGAGCTACTGTGGCTACCCCGATTAGAACTACATGACCCTTTATATGTCTGCCCGCTCTCAACTATTGGAAGTATTGCATAAACAGGTTCAAGACGCTGAAAGAACCTACCACGTATATGAGAACCTCTGTCTCCAGATGATGTGCTAGAAAACTCACCAGACGCGGGCCTCTTGGAGTCCTCTCTAACCATCAACTCCACATCCTTGGCGTTACTCACAATGGAATGGAAGAAAGCTCCCTCTCTGGTTTCTCTGAACACATAAGACATGATGGAGAAGGTCAACCCTCTCATAAAACTTTGGACTCTCTCTGCCTCATCTAGAACAATAATCATGGGATGCCTAGACAGCTCACAGAAGCAAACTCCATATAGAGTCATGGATAAACTACCTTGAGTCAATCTATTGAACCTCAATCAAATCTCGTTTCTTATTCTCCAAGGGATGAAACAGTCTTAGAAAGCACTAGAGAAAGCATCTCACTTTACTATAGGAGATCCAACTGGTCTAGACCTTAAATAAGTCTTCCCCCGTTAACTAGATGGTACACGAAGATGAAGTGCAACAAGACCAACCCCACGAGCATCCACGATACCAATTTCCTCTAGCATCTCATGACAAAAAGTCAAGAACTCATGTGCCTCATACTCTTACCACCCTAAAACAGGGGGATTTCATCTTCTGAAACCTCTTATAACATTGATAATCAACTGTTTTAAGTATAACCTCAGGAGCAATCTATGCTACAACAGTTGGTGAAAGAACTATATGTGGGTGACCCACCCGATTATGAATATTCAAAAAATGTTGCTGACCTGGGGTTTGCGTTCCCCCCTTGTCTAAGAACCTTGTGGCTTACCTATCGCACCCGTAAGAAAAGCACTCCAGCAAACCTAACCGGCGTTACTCCATGAGCATGACCTCTAGCTCGAGACCTACCTCTACCCCTAATTGGGCCTTAACAACTTCCTTGGGGACTGCCTCCCTCTATCATTAGAAACAAAATTCTGGAACTTGACATCTCCCAAAATGACATGTAACAAATCAACACTAACGAAGGTAACCACACATCATAAGAAAGAACGGACGTGATGGAATTTTTCTATTCCTATCAAAACAAGTCAAACCTAAAAAAATGAAAGAAATACAAAATGAAACAATAACAACAAAAAGTTGGAAAAATACTCATATTAAGAACACTCAACACCAATAACACTCATCGGTAATGACCTCTACATCAATACTCGCCGGCAATGAACTCCTCATCATCAACCATTAAAAGTCTCATTACGGTGCTTAAAATCAATACAAGCAAGAGATTTCACACCACAAGGAAGAGACAATCACTTAAGCTAATCAAGTCCACAATAATGTCATGGAAACATTTCATCAATCATAACATTAGGGTTCACAACAAGACAAATTCACAAAAGTATTATGATCAATACATTTCCTTTTCATTTAACCTATTTTATTTATTAAGATTCATCAAGTGGAAGATGGACCCATCACCTTATTCTCATTCTTCCTCAACACACACAATGAAGGAAATACACTAGATTTACAAGGTTTAGGAGATCACTTGTCTTAATTCAGTCTACTAGTAAGACCAACACTTTAGTCTTCCTCTTCCAAACAACTCCAAAGTCACACAATCTAATTCAATATAGTATCTACAATAAGAATCTGAAAATAACAATACTCAATTCAAAAACTTCGGAAAAAATTGGTCAACGAAACTTAAAAATCCAATTCCATAAATGAAGTTTAAATAAAATAAATCTTTACTTGAAAAAACATTACCCAAGTCATTTGGACCTCATTGATGAAAATCATTTTGAAAAAGAATTAAAAATTAGTCCAAATCACCATTTCACTAAATTCATGGGTTCTTGAAGAAAACCCCAAACTAATCATTTCAAAACCTTGATATGAACACTTAAATTTATAAAATAACAATGTGTATATAAATAAAGATTTAAGATTAGAAATTGTTATGCAAACGTTTCTTTTCAAAAACCTTGTTCAAAATTACCACAACAAAGATCTCAAAACTAAAATATGGTGAAACAGAGTTGAAACCACAATTTTTAGAAGATATTTTGTCCAGGGATCCTCCGCAAACACGGACCCCTGTTCGCCAATGTGGACGGATAGCTCCTAAAATAGCTCCGCTAACACACCCCTACCTCCACGAACACGGAGGTCAACACACATTAATCCCCCACGAACTGACCAATACTACGCAAATGTGGGGGCCCAATACACTATTCTCTGCGAATGCGGTCACAAGCTCCGCGAACGTGAAGGGTTGATATCAGCAACACATATGAGAAAATCAACCAACACAAAATCCTCCAAATGGATACTCGAGATTTGTTAAGAACCATGTACACATAATTCATATATACAAATTCATTATACTCGATATTTAGGACCTATCAAAACCATGGAAATACGAATCAGAGGTACCGTTGACCCAGAACTCGTGAAAGTCACAAGAAATGAACACAATACCTAAAAAGGCCAAATCAAGTTCAGTTTCTCTACAAATTCAATCATCACCACACCTAGGCCTGAAATCATCCCTCCGAGTCCAAAGAAACTCTCAAAATACCGATAAGAGTATCCAAACCCCAAATGTTGACAAAAGTCAATCCAAAGGTTAAATTTTCATAAATATCCAACTTAGGTTCTCAATCCTCAAACAATTCCGAGTATAAAATCAACAACTCTCGTAGAACAAATTCCATAGTTTCGGACTAATGGAATCGACATAATTTCACTTTGACACTCAAAACTTTATAAGACATAAAAAATCACTTTTTAACAACTTTAATCTTTTGAACTCAGAACTTACGAAAACCCACAACTTTCTACCTAAAGTTCCAAAACAACTTTCACAACTTAATGAGAAATAACTCGAGGTCAATATCGGGAGGGAAAAATAGTAAACTATCAAAAATGACCAACTGGCCATTACATTCACTTGGGATCAACAATAATTTCCAAGTGTCGATCATGTCCGATGTGTAGGCTCATAGCATGACACAAACTTTCTTCCATCATTTTTATAACATATGTACGTCTCACTAATCAAATTTTATTCTCAAGTAACCCATAACCTGCCTCAGCGCCAGACTACTGTCTTATTAAAAATACAACATACATAAGTTTAAACTCATGGTTTCGAAAGTACAAGGGGTTCAATACTAAGAACATAAACGATTGAGTTCACCTAAAAGTGTTCAAGAAAATTTAATACATCAATTAATGTAGTACAAAACCCTTGGCTAGCTAATTTAACATTAGATAAGCTCTTCCATCAATAGGTGACAAGTTCCTGTATCATATAATACGTTCACTAACAGTATTCTTTGCATAAACAGAAATTATAAAACTATTGTTTTTCAATCTAAGCTAATTAATTAAAAAAAAAATAACAAAACAAACAGAAAGTAGTAGTATTTACATGTATATATCTCCAAGTTTTAAAGCAATTTGAGGCTATATAGTTTCGTCCAATATGAGTGCTCTTAAATCATCATATGTTATATTCTGAAAAGATAGATGTAGAGAAAGATAAATATGTAAGAAAACAAACATATAAACAACAACAATATATACCAATGTAATTTCATAAATGAAATCTATGGAGGATAGGTTCGTCTCAATGAGTTTAAGGGCCTAAAATAGAACTTCATAAAGAGGCCTTTATAACATACGCAGTTTAATCCTATACATGGGATTGGAGAGGTTGGATATAAGCGAAAATTAGGAACTAAAATGTAAACATGAATGTAAAGTTTCAAATAAAATAATATAAGTTTAGAATAATAAACCCTGACTCAAAATTTTGATAAGTTTCTATAATGGTATTAAAACAGTATTGTGCTGAATTTGATAGGTTTATATAATGATATTAATATAGTATTTATTATTTTTATGCTTCAAATTTGAAGAAGACACCAAAAAATAAATTTGATCTGTTTATGAACACACAACAATAGATTTTGCATAATGTGGAAGGTTTGACTGTTTGAGATGCTTTAAAATATTCAATTATGAGAGAATAAAAACAATGAAATGAAAAAAAGAAAAATATATATAAGAATGTTGGTTCATGATAATCGTCAGAATATAAATGAGGCAACAATAGAGATAGTCAGATAGAAATGATGGTACGATTAACTAACACTATTCCATTTCTCAATTGATCCCTATATGAGGTAGAAAATTATTATATTTTTTATCAAAAAATCTTTTCTATATATATAGAGAGAGAGAAAGTAGAGACCCCAAAATAAATCGAAACCCCAAGCAATTGGTTCAGTTATCTTATTATCGAGACAACCCTAATAAAGAAAAAAATATAAGCAGATCTTGTTTCTACTTTCGTGAAGTAGAAAAGTTATTTTTGACATATACTTAGTTTGTCAAAAAACAAAAGAATTTAAAAGTATGAAAATAAGAAAACATGACAACAATATAGGAAGAAACAAAGCGAATGTGAGCAACAGATAATAATACATATAAAAAAAACAATTTGGTACCTAAATTAGTAAGGAGAAGCATAGTCGAGGCCATCTTCTTTCCTCTCCCATACACATAATACGATAAAACTCTTAATTTTTTTTCTTTTAAGTAAGGGTGTACGTAGGAAGGAAAATGTTTTTTCCAGAAAAATTTTCTTAGAAAACAAGTGAATTTCTAATTTATAAATATCTTTCGTAATATATCTTTTATTTTTAACTTGAGACTAGAAAATACTCGGAGGAGAGGGGGGTTGGGGATGGCTAGGGTAGGGTAGGGATAGTAAAAATTGTTTTTCTTGGCACCAACACACCCTAAGTCTCATCAATAAAACAATTTAATTCACCTTTTCCCCCTCTGCCAATGACTTGAATCGCCAAAAGAGGTCCCCAAGTTGCTTTTCCTCAAAAATATATCCAAGCTATGACAAAATAAAATGAGTGTTGTTAATGCAATTCTACCTTCTAAATAGTATAAATGATTTGAAAGCATTTCAAAGCAATTTGAAAAAGAGAGTACAAAAATGAAAGCAATAAGAACAATGCAATAAAGCGAAAAGAATAGTAATAACAATAGTGCATCGTACCGATATCAAAAAATCAAAACTATTGAGACGGTTTCAAAAAATGTAATTTGGATCATATAAAACAACTAAAAATATAAGAAAAATGACAAAATTCCACCTTAAGAAGTTCTCTTATTGTACCTATTAGTTTTATAAATTTCCAAAATTCCTCACTTTCGCGCATCAGATTTATGTATCTCATGCATCATATCAATGTATCAGCACATCAGATTAATGTATCTCGCGCATCAGATTATTGTATCACGTATAATATGTACATCACATTAGTGTATCATATATAAAATATAATGTATTTTATTCAACAATTAATTAATCTCGAGCATCAAATTAATGTATCAACGGTATATTATTGTATCAGTTTGAGGGATTTCTGTAATTATAAATTTATAAGAGACAAATAATAATTTTGTCTTAAGAATATGTGATTTCTATCCTTTGCTCAAAAAATATCATGATTTAAATAATTGATCGAACTGAATCACAACATTATTATAATCAATGCGTACCTGAGTTTTCCCAATTTAATACCGTGTTCAGTAGCACGAATAAATCCAACATCTTCAGCAGATATAAATTCATATGTTCCTCTGTTCTTTAACATTCCATCCTAAATTCAATATATAGAATAACACATACAAAAATAGAATAAATTCAAATGCCTTTTTAATTAGTTTAATAGGCTTTACATACATAGTTTTCTATGCTTTTTTATTTTTACAACTAAATTCTTAAGATATTTAAATTGGGCGCAAAAATACCACGTGTTCCTATTTAATTTGTCATTTCGTTGTGTCATCCATAATTTTATAATATACATTTTAAAATTTTGGCCAATTGTTAAAACAAATCTATCTATTCGATTGTTGTTGTGTCATTTGATGCTTTTTAAAAAGGTCTTATAACTCACCTTGGATTTATCTTTATTTCTTAGTCTTTATGTTCAAACTCAGACTCTCTAGACTTTGATTCCTCGTTTTGTTAAATAAATATGTCACATTAGGATTAGGGACGGATTCAGAATTTTCATTCAGAGTGTTCGAAAAATAAAAGTATAAATGTGTAAATAAGCCAACAAAAGTTTTTCAAGGAATGTCACACATAGTTTCAAAGGAACTTATTACTAGACTGTCTCATTTTTCTTGTCATTAAGGGGGTTTAAAATATATATATTCACATAAATATATAAATTTTACCTTATATATACGATGTAATTTTTTACCGAATGGGTTCGGGTGAACCCCCTGGATTAAGTATGGGTCCGCCCCTGATTAGGATAGGGCCGACTCAACGGGGCCGAAAGTGAAATTTAAGAAAGGAGCTCTAATGTTTTATATTTTTCATCATATATACTTTTATTTAAAATCTAATTTTCTAGCTATTTTAAATGCGAAGTCATTAGGTATTATTTTATAATCAATTTGTTTTAAAATTTTCTTTTTCGAATGATTATATAGCTAATTCATTCGATCTCTCTTAAGACATTGTTAATCTTAAAGAAGATTTAAAGCCCATTTAGATTGTCTTAAAGTCTGTGAAACCTACTTTTAAGTCAGATTTTTTTTTTAACTTTTGGAAGTGTTTGACATAAAAAAATTAACTTGAACCAAGTTTAAAATGACTTAAAATAAGTTATGAAGTGTTTGACTAGATAAAAGATGACTTAAAATAAATCAGAATCAAAAAGTAGGTCTCCCCCTACTTTTTATTTTTGGCATAATACATAAAATGTGTCCTTTAACTTGGCTTAAAATCACATTTATGCTCTTCAACTTTGGATGTGCACAAATAGATACTTAAACTTGTATAAAGTTGAACAAATAAACACACATGTTCTACATGTCATCCTACATGTCATTTTTTGTCCTACGTGGTGTCTTACGTGTATTGTGCCATGTAGGACTCATGTGTTTGTTTATTTAAAAGTTGGATAGTTAAAGTGCATGTTTGTGTATTATGAAAGTTCGAGGTCAAAGTTAAAATTTGAAGTCAAGTTTAGAGTCCAATATATGTATTATGCCTTTAGTTTTTACTTAACAGTCATTTCAGTTTGACTTTTTTTATTTTTGACTTAAAAACTATCTTTTTTAGACAATCCAAACGGGCTCTAGATCAATTTCAATTTCGAAAAAACTTCTTTCGGCTGAGGTAAGATTACATGAACTGTTAATTATTCTATAAGTAATATGTATATTTGGAAAATAATCAAATTTTTTTATTTGATTGAGTATTTCATTAGATCATTATCTTCTACTAGCTTGTATTATTTCCCTGAACACTTTTAATTCAAAAAATCAATGTAAACCATCAAAATCAGAATAACTATTACGTGTTAAAGAAAGTTCAAGGTTAAGACAATATTTTTTAAATTCTCATCATCTAGTGATCTCAATATTTTACCACTAAATAAGAAATCAATAATATTTTCATATGCTTCAATTTGTTCAAATCTATTTTGAAGTGAAAAAATTGTTTGATCTACTCTACGTATATAAACAATCAACTCTAAAAGATTCTTCTTAAGGGAATTTGTGATTTTGTTCTCATCAAATTGTTTCTTACAAAATTCAAATTTATTTCCATTTCATATGCAATTTCCTAGTAGAAACCATAATACTCTTAGTACATATAACTTTTTTTTTAAAATAACATATATAAATAATTATTTTTTTAAAAAATAGGACCCCAAAATATTGAATTGAAAAATATAGTATTCACTAAATAAAATTGACCTGATGAATTCCACTTTCATGAGAAAAAGCATTAGCGCCAACAATGGCCTTATTTGGCTGCAACTTAAGCCCACTATACTCCTCTACCTGAATATACATAACAACAATATTATTATACGCATAATTAATTTTAACCACTAAAATACTATATATACATACCATGTTGCTTGTTGTGAATATATGTTTTGTATTAATTCCAGTATAGACACCACCTAGTAATTCCTCTCCACGATATTTTATGGTCACTACTATCTATACAAAATAGAAATAACAATAGTATTAATTAGCTAGAGATAGATTAACATTTTATTATATATATAAATAATAATGAACAACTTTCACGTATAGCAAATATAAAAAACATATATGTACGTTATAGATATATACAGTTTGCTATAGAGTTTTTGATTTGTATAATTCGCTACAATCATCTAATTTTATACAATTTTTTTAGTTTTGTATAAGAACCTGTTTGGATTGGCTTTTGGCTTATGACTTATAAGCCAAAAGTTACAAGTTATTTTTGTTATTTTGACTTTAAAATAAGCGCTTTTAAGCATTTTTTTACATTACCCAAACACTTCAAAATTGCTTAAAAAATATTTTCACTTTAAAACACCTAAAATAAGTCAATCCAAACAATCATTAAATTCATTTATATATTGTAATTGTAGAGTAAGATTTGTATTTGCATAATTATAAGTGTATAAGACGAAAATATATGTATTTATATTTGTATACACTTTTCTCTCGTTTTTATATAAACACAAACATATTTTATAGATTTTATACTGAAATATAAAAAAATGACAAATTGTATACCAAAATAAGATGACAAAAAAAAATATTTAATGCAAATTACAATTAAATTAGAATAAATTATGGATATAACATTGAAGGTTATTCTCTCTCACTTCTTCTAGAGAAGCATTTCCAGCTGTTACATCTACTTGTCTTACTCCTACACAGATTCCCTAAATTGCATCGAAGTATCAGAGTCATGTTACATTTTTTAAAAGTAAATTTGATTAATTTTCAAAATACATTATTTTAGTCAAAATTCTTATTATTTGAATTTAAAAAAAGAAAATCATGACAATTCAAAGTGGACGAAAGATATAGCTAAAAGCTAACAAATACATACAGCTAATGTGTTGGCAGTAGCAAGTCCAAGATCATTGTGACAATGTACTGCAAGGATCACATTTTGGATTCCTAGGGTATTGGCTTTTATGTCAACAATTAGTTGTGCAAATTCATTTGGTAAATTGCATCCAACAGTATCAGCCACACAAATGCATGTTGCTCCAGCTTTGATAACTTCTTCAATAATATGGTAAACAAAGTCCTTATCAGATCTGACAAAAAATAATAATAAGTACATATATATATACACCATATGGTAAAAATATAAATATTACAAACCTTGTAGCATCTTCCAAGCTAAACCTAACATGCTCGAACCCAAGACTTGTTGCATAAGCCACCATGCTCCTTGCTCTCTCCACAACTTCTTCTCTACTCATATTCAATTTGTACTTCATATGCATATCACTTGTCGCGATAAACATATGAATCATCGGTGTCTTTGCATACTTCAAACCCTCCCAAGCTCTATCGATATCTTCCTTAGTAGATCTCGCCAAACCACAGATCATCGGTACATATCCCTCTTCATCTATGTTATTACCTGTTTAGACATAGTATAACTAGAAATATTTCACTATAATATATATACTATTATTAATTATACTTTCAAAATATTACATATCAATCTTACATTTAGATACATGTATTTTTTGGGGTGGGAGGAGAGAGAGATTCGTATATATATATATATATATATATATATATGTATCCTAGATACACATGAATCACACTAGATACATGTATCTAGAGTAATTTGCATGTACCTGGGATACAAATACATGGAAGAGCGGCGAGGTAGATTTGTTACAGATACATGCGAAATATAATAGTAGTATTAAAATTTGAAATTATAAGATGGAGATATAATTAAAGATTACCAATTTTCTGTGCTACCAACTTTACAAGGTCAAATTCAGCCTGGGAGGCAGCTGGAAAACCAACCTCAATAACATCAACACCAAGTTTAGCTAGCTGACATGCAATTTCTATTTTTTGTTTAGCAGTCATGGATGCACCCGGGGCCTGTTCTCCATCACGAAGCGTCGTATCGAAAATCGTAACGTAGTTAGGGTCAGATACCATATGAGGAATGAAAATTCCTTTTGATTGGAAGCACACTATTGTTTTTAGAATGTAATGTAATGTAATTGCCAAAGGAATAATTTGCACAGACAGAAGTCATTTTTTCAATAGAGTTGTCTATGTGTTTGGCCAAATTTTGAATAGATTTGTGTTTGGTGTGAAAGATAGAGTGGGCAATTGCATGTTTATATTGTGCATAATATAAACAATTGATATTTTTTGTTATGTTGTTCTAATGAGTAGCAGGTCAAAAAATGTAATAAATGGGCTAATCACTGTAATTTGAATTAAGACACATACATGCACATATTATTAATAAAACTATTTATATTTTCTCATCTTTGTGCAAAGCGCAAATAAATTCACCAATATAAAATACTGTTCAAATTTCATAATAGTTATCCAGTTATATAAAAGTCAAGACGCTGAAATATAGAAGTGTTGCTTTGTTCCTTTGCTATTGAGAATAGGAAATAGAAATTAGGAAATACAATTATGGCAACTAAAACTAATAGAATGAAAATGTCATATGATTTTGGACAGCATATTATCTTTATCTCAATCTTTGATTAGGAACTGACAGAGTTGGATTTGGTGGCCTGCAGATTCAGTTTTGCTGTCGTGAACAGTAACTATGAAATTGGTGATTTTGCTCCTTTAATTCTCTAGATTTGGTGCAATCTTATTTTGTTGTTGCTCGTTGTTTGGCACTTATTTTGTGGCCAATTTTGGAGAACAATATTGTAACTCTTGGTGATTATAGTAGAGCTTTTGGTCCCGTGGTTTTTTAATTTTCACATCGAAGGGTTTTCCACGTAAATCTTGGTGTCTTGTGTGATTGGTTTATTATTGCCTTGTTATATTTGTTTGGTTGAATTACTTGCTGCCTTACTATCATATTGCTTGTGGTTGTTTGTCTTCTCTTGGTTCAAATCGAGAAGGGAAAGTATAGACTTGGGTATTCTTCCGCTGTTATCTTGTCAGGCATTCTTTGTTAGTGCCTTGTCTTTCCCAACAAAGTGGTATCAGAGCATTGATTATTGTTGATTGTCGTTTTGAATGATGGAGGCAAATATGAGCAAAATGGTGTGTTTAAATGGTAGTAACTATCATATATGGAAAGGCAAGATGAAAGATCTTCTATTTGTCAAGAAGATGCATTTACCTGTGTTTGCTTCTAATAAGCCTCAGTCTTTGAATGATGAAGAATAGGAATTTGAGCATCTGGAGGTTTGTGGCTATATTAGTCAATGGGTTGAAGATAATGTTAGAAATCATATTGTGAATGAGACACATGCCAAAAGTTTGTGGGACAAGCTTGAGACATTTTATGCTTCGAAGACTGGCAACAACAAGTTGTTCCTATTGAAACAATTAATGAATATCAGGTATAAAGAGGGCACTCCTATTTCTGATCATATTAATGATTTTCAGGGTGTTCTTGACCAGCTGTCCGGAATGGGTGTAAAGTTTGATGATGAGATACAGGGACTTTGGCTTCTTAATACTCTGCCAGACTCTTGGGAAACTCTTCGAGTTTCTTTGACTAATTCTGCTCCCAGTGGTGTTGTAACCATGGAATATACTAAGAGTGGTGTCTTGAATGAAGAAATGAGAAGAAGATCTCAAGCCTCATCTTCTTCAGCTTCACACTCCGATGTTTTGGTTACTGAAGATAGGGGGAGAAACAAGTCCAGAGGTCAGAATGATAGAGGTAAAAGTAGAAGCAAGTCAAAGTCTAAATACAAGAATATTACATGTGACTATTGCCACAAGAATGAGCATATCATGAAATATTGTTACAAGCACAAGAGAGATATGAGACAACAAAAGAGAGAAGGCGATAATGAAAATCGTGTTGCTGTTGTTGCTAATGATGATCTTCTTGTTACTTGTGATGCAAATGCCATTAATCTTGTTCGTGATGAGTCTAGCTGGTCTGTGGATTCTGGTGCTACTTCTCATGTCACGCCAAAGAAGGAATTATCTCCTTCTTATACTCCAGGTAATTTTGGAACGTTGAAAATGGGCAATAATCATGAAGTTGAAGTTATTGGCATTGGGACAGTTTGTTTGGAAAGTAATAATGGTTCCAAACTAGTTCTCAATAATGTCAAGCATGCTCCAGATGTTTGCTTGAATTTGATTTCTGAGGGATATCTTGATGATAAGGGTTATGTTACTACACTTGGTGTTGGCCAGTGGAAGCTTACTAGAGGTTTGATGGTTGTGGCCCGTGGTGACAAGTTGTCTAACTTGTATGTATTTCAGGGCTCCATGTCCAGAGACTCAGTAAATTTGGTGGAGAATAATACTTCATTAGCGTTATGGCATAGAAGGCTGAGTCATATGAGCGAGAAGGGGATTGATAGTTTTGCTAAGAAAAATTTGCTTTCTGGAGTGAAACAAGCAAAGTTGAAGAAATGTGTTCATTGCTTAGCCGGTAAACAGAAAATAGTTTCTTTTCAGAGTCATCCGCCTTCAAGAAAGCTTGATTTGCTGGAGTTGGTACATTCTGATTTGTGTGGTCCTTTTAAGGTAAGATCTCATGGTGGTGCACTTTACTTTGTGACTTTTGTTGATGATCATTCTCTCAAACTCTGGGTATTTCCTTTGAAGTCTAAGGATCAAGTACTTGATGTGTTCAAGAGTTTTCAGGCCTTGGTTGAAAGACAAACAAGGAAGACATTGAAATGCATCCGCTCAGATAATGGTGGTGAGTATATTGGTCCTTTTGATAGATATTGCAGAAAGCAGGGTATTAGGCATCAGAAAACTCCTCCAAAGACTCCTCAGTTAAATGGTTTAGCAGAGAGGATGAACATAACTCTAGTTGAGAGGGTTAGATGTATTCTTTCAGATGCTAAGCTGTCAGATTCCTTTTGGGAAGAAGCACTTAATACTGCTGCTTATGTTATCAATTTATCTCCTGCTGTTGCTTTAGATGGTGATGTCCCTGACAGAGTTTGGACTAGTAAGAATGTTTCTTATGATCATCTTAGAGTCTTTGGGTGTAAAGCCTTTGTACATGTTCCTAAGGATGAAAGGTCAAAGTTGGATGTTAAAACTAGGCAGTGTATCTTCATTGGTTATGGTAAAGATGAATTTGGCTATCGTTTCTATGATCCTGTTGAGAAGAAACTTGTTAGAAGCCGTGATGTTGTGTTCTTTGAAGACCAAACAATTGAAGATTTTGACAAAGCTGACAAGGCTGATTTTCAGAATAGTGAGAGCTTAGTTGATGTTGATCCTGTTCCTTTGACTATTGCACCGGAAGAAAATCTTCATAATGATGAAAATCAAGTTGATAATGAAGATGGTGATCATGTTCAGAATGACCGGCATGATGTTGTTGATGCTCCAGTGCAAGATGATGTGGTTGTCCAACAACCAATTATAGATGCTCCAGAGAGTTCTCTCAGACGATCTAGTAGAGAGAGAAGTCCTTCATCTCGTTATTCTCCCAATGAGTATGTACTCTTGACTGACGGGGGAGAACCTTAGAGTCTTGATGAGACCATGGAAAGTGAAGAAAAAGAAAGGTGGTTTGATGCTATGGAAGATGAGATTAAATCCTTGCATGATAATCATACCTTTGATTTGGTTAAGTTACCTAAAGACAGAATAGCTTTGAAAAACAGGTGAGTTTTTCGGGTGAAACATGAAGATGGTAATCCAGTTCCACGGTACAAAGCTAGATTAGTTGTCAAGTGATTTAATCAGAAAAGGGGAGTTGATTTTGATGAGATATTCTCTCCAGTTGTGAAGATGTCATCCATTCGTGTGGTTCTAAGCTTGGCTGCAAGTCTAGATTTAGAGGTTGAGCAAATGGATGTTAAAACTGCTTTCCTTCATGGTGACTTAGATGAAGAAATTTATATGGAGCATCCGGAAGGTTTTGAAGTCAAGGATAAAGAGAATTATGTGTGTAAATTGAAGAAGAGCTTGTATGGTTTGAAACAAGCTCCCAGGCAGTGGTACAGGAAGTTTGGTTCTTTTACGAGTCAACAGGGCTTCAAGAAGACTTCTTCAGACCATTGTTTTTTTGTGCAAAAGTTCTCTGATGGTGACTTTATTATTCTGTTGCTTTATGTTGATGACATGCTTGTTGTTGGTCATAATACTTGCAGGATTCAGAAGTTGAAGCAAGATTTGAGTAAGTCTTTTGCTATGAAAGACTTAGGACCAGCAAGGCAGATTCTTGGCATGCAGATTGTCCGTGATAGAAAGGCCAAGAAATTGGTATTATCACAAGAGAAGTACATTTAGAAAGTACTTCGCAGATTCAGCATGGACAAAGATAAGGTTGCCAGTACACCTTTAGCTATGCACTTCAAATTGAGCACGAAACAGTGTACTTCTAGTGATGATGAGAAGGAAGATATGAAGAAAGTTCCTTATGCTTCAGCTGTTGGTAGTTTGATGTATGCGATGGTTTGTACAAAACCGGATATTGCTCACGCCGTTGGAGTTGTTAGCCGTTTTCTTTCTAATCCAGGAAGAGAACATTGGAATGCTGTGAAGTGGGTTATGAGATATCTCTGTGGCACTTCTAGTCTGAGTTTGTGTTTTGGTACATGGAAGCCTATTCTTTGTGGTTATACTAATTCAGACATGGCTGGTGATGTTGATACTCGCAAGTCTACTTCAGGGTACTTGGTTACTTTTGCAGCAGGAGCTGTGTCTTGGCAATCTAGGTTGCAAAAATGTGTTGCTCTATCTACTACATAAGCTGAGCTTATTGCTGTCGTTGAAGCTTGTAAAGAATTGCTTTGGATGAAGAGATTCTTGGGGGAACTTGGTTGTGCTCAAGAGAGGTATGTGCTTTATTGTGACAGTCAAAGTGCTATACATCTTGGCAAGAATTCTACGTTCCATGGTCGGTCTAAACACATTGATGTGAGATACCATTGGATTCGAGATGTGTTGGATTCTAAGTTGCTTGAGCTTGAAAAGATTCATACAAATTACAATGGTTCCGATATGATGACTAAAGCTTTGCCAAGAGGGAAGTTTGAATATTGTTGCATGGTCGCCGGGATGGCGGTCTCCTCCACATAGTCGTGAGGGGGAGAATTGTTGGGTTATGGGCGTTTTTCCCTTCCTATGTGGATAAATAAAAGCCCAATTTGGACCAACCCATTTTTTTCCCATAGGCCCATTCTTATGAGGCAAATATAAGCATATTTAGGTCTTATTTTCATATATACGGAGAGTTTTTTCAGCAGCCAAAAAGAGAGAAAGAGAGCAGTTTTCGCAGTCAAAATTCAGCCCTAACAGCCAACTTCAAAATGCTATTTTCGCTTCGTTTCTTGTCCGATTGAGCTGATTTTTGGCCAGCATATTATATTCATCTCAATCTTTGATTAGGAACTGACAGAGTTGGATTTGGTGGTCTGCAACTTCAGTTTTGCTATCGTGAACAGTAGCTGCGAAATTGGTGATTTTGTTCCTTTAATTCTCTAGATTTTGTGCAATCTTATTTTGTTGTTGCTCGTTGTTTGACACTTGTTTTGTGGCCAATTTTGGAGAACAATATTGTAACTCTTGGTGATTATAGTGGAGCTTTTGGTCCCGTGGTTTTTTACTCTTCACATCAAAGGGTTTTCCACGTAAATCTTGGTGTCTTGTGTGATTGGTTTATTATTGCCTTGTTATATTTGTTTGGTTGAATTACTTGCTGCCTTACTATCATATTGTTTGTGGTTGTTTGTCTTCTCTTGGTTAAAATCTAGAAGGGAAAGTATAGACTTGGGTATTATTCCGTTGTTATCTTGTCAGGCATTTTTTGTTAGTGCCTTGTCTTTTTCAACAGTGAAGACCAAAAACAAATATTGAAATATTATTTCTAATGTATTTTTATTTATAATTCATTTTTTCCTAATTATTTTTTTTATCTCTTTTAATTTTGTTTTCTTCTTCATAGCAACTTCATACAAACATATATGTCAAGAATCAAATTTCATCACCATTTTGAAATCATAGCCAACACTACGTCGATCAAACACTATAAATCGTATTAGCAATTTCACCCACCGATTTCCACAACACGAATTATGTATAAAAAATATTTGAAATCGAAGTAAAATTAAGCTTGAATAAGGATACCCAATTGTTGTTCTTCGATAAAATTTGAATATGAAGATTTTTTTTCATCCTATATTCAGTAGTCAGCAGACCCATAGAAATTTTCCTCAACTGATTTTAATAATTAGTCATTTTTCTACAAATCTAAAAAAAATTCACACATGTTCATCGTTTTTTTTTGGCTCATTCCTCTTATAACTTGATAAAAAATCACCTAAATTCTTCTAAAAATAGCCTATAAATTTTGAATATAAGTTTCTCGACATTTCAACTCCTTTGATATATTACCCACTTAAAATGGAGCTCGTTTGTGTAAAATCAAATTTCGAACTCAAGCTTTTGAACTATCTTTAATGGATGTTTCAAGTTGGTGCTTCACATTTTAAACTACGAGCTTCAATTTTAAGCCATACAGAACTCTTCCAACCATCAACGAAAGCAGCTCTCAAATCTAGAATATAGATCCAATAATTTCATATGAAAGCTCATCGATTTCCATGGAGTTTCGGCTACTCTTCAAATCTAAAAATCTTAGGCATGAACTCAGTCAAACTCATCATGTTTAGCTTCAAATAATTACTAACCATCTATGTTATCAACAAGTTTCAAATTTGAAGATCCTAAATACATCCATAAATTTTGGCATTGTGACCTTTGACTAGGGGTGTACAAAACTAAATAAAAAACTGAACCAAACCGCCAACCGAGTCAAATCGAAAAAAACCCCAACTATATTTGGGTTGGGTTGACTTCAACTAAAAAAAATCAACCCGAGACCAAACCAACCCGACATTATATATATAATTTTAAAATATTATTTTATATGTGAAAATACTTACTTTGATATAATTTTTAAATATCTCTTATACTTTTTCATAGTTTTTATCTTTTAATATATTTATTTCGTGTTTAGAAGTTAGAATTCTTAATGATATAATAAAGATTATATAGTCCATAAATGTTGGTAATTATAATCAAGTTTAAATAAAACCAAATTAATACTAATGCAAAAAGAAATCAATTCAACACTAAGAATGACAACAATATTGAATATTTGTTTTTTAGTTTTACATAGATTTAGACAATTAAAATATATGATCAAATTTTAATTTCTTTTAATATTTAATCATGTAACTAATACTTACTAAACTTATTTTAGTATTATTTAGTACTTTAAATTATGATCAATTTCATTGTGACTTATTATTTTGCAATATTTATTTTACGCGATTTTATTATTATTTTTTTTTGTTGGATATTTTTGTGTAATTAATCATATAATATTTTTTGTTATTTTCTTGAAAAATTACTTAGATAGTTGCATTTTTGTAGGAATAAAGAAATATTTGAAGTACAAGCTAGTAAATTATATGTGTGTATGAATACTTTATCGAAGAACCCAAAAATCCGAAAACCCCAAAAAAAATCCGAAGTTGAAAAAACCCGAGTTCTATTGATTTGGTTTGATTTATAAATTTAAAAATCTGACACAGATGATTTGGTGTGATATTTGAAAAACACGAACCAACCCGATCATATACACCCCTACCTTTAACTATAGACAATAAATCAGAAAGTAAAAAGAATAAAAAAAAATTTTTAATTAAATTTCCATTTGTCAGCGCATGGGTTTCATTAAAAACCTAAATGTGGTGTGATGATTTAGGGGTGTAATAATATCAAACTTAAATAGTTCAAGGGGTGATAGGATCCCCGTAAAGTTAAATACAGATTAGGAGAGCATTTGACCATTTTCTCAAAAATATTTGACAAATAAAATTTTATTTTAAATATATTATTTTTAGTAATTGAAGAACGTTCTTAATTATCTGAGAAAAATACAAAATCTCAGAGAATAAGAAACAAAGTAACAAGATACCCATTAATCAAAACAAATTCTATTTTTCGCTGATTATAAAATGTCAAAAAACATAAATTTCATCTTATAATCTTTACAAAAGCTAATTATCTCTGTTGAAGCACTAGGAAAGAAACATATACAAAATTTTAATTATAGTAATAAATTCAACTAAATAACTCAATAAAAATAAAGGAATTCAAATATACGTAAGCAGGTTGAAATGTCTAAAGGAAAAGTAGAAAGTTTCCATAAATTCCCAAATCAAACAAACAATTGTAGATATAATATTTAGAACCTGAAAGTCAATATACTAAAACTCTAACAAGGATCATAAGTCTAAAATAAATGGGTACATCCCAATTAAACATAAGAAAATCTAAAATACTAGTCGAAGTCCGAAGATGTGGATATAGACAAAAAGAGAACTCATGACAGCTCGGAAGAATTGGCTCACTCTTGAATTTATGTCGATCACTGGTATTCTAATATAGGTCTCTTAGTAGCTAACTAATGACGCCCTATACTCAACAAAGAAATAGCAAGTGCAATATCAATACTCAACTAATGGTAGACTCACCTGAGGTCTATCTTAGAGAAACAAGTGGCACCCTGATGCTGATAGAAAAGATCATCAATTCTCGGAAGATGATACTTAATTCCTAATGGTAACCTTGTCAAACTAGCGATAATATATATACACTCTAAGGGAACCATCCTTCTTCCTCACAAATAAGACCAGAGTGCCTATTATTGGAGGTCTCAACCGGACAATGATTTCATATGGGAGGTCTCAACCTTTTTCAAGTAGAAAGATGTTGCATCCAAGTTGCTTTCTCAACTGGGAGATGCTTTTATTTTACCTTCACGGACTTAATATCTTTATTCCTAAGCTTATGCACATCACGATCAAGAATTACAATCGATTCCTCCTCATATGGAGGTGTTTCTCTAACAACACCAAGTCCCACTTTATGATGTAACCCTCATAATCGTGATACTTCTTCAACATGGATATATGAAATATCGGATGAACTCTGAATAGCTTAGGAGGTAAATCCAAATTTAAAAGCCACTGGCCCTACACAATCAAGAATCTCAAATGGTCCAATGTATCGAGATATAAGCTTTCCCTTCTTGTCAAATCTCATTACCCCTTTCATAGGTGATACCTTAAGAAGAACTTTTTTACTAGATTGAAATGTCATATCTCTTACCTTATGGTATGCATACTTTTTCGGTCTACTCTAAGCTGCTAAAAGCTTGGCTTGAATGTTTCTCACTTTATCTTGATCATCCTTCGCTAAATCAACTGCCAAAGATTTTACATGTCCAGTCTCAAACCATCCTTTGGATGATCTACACCCCCTCCCATAGAGCGCCTCAAACGGTGCCATATCTATGTTGGAGTGATAAATATTATCAAAAAGGGTCAAAACTACCCTTAAACTATTCGAAATAGCTTAAATATACCCTTAAACTATATTTCGGCTAAAAAATGCCTTTCCGTCTAACTATTGGACTACACTTCCCCTTCTGTTTAACAAAAAACATCCATGTGTGTGCTAAAATGTTACATAGACTCCACTTGTGCATGCCAAACACACCCCACCTCCATACAGATGACTTAAAGTCCTAATTTCACTTTTTCCCCCCTCATTTCATTCTAAAAAGTATATATTGAACCAAAATAAGAAACAAACATTTGCATAAACTTATATACATAACCGAATGAAGTAGAAAAATTGCAATTTGATGACCATAAAAATACAATAAAATAAATAATCTAAGATATGATATAAACACACTCATTTTAATTAATAAATTAACACTGATTTATCATTTTAATTTCTCTTAACAAAATATTTTTTAAAAACAAATCTTAGGGAAGCTTTCTTGTTGATTCAACTCACGATTATGGGGAAAAATCGCAGTTGTTGTAAGAGAACTAATATACTTATAACTGGAAATCCAAGCACTAGAAGATGACTACGATGACTTCCCTTGCAGTGGTAACCGAGCTCAGCACATCAACGTCGACAATTTTGCTAATGAGGAAAATTTTACGAACTAATAGGATGACACCTTCGATTGTTACCTAGTCAACTAAGACCTAGTAAGTCTTTATAGATTTCTTAATTTAAATTTTTTCCCAATTATTATATTTTTTTTCAAGTTTTGAGATTTTGTGGTCTCTAATCTAGAAAAATCTCAAAATGATTGTAAAGGAAGTTTTAAATTTTATGGAAAGTTAAAAGAAACATTCAATATAATAGATGATTTAAAGATTAGATAGGAGAATTGATTTGAATTGTTTAAGTTGTGATATTCAAAGTACAACATATTAGAACCAGAACAAAAAGAAACTGAATTAAGTCAATGTATATCCTATATTCATATAGATATATCCAAACAAGGAAAGGATGAAATGAGGGGGAAAATAGTGAAATTAGGGCTTAAGTCATTTATTTGGAGGTAAGGTGTGTTTGTCATGCACATATGGAGTTCATGTGAAATTTTAGCACACATATAAATGTTTTTGTTAGACAGATGGACAATGTGGTCCAATAGTTAGAGGAAAAGGGCATTTTTTTAGCCTAAATACAGTTTAATGGTATATTTAAGCTATTTCAAATAGTTTAAGGATAGTTTTGACCCCTTTTCTATAACTATTATTATAGGCAACTCAAACAATGGTAGAACTTATCTGAGTGCCCTCCAAAATCAATCACACATGCCTTACACATGTCTTCTAACACATGAATAGTCCTCTTCGACTGTCCGTACTTCCTGGATGGAAAGTTGTACTACTAGTGATTTGTGTGCCCAATTCATCATGTAATTTACTCTAATACTTGGATGTGAATTGTGTATCATGGTCGAAGATGATAGAAAGGGGCACCCGTGCATCCTTACTATCTTTTTTACATAAACCTTAGCCAATTCCTCCACATTATAATTTATTTTGACCATAATAAAATGGACCGACTTAGTCAATTAGTTAACCACTACCTAAATAGAATCAAATTTTCCAAAGTCTTAGGAAGACCAACTACGAAACCCATAACTATTCTTTCCCACTTCCATTTCGGGATTGACATTCTCTGAAGTAAACCTGACGACCTCTGATGCTCATATTTTACTTGTTCGTAGTGTTGAAACTTAGCCACAAACTCTGCTATATCTTTTTTCATGATAGGCCACCAATAAGGTTGCTTCAAGTATCTATACATCTTAGTCACACCTGAATGAATAGAATACCACGAACCATGGGATTCTATCAATAATTTCTGAATCAAGTCATCTACTCTAGGAACATAAATCCTTTATTTAAGACCGAGCACATCTTCTGCATCAAGAGTGGTCTCTTGTGCCTTACCAAACATTTTTTTCTTTCTAAGCTCATTCAAACCGTCATCCTCAAAATGTTTGACCTTGATATCTTCAATGAACGTGACACTTACTTCAATGCTAACTAACAACCCATCTTTCCCTAAGATACCCAACTGCATGAACTTAGACTCCAAGGTATGAATTTTCTTAGACAAAGGCCGCTTGGATAAACACAAGCAAGCTAGGCTACCCATACTTACCGCCTTTCGACTTAGCGTTTCTCCCACAACATTAGCCTTACACAGATGGTCTAGAATGGTGACTTCATAATCCTTAAGTAACTCCATCGACCTTTTTTGTCTCAAATTCAAATCCGTTTGGGTGAACACATGTTGTAGACTACAATGATCCGTAAACACCTCATACTTGACATGATAGAGGTAATGCCGCCAGATCTTAAGAGAAATCACTACCACTACCAACTATAAATCATGTGTTGGGTAATTCCTCTCATGCACCTTCAAATGTCGTGATGCATAAGATATAACATTCTTATCCTGCATTAACACAATACCTAAGACCTATTGTGAAGCATCACAATATATAATAAAATCCTTATCTTCCACCCTTAGAGCTAGAATAGGTGTTGTGGTCAAGAGACTCTTGAGATTTTAAAAGATTCCTTCACACTTTCTAGTCCATTTACGAGGTTCTTTTTTCCTGTTCAATCTAGTCAGATGTGTGGCAATAGAAGCAAAATTCTTTACAAATAGACGATAGTAACTAGACAGCCCTATAAAGCTCCTAACTTTATTAATAGAGTTAGGACAAACCCAATTCTTAACCGCTTCACTCTTTTGGGATTTACCGTTAGCCCTTCTTTTGAAACTACATACCTCAAAAAGGCAATCGATGACAACCAAAACTTACACTTAGAAATTTCGATATAATTTTTGCTTCCAAAGAACACCCAGAACAATAAGGAGATGTTCGGCATGCTCTTCCTCTATTTTTGAGTAAACCAAATGTCATCAATAAATACCATGAAAAATTAATCAAGGAAGGGTTTGAAAACACCATTGATTAAACTCATGAAAGTTGTACACACATTTTTAAACCAAACGAAATAACTAGAAACTCATAGTGCCCATAGAAGGTTCTAAACATTGTCCTGGGCAGGTCCTCAGTACTTATCCTTAACTGATGGTATCTAGACCTCAAATTATTCTTATAGAAAACTAGCGCACTTTTGCAATCGGTCATTGAGATGATCTATTCGAGACAATGGATACATATTTCAAATGGTGACCCTATTCAATTGACGATAGTTTATGGACATTCTCATGCTACCATCATTTTTCTTAACAAACAAGATAGGAGCACCACATGGTGAAGCAGTGAGACGAATGAATCCCTTATCAAGAAACACTTGAATTTAAGTATTAAGCTCTCTTAGTTCTACCGGAGCCCTGTGATATGGAGGGATAGAATTGAGGCGGGTACCAGGTTCCAAATCAATGCAGAAATCAATATCACTATCCGGAGGCATACTAGGTAAATCAGTAGGAAACACTTCCCTAAATTTTGATACCACAAGAATAGACTCAATATAGGGAAACTCAACCTCAACATCTCGAATATGTGCCGAGTAATCCTAAAAACCCTGCCCTACTAGTTTCCTATCCTGAATGGAGAATATAATCTTAGCTTTCTTTGGATTGTACACCCCTTCCTATTCTAAGTTTTTCCTTCACAGAATTTCTAGAGTCACAGACTTAGTATTGCAATTAAGCACAACATAATAAAGGGACAACCAAGTCATAGCTAAGATTATATCAAAGTCATTCATATCCAAAATTAATAAATCAACCCAAGTCTGAAAACCCATAAACAAGATAAGACAAACACAATAGACATGAGAGACTTTGGCAGACTTTCCAACTGGGGTAGAAACATGGATGGGGCATCAAGTACATCCCAAATCATATAAAATTTCCAGGAAAACTGGACGGACACATAAAAATAAGTAGAACACATTCGCAAATCGGTCAGAGACAAAAATAATTCATGTGATCATAGCATCAGATGCCTTTGCCTTGGTCTTGCCCGGAAAGTCATACCACTGAGCCTTATCATATTGATGGGCGACTTCCTTTCCTGGATGCATTATACCTCTGCATGCATTACAATTTTCGCGATCTCCACGACCTCGCTGATTTACTCCTTGCCTATCTTGTGGATGCTTCAGACCATTATTATCATTTTCCACCGGTACCACTACTCTAGACTGTTGCTGCATGGAATCTATCATGCGTGGGTGAGGAAAATCTCTCCTTATATGCCCAGGTTCTCCACAGTTATATAAGTGCGATCAAAAGATGACATGTTGGTCGCCGAAGGTGCAATTTCGTGTCTATCCTGAATCAAATTCTGAGGTGAAGTTTCTGAGTAATTACCCGTAGAAGCGGGCATATCGTACTGAGTTAGACGGGATTCAAGTGTTGGCCTACCTGAACCTCTGGAGAACCCTGAAAATTACCTGAATGTTTGTCTTTCTTAGCAAATGCCTTAATTTGACTGTCTTGCCTCACCCCCTCCACTTTCTTCATAAACTCTATTATCTCATTGAATCTTTTTCATGTAGAGGTCATATAAATAGAAAATATCTACATTTTAGAATTTAGTCCCTTGACAAATATGTGTATCCTCTCTTCCTTAGTAGTCAACAATTGCGTAGTATATATCGACAAGGCATGAAATTTAGCCTCGTAGCAGCCACAAACATACCATCTTGTTTCAAAGCCATGAAATAATATTTTGTGTGATCTCTCAAGGTACGAGGAACATAATTTTCCAAGTAAAGAGCATGGAATTGAGTCCTAGTGGGGATAAGGATGAAGATATGCATTCCATATAAGTTCTCCACCACTTCTTAGCCTCGCCCTGAAGTTGGAAGGTCACAAACTCTACACCATGGGGATGGACAATTCCAAACTTCTGAAGCTCGTAATAACAATATAGGATGAACTCATAAGTTTCCTCACTCTCGGAACCATGGAACGCCATCGATTTATATTTCAAGAACATAGCCAATATCTCATGTTTATTACCCGTCATAACAGGACCCAAAAAAGGACGGAAGAAAGCATCAATACCTATAGTTCCACCCACCTTGGGTATAGTGATAGCTATAGGAATATTGGCGGGAGCTTGAGTTGCTTGAATAGAAGGAAGCACTCCAGGACAAACCAATCCTTTTAGGAATGACATACCTGATGAGATAACATTAGGTCTAAGGGGGGGGAATACATGTGGTCTCAGCTTGAACCTCCTCCTCTTGTCCAAACATTCTCCTCATCCTCAACTTCAATATTCTCCTCTTCCTCAACCTCAACATTCTCCTCTATCTCTTCATGATAAGCATGAGAAATCTCATTTCTGGAGAATTCTCAACGGGAGATCCATCCTTAGTAGGTGTTACCCTTCCTTGGCCTCTGACTCTTGATCTTTCTCTACCCTTACCTCGACTGCAACCTCTTGGTGTGAATTCCTCGGCTAGTGCATTGATGGGATCTACGGTCCTTACGCCATTGAAAGTAATGTTAACCAGCAGCGTACAAAATATTGAAGGAGAATAGATATCAATTTGGATCACCAGATACCAATTGAAACCAATTTATAGCACAAAAGGAGACAAAAGAAACAAAGAGATTTCCTAAAGTCTGATATCCTCTCGAAGAAAAGTACAGACATCTATGTGCCATTCTGCGTCACTCTATAAGACTCATTTTGGTACATCAAGATAAACGAACCTAGGGCTCTTATACCAACTTTGTTACAGCCCACACCATTGTGATTGACACCCATACTAAACCTCTAGTGGGAGAACTATTACTACAACCCAACTGAACAACTCAACAAAAAACTAAGGCATTTAAAGATACGGAAGAAGGTTTAGATGTCTAAAGGAAAAATATGGAGTGTCCATAAACTCCAAAATCAAACAAAACAATTGCATAAATAATGCCTAGAATGTGAAAGTTAATGTACAGAACTCTAACAAGGATTATAAGAATAAAGGAAATGGGCACAACTCAATTAAACATAAGAAATTCTAAAGGACTAGTCTAAGTCCGAAGATGTGGACATAAACAAAAAGAGAATTCATGGCTGCCCGAAAGAACTTACTCACCCTTGAATTCGAGTGGATCACTAGTCTTCTAAATGAAATTTGTCATGCTTTTAAAAACAACTTTTTTCTTTGGTTTGAGATAATTTTTCAACACTTTGCTTTAAAAAAGCTCTTTTGGAATCAATGTTCCCTTTTCTTGTTCAAATCTTTTTTGGGAAATCTTAGTTTCCTCTTAACATAAATGTGAAAACATTTTTAAACTTTTAGGGAATACTTAGTTCCCTTATAACATTTGAGAAATGAACTCAACTTTTTACTCTTCACTTAACTTGAAAACTTGAGTCTTAATCAACTCTTTAATAAATACTTAGTTCCCTTATATTTCTTTTCAATAAAAGACTTAAACTTTTACTCTTCACTTTAACTTGAAACTTGAGACTTAAAACAAAGTTAAAAACGTTTAATAAAAACTCTTGAAAAATTTTACAACTTTGCTTTTACTTACATATTAACTTTAGACTTAACTCTTAACTTCTTTGATTTTTATGGTAACTTTCCTTAAATTGGATTATGGATTCAAGGTTATGATTTGTGTTCTTTGATGATTTCTAGGTGTTTAGAAATCATTTGAAGTAATTAGAAACATTGGAAGGTGTTAATGTACCTTAGGAGGACTTAAAAAGTCTAAACTACAAAAAATGGGTGAAAAACGCTGATCCGGGCATGTTTGGGGCGCGCCAGCCCCAAGTGACTGGGGCTCATTTTGGGCAGCCAGCCTTCCTTGATTTATTGGGGGGCGACGTGCCAGGACCTTCCCAGGTGTGTCTGATGAGTTTTTCAACTTGTTTTCTTATCAAATTCCTCTAAACCCCTATTGTTATTTCTCTACACCCTTAGGATCATTAATACCTTCAATACTTAGTAGATATAACTCGAAAACAACATCGGAAAGTATGAATCAACATCAATGAACATTCAAACAACTCAACCAAATAGAAATTCGATAAGATTCATAAAGAATTCACTTCTAATCGTGTAAACAATTATAAAACCACTAAATTGAAACAAGATTGGTGTGCGGATGAATTTACCCAACATGACAGATCTCACATACCTTGATAGGGATCACCCCCGGCAAATTTCACTCAAACTTCCTCGGTGTTCTTGGTGAAACCTTGCTCTTTCTCCCTTTTCCTTCTTTCTTCTTTTTTCTCCAATCCCAAAGCGTAAAGTTAATTTATTAATATGAACTAAAACTAGTTTTTACCGCAAATAAATACTTAAAACAAAATAGGAAATAAATGGTTGAAAACACTAGTTTACCATTCCTTAAATCTGGATTGGAACCTTCCTCAATCAAACAACCCAACTTTCGATGGGCATATATCCTTCATACGATATCAAAAATGCACAAACTCAGCGGAGTTGGAAATATCTCTCGATGGGATTTCCAACCATATCAAGAACTTCCTCTAACTCATCATGAGTTAGAAGTTATGGCTGTTTGAAAATAACCAAAACTAACTTTTTAAACATAGAAAAAATTCTAGATTTTTCCTTTTTTTTAAAAAAAAAAAGTGATTATTTTTAGTTTCTTAGCCTATTCTTAGATATTACGAGTTACGAGATGTCACAAAATGTCTCCATTGGGAACATTCGTCCTCAAATGAGATTTCTTTCAATAGTAACCTCAAGTTTAACACTCAACAATCAAAAGCAAGTAAGAACATGCTTACTCATAGTTTATAAAGTATTAAGAAGAGAATTAGTACCTTGATCTGCATTCTCTCCGGATTCAAAGAGATGTGGATATATTTTTTTCATATCCTCTTCAGCTTCCTAAGTCGCTCCTTCAACAAATTGGTACCTCCAAAGGACCTTGACTGATGCTACATCCTTTGTTCTCAACTTGCAAACTTTGCAATCTAAAATCTGAACCAGAATTTCTTCATAGGATAAGCTATTGCTAACCCCAAACGTTTCAGTTAGTACAATTAATGAAGGATCACCCATTCACTTCTTCAACATAGAGACATGAAATACCATATGAACCGCTGCTAACTCTTATGGTAGCTCTAACTAATAAGATACATTGTCAATTCTCTTGGATATCCTATAAGCTCCAATATAACGAGGACTAATTTCCCCTTCATACTAAACCTCATAACACCCTTCATGGGGAAAACTCTCAGATATACCCAATCATGTACTACAAACTCCAACGACCTTTTACTAACATCTGTATAGGTTTTTTGACGACTCTATGTCGTTTTTAACCTCTCTTGGATCACCTTTACCTTCCTTATGGCTTGGTGAACTAGATCTGGTCTTATCGACCATACTTCACTAACTTCGAACCACCCAATATGAGATTTGCATCTTCTCCCATAAAGAGCTTCATATGAAGCCATTTGGATGCTCGAATCGTAATTGTCGTTGTAAGCAAATTCAATGTGAGGAAGGTGATCATCCCAATTCAACTTGAAATTAATCACACAAGCCCTAAACATATCTTTTATGGTATGGATAATACACTGTGCTTGCCCATCCGTTTGAGGATTAAGAGCAGTGCTTAAGTCACATTTGAACCCAAACCTTTCTAAAAAGACTTCCAGAACTGAGCAGTAAGTTGCGCACATCTATCTGAAATGATCGACACTGGGATTCCATGAAGTCTCACCACCTCCTAAATGTACAACTTTGCATAATCCTTTGCCGATTGAGTGGTATTTATCGGCAAAAAGTGGGATGATTTTATCATTCGGTCAAAAATCACCCAAATTGAATCATGTTGCCTGCGAGACCTTGGTATGCCTATGATGAAGTCTATATTAATCATCTCTCACTTCTATTCTAAAAGTTTTATATTTTGTTCGAACCCTCCAGGCCTTTGGTGTTCTACTTTCACTTGCTGACGATTCGGACACTTGGCAACAAACTCAACAATGTCCTTTTTCATACCTTCCCACCAATATCTCTCTCTCAAATCATGGTACATTTTTGTGGAACCCGGATGAATGGAATATCTAGAGCTATGAGCCTCATCCATGATCCTCTCTTGGAGTCCATCCACCCTAGGTACACACAATCTACCTTTGATACTTTATCACACCATGTCCCCCTTGTTCAAAAGTCAATACTCTTTGCTTATGAACATTCGCCTTCAAATTAATCAAAATGGGGTATTAGTCTTGATTTTATTTCACCTCTGACACTAGTGATGATTCAGCCCCATTTGTCACCACTATCCATCATTCTGTGGAATCTATAAGTCTAACTCCTAGGAGTTCAAGTCTGTGCACATCTTTGGCTTACTCCCTCTTTTATTACTCAACATAGGTAGTACTCCCATGGATAACCTGCTTAAAGAATCAGGAACCAGATTAGCCTTACCTGGGTGGTAAATAATACCATGTCATAATCCTTTAGAAATTTTAACCACCTCCTCTGTTTGAGATTTAGCTTTTTCTAGGTGAATACATATTGTAGGCTCTCATGATCAGTGAATATATCAACATGAATGTCATACAAGTAGTGACAACATATCTTCAAGGTGAATACTACAACAGCCAACTCTAAGTCATGGGTTGGGTAATTCATCGCGTGCACCTTCAACTGTCTGGAGGCATAAGCTATAACCTTGTCATTCTACATTAACACACAATCTAATCCCACTCTACATGCATCAAAGTACACCACAAAACCTTGATTACCCTTTGGTAAGATCAAAATTGGAGCAGTAGTCAACCTCTTCATAAACTCTTGAAAGTGTTTCTTAAAAGCTTCAGACTATTGAAATTTAACTCTCTTCTGAGTCATCCAAACCCAAGAAAATTCTAACATCAGTTGGAGACATGGGTCTAGGCAAACTCTATACTGCTTCCATCTTTTGGGTATCAACTCTAATTTCATCACCGAAAACTATGTGGCCCAAGAATGCCACAGACTTAAGCCAAAACTCACACTTGGAAAACTTGGCATACAACTCCTTATCTTTCAAAGTCTGAAGGACTATCCTAAAGTGGCTAGCATAATCTTATTCATTCCTTGAATATATTAGTATGTCATTAATGAAAATGATGAAAAACATGTCTAGATAAGGTTTGAAGACATTGTTCATAAGATCCATGAACACTTCTGGTGCATTGGTCAACCCAAAAGACATGATCAAAAACTCATAATTCCCATATCTAGTTCTAAAAGTCATCTTTGGAATGTCACATTCCTTAACCTTTAGCTGATGGAACCATATCTGAGATCAATATTTGAGAAACAGGTGGCACCATGAAGTTGATTGAAAATATCATCTATCCTTGGAAAAGGATACTTATTCTTGATGGTAACATTATTCAGTTGGCAGTAGTCTATACACATCCTAAGGGAACCATATTTATTTCTTACAAACAAGACCAGAGCGCCCCAAGGTAAGACACTTGGTCAAATGAAACCTTTATCTAACAGATCTTTCAGCTGTTCTTTCAACTCCTTTAACTCTGCAGGTGCCATTCTATATGGCGGAATAGATATAGGACGAGTATCTGGAGTGATGTCTATAACGAAGTCTATTTCTCTATAAGGAGGGACTCCGAGTAGATCATCAGGAAAAACTTCTAGAAACTCCTTTACTATAGAAACTAACTGAAGGGAAGGTATCTCAGCACTTGAGGCATTAACTTAAACTAAGTAATAGATACATCCCTTTTAAACTAACTTTCTTGCCTTAAGATACAAAATAAAATGACCCTTAGGCATGGTTGAACTACTACTCCACTCTATGACTGACTCATTAGAAATATGAAACTTGACAACTCAAGTTTTACAGTCTATTGATGCATAACAGGCATGAAGTTAGTCCATACCTAGAATGACATCAAAATCTACCATTTCTAACTCCACTAGGTCAGCCATGGTTTTCTTGTGATTGATAGAAATTGGAGAATCATGATAGACTTTTTCCGCTAGATCAAAACTCTTTAACATGTGTAGAAACACAGAGGGTTTCACAAATTTTCTCATGGAGAATGTCAAACTTGTTCGCAACATAAGGAGATACACAAGATAAACTTGCTCTTGGATCTAGCAAAGCATAAACATCAAAATTAAATACTTTGTTAAGACCTGTGAAAACATCTGGAGAGTTCCCTTGTTCTTGGAGGCTAGTGTTTGCATAGAGGTGGTTTGTCCCTCCATCGGAACCAAAAGTTGATTCTCTAGGTGCAGCCCAATATGGTGGAGCAATTGATGAGGATTGGGATCTATTGACCAAATTTCCAGTACCTTTCCTGTTCTCCACACCCTTAGGACCATCAATACCTTCAAGAACGAACTCTTACTCATCCTGAACTAGAAGTTATGGTCATTTGAAAATGATAAAAACTCACTTCTTAAATTTTGAAAAATTTCCAGATTTTTCCCTTTCATTCCAAAAGTGATTTTTTTTTAGTTTCTTAGCCTTTTCTTAGCCTATTCTTAGCTATTACGAGTTACAAGATGTTACACCTAGAGCATGACAATTTCTGTTCAAACCGTTATGGCGATCGACATGTCATTAGAGTGGGGCGTTTGAGCATTTCTTATAGCGGTTGTGCAGGTTCTATAGTGGTTTCACATGCGATATA
This sequence comes from Solanum habrochaites, assembly GCA_027704765.1. Lineage (NCBI taxonomy): Eukaryota > Viridiplantae > Streptophyta > Magnoliopsida > Solanales > Solanaceae > Solanum > Solanum habrochaites. The sequence continues at coordinate 4,442,521 of JAKWJA010002496.1, forward strand.
GGGTTTGTGCATGTGCTATAGTGAGTTAAGTCGAGGTCTTATGTAAAAAAGTCCGAAAAGCTCTTATTTTTTGCAACTTCAATCTTTCCCTCAATAGAAGTGATTTAGGGTGGTTCCCACTTGATTTTCCATCAAATACACCGGTAAAGGTAAATTCATTACTCGTCATGTTGTAATTTGATTCTTAAACCTCAGAATATAGGATATTTCTCTTGGAGAGGGTTTTGACTTAATCTAATGATGGAAAAAACTCTAAATTGGATAAAATGATCATAATTGTTTAGGGTTAGGATTTGTGTTTAATTGAGATATTGTTAGGATAACTTTGATTAATTGTTGTGTTTTATTATTTGTTTAGACCAAGAACAAGTCAAGGTATTTAAAAAAAGGGAAGCTTGGGTTCTTTAGAGTTTCAAAGATTGATTCGAGGTAGGTGATGATTGTGCGTTTTTCAAGATATGTATGTATGCATGCATGCATGTCTAGTACTTGTGTGATGCATGTTGGGGAAAACATAGGGAAGGATATGAAATGACATCAAGTTGATAATATCATGCAATGAATCAGTTTACTTTACTTATGGTTTCAAGTGTTAGTATTCATTGTGATTGTGATTGTGCATTCTTAGGTACCACACTTGTATAGAAATACTAACACTTTCCTAGGACCGATATGTGTGATTGTGATCATATGGAAAATGTTCCAGGTATTGGTTTATTTAAGATATTTTGAATGAGAGTCTATGTGTTCGTGATTGTTATTAGAAATAGTGTACCAATGTTTACTAAGTTATAGTTGTTTGTTTATATTCGTAGTTTGGAATTGGTTGTGTGATCCTACCAGTACATTGTGATTGTGTACTAATACTGCACTTGCTGTTTTTTTATTGAATATAAGACATATTGAGACGACTGATACGAGACCTCATTTAAGAGATCCTTGACTTCAAGGGTGAGCCACTCTTCTAGAATGTCATGAGTTCCTCTACAACTTCTTGTCCATTATTCCGGACACTGATTTTAGACTATTAGTTTATGTTTCAAGTTTTTGGAGTTGCAACACCATTATTAATTAACTAATTTCTAGGGATTGATTTTCATAAATGAGTTGACTTTTGATTGACTTTATAGAAACTCAATCCTTTTATCACATTTTAAGTTTCTGTTAGTTGTTTTCTTTCATAATTTTGGTTTTCATAACTTTGTCTTGATGGGTTAAGTTTGGTTAGTAATTGATCCTGTTAGTGGAAGATATATGCATATTTGATATATGTGGCTACAGCCTAACCTCAGATTCTCACAATATATAACCTCAAAAAAAAAAAATAGTTTATCCTCCCTCACCATTTCCACCTCTTTCACCAATGCCATAAATAGAACACGTTTTCAGTACTTAGAATTGGTATACCATGTAAAAGTAGTAGGTAAGGGACCATTACAATTAGCTTACAAAAATAGCCTTCAAGCTTTTGGATTGTGGTCTTATATCAGTAATTTTAAAGTTGCTTTATAGTAGTTTTATTTATTTTAAAGTTAAAATAACAAAAATAAATCAAGTCATAATTTAAAAATCCTACTACCTTTTATGATTAAGTGTGCATTATGAACATATATATGCTAGCTGGTATTTTCTGTGTTTCATTTTATGTGACACTGTTTAATTTAATTTTTTTTATTAAAAAAATAAGGGAAATTTTTTCAAAATGTTAATATTTTAACATTTAAGAGGACTCATTAGCAACACTTTCAATATTTAATAAAAATGTCAAATTTTAATTTATTATTATATTATTTATATTTTTATCATTTATTTTTATTTAAAGAATATAATTATTTAATAACAAAAGAGAGAAAATCAAGGAAGAGAATATTTCAAAAAAAGGTAAGGATCACTTAATTTTCTCATCAGTTACATTTTAAAATAAAATTTAAACTTTGTTCTTTTTTCTTCTCTCGAATTTTTACCTTTATATTCATTCGACAATATATTTTATTTATATATATATTATAGTTTTTTATTAGTTTGTATTTATTCCAATAGTTATGCCCAATGTATCTATATAGTCATTTTAAGAAATATATTTGTATTCATATATTTTTTCTCCTATATAGTTATTTTTTCTTTAAAAATCTTGTATGTATTCATTTCAATATGTATTTTATTTGTATTTCTATTTATTCTAGTTTTTATTTAGAATTTTGTATAATAATATATATAATACAAAAAATTAGTAAGATGAAAAAGTGAATGAAATATAAAATTGAAAAGAAATAATTGAATATTTGTACTCGTTCTTAAATAAAACACATAACTAGTTGACATACCTTTAGAATAAATTCAAATTAGAAAAAAATGTCAAATTCATAAACAATGCAACATAATTTTTGAATAAATACAACTATTAATCGTAAAAATACATACTGACTAAAACAGTATGAAAATTCAATATACACTTCCAAATTTATGAATACAAAAAATAATAAAACTATGAAATACTAAAATAAATACTAACTGTGGTACATTGACATAATTATCACAAAAAAAAAAATAGAATACAAAATGAATATATGAAATACAATTCCAAATCTATGGATACAAAATAGTATAAAACAATGAAATACAAAAATACATACTGACTAAAACAGCAACAAAATTCAATATACGCTTCCAAATCTATGAATACAAAAAACATTAAAACTATGAAATATACACAATCAAACTCATATAATGTGTTACATTGACATAACTAACACAAAAAAAATTGAACACAAAATACAATAAATATATGAAATAGAAAAATAAATACTAACTATAACATAATAAAAATTCCATATACACTTCCAAACGCATTGTAACATGAATTTTTTTGAATATTAAAAATTACTAAATAAATTAAACTAAACATGCAAGACACAAAACATGCAAAAAAAAAATATCTCTACTCCAACAAATTGGTCTTCTTGAACTTCATGGTTATGAATTTGTGTAGGATTTTGTACATCGACGAATTCATGCATTTTCCCCCGTCGTATATCCTCCTTAAATTAGAAGCGGAACCTACATTGTTGTTTAAATCTTGAGTGAAAAAAAATAAATGATGAAAAATCGGGAGAACTTTGTTTATTTTGTCCAAAATCTCTAGTAACTCTCTTGAAAACGTCGATTAAAAAGAGAATTCTGTAGTCTCAAACCCTAAAAAATGTTTTAAGAACAACAACAAAACAAAAAAATTTAAAAAAACCACTAAAATCAGTTAGTAAATAAATAAGGAATCTGAAAAACATAATACCCAAATCAATGTTAATCTTCAAATCAAATCTTGCAACGAAACTAAATGAGAAAAATAAAAAATATTAATATATTGAATCGAAAATCTGTAAAATTGATTTGAAAAAATGTTAGAGAGATAAATTGAAAAGAAGCGTAAGAAAAGAGAGAAAAATCTGGAGATTTGATTAAGAAGAAAGTAAGAGAGAGAAATTGATAAGCTTAAGAAAAGAGAAAGAAAAATTAAAATGACGTTAATATCCATCCAATTACATAAATATAAGTAAATGTGTAATCTATGAGAGACGGAAAAAAAATGTAAATGATGAGAGAGAAAATATTAATAATATCATAATAATTATTTATTTTTTTAAAATAATGACATTTTTAACATGTTTACTAATATTATTAAATTTGGATATTATCACTAAATAAGTTATTTTTTTACTAGTTAGCTAAATTTCTCAAAAAATAATATATTTCAAGTCACTTTTTCTATAATATAAAAATTATAAATATAAAGATATTTACACTAAAAAGATGCTTCTTACTCAAGCCTTTTTGTATATTGTATCTCTATTGGCGGATGCAACATGCCCCTGTCATGTTTGTCTTAAATCAATACTTTTAACTTGGATCATAAATTTATTTATAAAAAATTATTATTACAACAAATAAAAGTCTAAACTCATGAGTCATGGTTTAGAAAGTACAAAAAGATAAAAACTTTAAAAGATTGAACTTATAAAATTAAAATATTGAATCCATACCTTAGAGTCTTTAAGCAAAGTTAATACATCAATTAATGTGGCACAAAACCCTTGGCTGCTGCAACATTAGATAAGCTCTATCATCAATAGGTAGACAAGCTCCTGCATCAAATAATATTTCTATTTAACATTAATCCTCTGCATAAATAAGTGTTATAAAACTAAGCTAATTAATTAAAGAAGACCAGGAAAAATAAAGAATGCATTATTTACATGTATTTGTGTAGTCATCTCCAAGTTTTCAAGCAATTTGAGTCTGGATAGCTACATTTCATACAAGTGTCCTTAGATCATCATCTGCTATATTTTTGAAGGGGAAAAAAAACAAATGTCCTATTCTTTGATTCTCTTCAGACTTTTTGTTTCATGGCCCGTTGCTTTTATTTATTTTTTTAATTGTAAAGATAATTTTTGAAGTAACTATGTATAATTCAAAAACTTTAAGTAACATACATGTCATTATATAATTTATTGAAAGACATATATTTATTTATTACTAGTATTTTATCATTAGTTAAAATTATTTTAAGCAAGTTATATAAACTATTATAATAACCACCTCATGTTAAGTTATTGTCATATATATTATATCAACTTTTGTTAATATTTTTTAATTCTCATTCATTTAAGGTAAAACATTTATTCATCATATATATATATATATATATATATATACTAATTACTCTAAAAAAATATATTTTTACTATACTAAATTGTTCTCCTAATTTTAATAAATATTAAAGCACATCACAAAGTCATAACTTTTTTCATTATTTTATCACTTTGTAAAAAATGAGATGATTCGTTCTAATTTTTATCAAGTAGGTCATTATTTTTGTTTGTTATACACCGATTGTGTTTTATTATAAGTTACTATCATGTTTATATGAAAATATCATAATAATTTTCTTTAGAAAAACTAATCAAATTTATATAATAATCATATATATAATTGTAATATTGGCCCCGTAATATATATAATCACATAATTATTGAAATTCTAATTAAAAATTCACAAGTAGTTATGTTTGTATTGAATCGAATGGAACGATTAGCATTGCTATACATGAAAATCAACTTGTGGTAAAAATCATTATAAGCTACATTTTTTTATTACAATAATAAACTTGTGGCTAAAACATTTCGTCTTTAAAAATAATGTAGGTATATTAAGCTAACGTTTGCCACAAATTTTAATACTCAATTCTGATAATATTTGTTTAGCTACACCTACAATATTGTGTTCTAAATAACCTATTAACCTTTTTCCAGGGCTAAAAGGTCATTATTGTTACAACAAGTTTCAACACGTGATAAAAATTAATAATTAGCTACAAAATTTTATTGTAGCACAAATTCAATGGCTATTTCATTTAATTATTGTAACAATTTTTCGTAACTTCACACAAATAAATTTATTTAGCCTTGATATTTTATTTCAGATATTTTATTGTGGCTAAAATATTAATACTGCTATGATAAATTTAACAAGTGGAAAAAAATCAATTAGTAGCTATGAGATTTTGTTATAGCAAAAAAGTCGTGTCTGTATTATTTAACTGTTGCCACATTTTTTCATAATTTACAACAATTTTTTTTATAGCCATAAAATTTTGGGTTAAATGATTTTTGTGGATAAAAGGTTACTATTGCTATAATAAATTTCATCGTGTGACATAAACCTATTATCAATTACAAAAATTTATTGTAGCAATAAAGTTGTTGCTATTTAGTCAAATTATTGTCACAATTATTAATAAATGTAGCAAATTTGAAAACTTAGCATTGCTAGTTTGATTTTCATGGCTAACATTTATTACAAATTTGTAAATAGCTGTAACATTAAAATTTTCGAGGCTATGAGTAAGTTATAGCTACAATTTTTGAATTCTTAGCTTAGGTTTCATGTCTATAAATATATATTGTCGTAGTGAGTATAAAGTTTTTTGTTCACAATCTAAAATGGAAACTGGACATGTCATCAGTACGATTGTAGTACAAGATTATATGTAGTTTATCTTGATTATTGGAATGGTATAGTTTCAACTTCTTGTGCTAGTGCATTTTGTATGTATTGAATAGGACCAAGTAGAGATAGTTGTTGTAGACTGACTGATAAAAACATATTCTCTAAACTATTTAATTTACTTATATTCTTAATCCAGATATAACTATTATGATCAGTAAATGTTAATTATTGTTTTGATTTATTAAAGGTTGAGATTCTGTGATGGGTCAATATGCCTGGTAGATTCGATAATAATGATAATATATATTGGTGAAATATTAGTTGATGGAATTCATGTCTTGATATATAGATTGATGATATGCATGTTCTTTTGAGAAGCTTATAAGTTTTAATAGTGTCAAACCTTGCAACTGGATTCATGCATGCGATACATGAAATAAGTTAAGCAGTGCTCTAAAGGAAATTAATTTTTGAACTAAATTCGTGAGTAATCTAATTTATTTGATTAGAATCTGTAATATATACATGAAAAATTGCATAAGTGTTAGAGTGGGAAAATTTGAAATATAAATAGAGTGCAATTACAAATTTCTAGGGATATTATTATGATAAGAATAATACAAATTAATTATTTAGAATTATTTTCATAACAAAAAATCTCAGTAATTAATTTTGTGGTCTCTACCGTACCCATTTTAACTAGAACTCAGAATCTATTCTAAGGAAAGAAGGGAGAAGTATGTCTTTCTCTATTCTTAGGAAAGAGAGAAGTATGTTTCTTTCTCTATTCGAAGGACAAGGAAAAGTATGTGCCTTTCTCTATTCGAAGAAAAAATTTTCTATTCTGAGGTAATGAAGAAGTACATATCTTTTTCTATTCTAAGAAAAAACTCATCTCCTCCTTGGACTAGGAAGAAATCTCTATAAATAGGAATTCTTCTAACCCTTGAAAAATAATAAGTTTTCTATACGATACTTGCCCACCCAAGTATTAAGAGACTCCGGAAGAGAACTTGGGCCACTGTAGAAAACCGCAGATTTGCCATTCAGTTTATGGACTAACTTGTGGATTCGTTTGAAGGTATCTGCTCACACTTCAAGAGCTAATTATTGAATTAAATTTTAGAAAATTTATGTTGTCATGCCTCAAACTAGAGGAGGCGTGACTGTCACTCGGCACATTGTGCAATCGAGTTAGCCACTGAAACATACCAACTGACTTAATTGTGGACCTAGAAGCTCGAGAAACGTGGCATATGAAAAATTAATTCTGGACAATTAGGGTTATAACCTGAATAACAACTTATAAAGATAAAAGGTAGACTAGCAAAAAATGATATAATACTAGTTGGCCGACGAGGCTGAAATTGAGGACATACACACACACATACATACATACATACATGCATACATACATACATATTTATACATGTCAAGCCTATGTGGTTGAAAATTGGAAGCTGCAAAAAGAAACCCAGAATATTGTGTTCACAATAGCCTCTACGAGTGTCATAAGCTTTGATCGATACAAGGCCCCGACTCTACCCAAAATGTACAACAAAAGTTAATATCCTATAAGAACTCTAGGAAGAGGAGGAACTTACCAACTCACAGTTGAACCTCGAATTCTAGTGGAGGAGTCGATTAGAATCCCTACTTGGACTTGCACGTATGAAACAAAAAATGTAGTGTCCCAGGCGTTAGTACGGATAAAGATGTACTTGTATGCAAGGTGGAAAATAGAATCATGAATAGTTTCGACAAAAGGGTAATAAAGATACCACCTGAAATAGAAACTCTGATAACCTCCATGATTGACATCCTACATTATATAAATTGAATATATGTGTATACTCGCATAATTTATGTCGTGAATATATATATATATATATACATATATATATATATATATATACATACATATGCAAATGCATGCCATTTGCAACCAAGTTCTAGCAATGGTGGTGCCTTCTGGTAACGAACCATCATATTCGCCAACTTGTGGCCATCTGTGTCTCATACGTATAGATATAAGCAATAGGCCCCCAAACTTTAAAATATAGCTCGAGAGTAGAATGCATAACATGTAATGTCATAGATCTTAATGCATTTGTGTTACCTCAACCATGTCGTCAATCTTAGCTCGTTGGTACTCTTGTCCTCATAATCTCTAGTCACTTTCGCCTCACATGTAAATATCTTGTATAACCATATGCTTGTAGATTTAACTAGACACTTAAGTCAAATTATGAAATGTAACTTATACTTGAGAATGTTCATAAAGATCTCAAGGTTCTTCACTTAGTATTCATATAGGTTTTCTTTGTAGTTTGTAAAAGAAAATATTTAAGAAAACATGTCCTTCAGTAGTTTAAACATATGAGTTACATTTAAGAGTTTCAAAAATTGACATATTATTTTTTAAGTTTTTCAAAAAAAAGAATAAAGTAACAAGGAAGGAGGATTGATTTCAAAATCTTAATGTTCTTCCCTAATATTTCTAAGTTACAACACCTAAAGAAGAGAAGAATATACACGGGGAGCTACCGTCAAAGGAATAGACAAAATGACACATAGACGCCAACTAACCTATATAACCGAATGAGTGGAATATTAACATAATAGAATCACAAAATACGTCAGGTGCAATTCCAATGCATTTCACAGAAGGTCTTTCTAACAATAGAATAGTAAAACAACCTTTGACGATTTAGGATTCTAAAATTCATGCTCAAAGTAACGCTTAGCCTTAACATACCTCAAATTCAGGGTATTGTGATATTAATGCGAACTGTATCCCTTCCTTAGAGTAGGTAATCTACAAAAAAAATATGTTACACAACTATTACAGACAGAATATTAATACATCAGGGTCAAAGTAGAAATTTAGAGCTTACTAGCAAAGTGATTAGCTTGCAAGACCCTTTTTACATTTATGTTTCACTATATTTTCTTCTCCAAATTACAACCCCAAATTAGTGGCATAACAAACATTTTTTGCAGAAGCTATTAACAAGTGAAGGCCTACACAATATTCAACAACAACCAAATAGAGTATGCCTGCACAACAAATAAAACTCGGAGTATCGTCAATTCCCTCTTTTTCAACCCCAAAATAACCTCAACCGAATCTCAACCACGATTCTTTAAATTATTAAAGACATAAAATAAATATGTTATACAATCCTATAATTGTTCAATATAACCATAAAAACTCAAACTCACCGCTGCCGATCACCATCTTATGAGTTCGTCCAATAGTTACATTTGGAATCATGTCTTTCTCTTCATAAGCAATAAGAGGTTAAAACGGCAAAAATTTAACTTAAACTTGATGGAGCGTATAACATTTTACATGTATTGTCTATAACAAACAATCTCTTCAAAAACAAGATGTTGAATCAAGAAGAAACAATTTGAAAATTCCAATGCAATAATAGAACCAATGTTACACTAATTTATCTTACAATTAAATATTCATCTATACTACTTCTCTTCCAGACTCATATAAGAAAGAACCACACACATACAAAGCATTTCCACAAATTTCAGTAACACCTTCAAAACAGCCCAACATCACGTAAATATCCAAATACAATTTTTCCAACGTCTATTCGTGTTCTTGCTTATATATTGTAGCTGTAACTTTAAATCACTCAATAAAATAAAGTGTGAGAATTATTATGTCCAAAAACCATCAATACAACTTAAAATTATACTCCTTCACCATGAAGAATCCTTCAAATTACAACCAAAGAGGAGGAAAGAAGTAGCATAATCTTCATGAACATTCCGAGGGTGAAACCACATTGAAATCTTGTAGATATTTGTTTGGATGATAGGGTAACCTTTAGAGAGGATTTATGAACGTTTTATTCTTATTTTGGTTGAAAAAGATAAGATAAGATGAAGGAGAAATCAAATCTTATAAAGCTAAATCAACATAGGAGCTAGGGGTCCACCTTCATGTGCATGCTTGTGCAGTCTCACTAAAATCTAAATATCTCTTTATTTTGAAGACAAATGGTTTAGTGCCTTGGAAATTAGAAATGTATACTTTGATTTGGTACATTGGGTTCTCCAAAATCTTTATACTTTGGGATAAAAGTATGAGACATTTAACCCAAATTTTAGAAAATTTATCAAAGAAACTTAGTGGCTCTAAATTTTTTGCCGACTTTTTATTTCCCAACTTGCTTGACTTCAAAACTTAAATTATGATCATTGAAAATAAAACATCCTTCTTAGCATATAATACACTCTTTGTCTTACCCCAAAGGTACTGGATAACTTGACATTCCAAACAGGTGAGGTGTCAAAACAGACATTCTTTAGCTCAAACTTGTTTACGGGCATCCTTGACCCATAACATTAATATAATTCTATGATTTTTTAACCTATCCTTTGAAACCTTATTCTCCTGAAACGATACACCAAATCATATAAGTCTTATACACTCATAAAATGATACACGTATTATGCGAAAGAACCACAGGGTCTCATATTTGTGCTTTAGCATGATTGTAGGTGTTCTAGCATAAACTATGTGTTGTCTATTATTGATGTAACCAATATGATATTGGTATGCCTCCGTTTTGCATATAGTTTTCCAAAAAAAATCTACTTGATCATGTGTCATAATGTCCTTTACAAACTGTATCAAGAGTATCTAAAGTAATCTAGCGTATCATCCCGTCTTAGAAAAATCTAATAATAGAAAGAACTAATTTGGAAAGATTCAATTTGGGAATTTGGCAAGTTATGCTTAATATGTGAGTTTTGGGTCAACCTCATTTGGCCATAAATTTTAGTACATGACGAGTTAGGTAGCCCGTAAGATATCAAATGAAAGGTCTTGAAATTCTCTTTTTTAAGGCTATGCCATCCTAAGGTTTTGCTAAATGTAATATAAGAAATTGAAAGATTTTGTTGAATTGCTACACCACAAAGTTTGCTAGATTTTGAGTTTGAATGATAGAGATATGCTCATTTTAAGTTTGCATGTCCAGTTAAGTAAAGTTGCCTGAATTGATAAAGGGTATTTTGGTCTTTTTCTTATCTCATCAGATTAAAAATGTTTTTAGTAATATTGGGGTCAAATATGATTTGTTAGTTCCACAAATCCTAAATTATGCTTAGTGTTTTAGAAGAGAGTTCAAGAAGAGGAAAATAGGAGAAACAAAAGAAAAATCAAGATTTCTTGCTAACTGAGGAATTTTTTTGCCAAATAGAGGTATGTGAGTTTTTATAGTGATGAGTTCGTTAACCCACACGCCAATCATGATTTACATTATCGAATTCATCCGTAAATTGAGAAATTAAGTTCGGGAGTTTTTACCGAAGATGTTTAGTGGATATGAGTTGAGTTGAGTTTGGGAAAAAAACAAAAGATCGGGCAGAAACAGCCACTACAACATTTTATGTCTACAACCACCCTAGAAAAGTGTGGCCTAAACTATGAAAAAGTGTGGCCTTTGATAAAAGGCCACACTTTTTGACTTTAAGCCACACTTTTTAAGAGGTGGCTGAAAGTCCCGTAACCTCATAGTTTAGGAAATACTTTTAAAGTGTTGCCTTAGCAGCTACGCGTAAAAGTGTTACCAAAAAAATAAAAAGGCCACGCTTTTGTAGCTATGCTTAAAAGTGTTGCCGTATCATCTACACTTTTAAGCGTAGACTTAAAGGCAAAAAGACCACGTTTTTCAGCTACGCTTAAAAGTGTGGCCTTAGCAGCGACACTTTCAAGAGTAGCCTAATATGCAAAAGGCCACACTTTCCAGCTACGTTTGAAAGTGTTGTCTTACCTGCTATTTTAAGTGTGGTCTTTGCTACCTTATTGACCACAATTATGAAGTGCTGCCTTTTATATCTAATATATGACAACACTTTGAAGTGTAGTCTTTGCCTATATGCATACACAATTTATATGCCACAATTTCTAAGTAAAATACACCAATACTATCTTGCAATAAATAATCTCGTGCATTAAGTATTCTTATAAATTTATAGATTTTCCATAAACTGCAAAACATAATATGCGTTGTGTACATACAGATACTTATAAAACAATATTTTAAATGTGTATACAATATTTCAAAAAAAAAACTCTTACAATAGTTCAATATATTCCACCAATGAATATATTTCACAAAATCAAATATAATGTATTCAAACTTTTACAATAGTTCAAAAACTCTTCATCATCCACTTCAAATTTGTTCACCTCCATTTTTCTACACAAATCAAATTGCGATGGTTATAGAATAGGCAAAAAGTTTCATATTGCACATTTATTGAAGAGGCAAGAAGTCAAGATTGCAGTAGTTTATATAATCATTCATGCTTTAAATATCTGTCACTCTCAATTTACTATTTAGAGGTAATATTGCTCAATTTGCAAAGTGTACTTACTATTAAGTAACTTGGAAACTACATACTGTATTCCAGACTGCAAAACTGTTTTCCTTAAAAGGCAAACTTCCCAGCCTGCCCAACTATCCCAACCTGCCTAACTATTCCAGATTCCAACAACAATAATCAGATTGCAACTATTTTCCTTGAAGTCAAAAATGCTTTTCAGCTTTTGGTTACCTAGTGTCAATTAGACATTGTTATCAACCTTCAATACTCAAAACTATCTTCAATGCATTAATACACTCCTCAAACAGGTCATAGAATGATCTATCCCCACTGTTGTTGAGAGTGACAAATAACTAGCCCTGTAATTTCCAGTAACTAAGATCCTTTCAATGTCATCCCTCCCTTCCTGTAACAGCTAAAACTATCAGACCATCTTTTTCAAACACGTTAAGTTTTTAAAGGAATATGCTTGTGCCAAATAAAATTATTAATAGGATCCTTAGATTGTTTTTTCCTAACCTCACCCAGACAGTAGATACTGTAAAACTCCAATCTTCGGAATCCAGTTTCCAAAAATAGCAAATCATATTTTCCTTGAAGGCAAATGCTTTTATATTTTCTGTCCCTAATTTTACCCAAAGTTGTTCAATTTTTTATGGCCAAAAGACAAACAAGGAATTGATGTTTAAAGAATCTTTGTTGTGCTATTCAACCGAACGACAATTCAAACAGTAGCAAACAAACTTGAAAAAATTACTTTTTCTTTATTATAAATGGGTAAACCCCACATGAAGGATAGTTACAGTTTAAGTTTCATTTTCTCTGCAGTGAAATGTACACATACATAACATTTTTCAACCAATGCCCCCACCCCCAAAAAGGCAAACATAAACTTTCAACAACAACTATATTCAACAGAAACTACAGCACTCCAGAGATCCAGATAATAGCAGTAAATAGTTCCACACTGGCTTAACATCCTTGAGATGATTCTCGATTTCAATCAATAGTGAAAAAGGTAACAGAAGTGTAAAAGTAATTGGTAGCATCACAAGCCCACAAATTAAAAAAAAGGATAGAAGCCGTTTGAATTCCAACCATACCAAACAAGCCACTGACAGCAACTAAAAAGAGAACTTTTAAGCATTTAGAGTGTTTCACCAGCATTCAACAATATTCAAAATCATATCGAGATCTCTTTTTCTTGATAGCAGTCAACTAATCACATACCTTTGCAACTCCAATTTTGAAAATATTTTTTTGTTTTTCTGCTTCTACGCCAATTTCATACTATTGCAGGATCTCTGTCACACTAGAATATATATAAAACGTAAAATATGATTGTTGGTGGAAAAGTAGCCAAGTAGAAGGAAAATGCTATGAGTTAAACAATAAGTATAAGCCAATTCAACATCTACCCTATCAAAACAAAGCAACCTGACTATATAGTTGATCTTAGGCTTTTGTATAGAGAAATTGAAATTCAGAGATTTCTCAATATAAATTTCATATCAGTCATGCAAAAATTAGATCTACTTTGAATGATTCAAAATGAAGTTAAAGATTGCAAATTAACTGTATAAATAAGCCAACTACCACAAAGAAGAATTTCGGAGAAACTGAGAGGACTAATTAGCCAACTATCACATATGATACTGTTCTTTAGGATAGTATTTTTTTAACTCGATGTGATTTTTTAGAAGACTCACCCTCACCATCAACTTCAGGATTTTTCGTACATCCTGAAGATCCACATGTATGACAAAACTCATCATATTTATGATCATTCCTAAAAAACATGCAATCATTTGGGCATACATCAATTTCTCATAATCAAGGCCGAGATTCTTAACCATAGACTTGGTTTTATTGTAATACCAAGGAATGTTAAACTCGGGCATCACCTCTTTTATTAAATCTAAAAGAGAAGTGAATGATTCATTGCTCCATCCGTGTAGACACTTCAACAAATATAAACGAAGTGTGAATGATAATTTAGAGAATCCTTTACAACCAGGATATAATTCTTGGCTTGCCTCTTCAACTAAGTTATAATATTTTTTGGCATCTTCATTTGGACCATCATAAGCTCCCTCAGCCTGAGCAAAATCTCTAAATTGATCATTCAACAACCCATCAATATCATCACGCGAGCATTCCATATCATCTTCAACGTTCAACTTGATATCCCATTCCCCGTGATTGATCCATCTAGTATAACCTTTAACAAATCCATAACATATTAGATGATCATACACTACATTCCTTCCAGTGCAACGGACATTACAACATTTTGCACATGGACACTGAATTTCCTCTCTGTGAAGATTTCCATAAGAGTAAGCAAAATCAAGGAATGATTCAACACCATCGATATATGGTTTGCTATACCTTGCTAAATTCATCCAATATTTCGATGGGATATTTGAATTCCTAGAAGATTTCTATATAAATTACCCGTCATCACAAATACGTTTTAAAAGTCATGAGTAAGTTATCATATTTAGATTTGATGAGATGATAAAATTTTCTTACCTAGTCATGACTCTTGTTCTATGCCAAATCAAACCTTGAATCCTCCAAAAATGTTTCTCAATGTTGATTATACTTCTAACAAAAAATAAGTAAAAGTTAATAAAATAAACACAATTAAGAAGGAAAGTAAACGAATAGGATAGACACTATTAAATGCACCAATCAAGATTAAGAAATTATATCGAGGAGCATTTTCAAGTTTGCAGATTTGAAGGAAAGAAATTCTCCACTTTATTTAGAAGACCAAAAGTAAAAACACAAGCTTGAAACTACAGATATGCAGATTTGCATATTGCAAATTTGCAGAATTACATATATATTGTAGATTACAATTTTTCCACTAAATATCGAACAACAACATACCACAACACATTTTTAAGATGCAACATAGATCTGCAGATTTACATATTGCACATTATTAAGCCCAAGCATGAATAACTCTCCTAATACAATTATACTTGTTGATACCACTAACGATTCACATGACATGATGTAGAAATCCCATAAAATACAGAACACAAGCTCAAAAGAAGAGAATCATGAAAATGGTAAGTCTACTCCCTCTAACTCTATGCTCGACCAGTTTACTCATGATCAAAGAATTTTTTTTTTTGAAATTACTATATTTGATAAAAAAAAAGAAGATAATTTTGAAATTTGAAGAGACCATATGAAGTCTTTCTTGATAGATATTGTACATTGTTTGTTTGACACACAAATCTAAAGGTAGTCATCTACAAAATTTTGTAGTTCCAACTAGTATGAGAGGTCAAGAAAATTGAATCGCAGATGACAATAGCTCGCTCTCCTAAAACCTTTTTAATACAGTTCTATTTATTGACAGTAAAAGATTACGTCGCTTTAGGCTCTTCTAATTATAGAACCATTCACATGTCCTATAAGTTGATGAAATACACATTTCAAGGAAACTAAATTTAATGATATTGGCCATAGATTTAAAATGCAGAAACTTGATATCAATAAACAACATCAATACTTCAAATGAAATCGTTAGTGCTTGTACGACAACTTAAATAAGCACATGATTGATATAAAAAGAAAAGTTTTCAGAACTATGGTGAAATCAACATTTTCATCCTCTGCTAATCCTTCTCCACCCTGTTACCTTTAAGATTTTGCTAGACATATTTTCTTACAGATAAGTGTATTTCTTCTCTCATTTTTATAGGGGATATATGGCACCAAATTCCACATTTTTGGACTAATGAAATTGATAAAATTTTATTTCGACACTCAAAAGTCTAAAAGGCATCGAAAACCACTTTTTAACAATATTAGCCTTTCAAACTCTGAACTTATGAAAACCGATAAATTTTTACCTAAAGTTCCAAACCAACCTTCACAAATTAATCAAAAATAATTCGAGGTCAGTATCGGGAGGAAAAAATAGTAAACTATCAAAATAACCTGCAAGTCCCACACAGATATGAATCCCAGTAACGGGCGTAAGCCTTGTCCAACCTCTAACAAACTCGATCTTCGTTGGATCCACTTGAATACCCTCATTGGACACCACATGTCCTAAAAATGCAACCGAATAAATCGAAAACTCACACTTTGAGAAGTTGGCATATAGCTTCTCTTACCTCAATAGTTGGAGTACAATCCTCAAATATCGATCATGATCCTCCCTGGTCTTGGAGTATACCAAGGTTTCATCGATGAACTCTATCACAAAGAAATCCAAATATGACTGGAACACCCCGTTCATAAACTCCATGAATGTCGTAGAGGCGTTAGTCAAATCAAAATCACATAACAATAAAATCATATCCCACATAGGTCATGAAGGATGTCTTAGGGATATCATATGCCTTATTATTAAGTTGATGATAATTGAACCTCAAATTAATTTTAAAAAATAAAGATGCCCCCTGAGCTGGCAAAATAAGTCGTCGATACGAGGAAAACGATATTTGTCTTCACTTTCACTTTCACTTTTTTTGATTGTCGATAATCGATACACATCATCATGATACTATCCTTCTTACTCAAAAATAAAACGAGGTCACCCCACAGAGAAAAACTATGGTGAATGAATTCCTTGCTCAACAATTCCTATAACTGATCCTTCAACTCTTATGGAGCCATATGGTAAGAAGGAATATAGATGGGCTAAGTTCCAAGCTCCAAGTGAATTTAAAAAATCAATATATATCTATATAGAGGAACACCTTAAATATCAAAAGGAAACAAATGCTCTTGAACGACAAAGAATCCAAGGAAGGTGTCTCAACACTAGTATCTCAAATATGACAAACCCCCTTTACCAACAAACCTCTGAGCTCAAATAAAGGAGATGACTTTGCTAGGGTAAGAACAACTAGAATCCATCCACTCAACTCTCGGGACACCCGACGTTGATAAGGTAACTACCTTAGCATAACAATCAAGAATAACATGATTCCAAAAATCAATTCATACCCAAAATAATAACAAAACAAGACAAAATCGATACATTCGATCTAGTACTAAGGATTCACCTATTGGTGTAGAAACATGAATAAACACATGCATGTTATCAGACATCATATCAAATTCGACAAAAAAATTGGTAGACACATATAAAAAATAGACACAAATCAAACAATACAGACACATGTACTGGAACAATACCTATAATCACAACAACCATAAGACTTGACCTCTAGCCTCCCAAGAAAAACATAACACTGTCCTTCTCGACCAACTATAGTCTGGGTAAAACATCAACCTTCATTCTTCGGAGCTAGAGTACCCATACCAGAAGCCTTGTTGCCTTTACCAGACTAAACTATACCACGACCCAGGCTAGAGGCACTAAATCTCTACCTGGAGCAGATGAATTAGAATATTGGGATCCTGAGTGAGTCTTTATAGGAAATTCATCTAATAAAGATCGTCACATCCAAAAGAAGACATTGACACAAATAGTTGATGTGATAGACTAGATGAGATTCTGTGGCTACCCCGATTAGAACTATTGGACCCTTTATATGTCTGCCCACTCTCAACTATTGGAAGTGTTGCATAAACAGGTTCAAGACGCTGAAAGAACCTACCACATATATGAGAACCTCTGTCTCCAGATGATGTGCTAGAAAACTCACCAGATGCGGGCCTCTTGGAGTCGTTAATTTCCTCTCTAACCATCAACTCCACATCCTTGGCGGTACTCATAATGGAATGGAAGAAAGCTCCCTCTCTGGTTTCTCTGAACACATAAGACATGATGGAGAAGGTCAACCCTCTCATAAAACTTTGGACTCTCTCTGCCTCATCTAGAACAATAATCATGGGATGCCTAGACAGCTCACAGAAGCAAGCTCCATATTGAGTCATGGATAAACTACCTTTAGTCAATCTATTGAACCTCAATCAAATCTCGTTTCTCATTCTCCAAGGGATGAAACAGTCCTAGAAAGCACTAGAGAAAGCATCTCACTTTACTATAGGAGATCCAACTGGTCTAGACCTCAAATAAGTCTTCCCCCGTTAACTAGGTAGTACACGAAGATGAAGTGCAACAAGACCAACCCCACGAGCATTCACGATACCCATTTCCTCCAGCATCTCATGACAAAAAGTCAAGAACTCATGAGCCTCCCACTCTTACCACCCTAAAACAAGGGGATTTCATCTTCTGAAACCTCTTATAACATTGATAATCAACTGTTTTAAGTATAACCTCAGGAGCAATCTATGCTCCAACAGTTGGTGCAAGAACTACATGTGGGTGACCCACCTGATTATGAATATTCAAAAAGTGTTGCTGACCTGGGGTTTGCGTTCCCCCCTTGTCTAAGAACATTGTGACTTACCTATCGCAACCGTAAGAAAAGCTCTCCAGCAAACCTAACCGACGCTACTCCATGAGCATGACCTCTAGCTCGAGACCTACCTCTACCCCTAATTGGGCCTCAACAACTTCCTCGGGGACTGGCTCCCTCTATCATTAGAAACAAAATTCTGGAACTTGACATCTCCCAAAATAACATGCAACAATTCAACACTAACGAAGGTAACCACACATCATAAGAAAGAACGGACGTGATGGAATTTTTCTATTCCTATCAAGACAATTCAAACCTAAAAAAATGAAAGAAATACAAAATGAAACAATAACAACAAAAAGTTGGAAAAATACTCATATTAAGAACACTCAACATCAATAACACTCATCGGCAATGACCTCTACATCAATACTCGCCGGCAATGATCAACCATTAAAAGTCTCATTACAGTGCTTAAAATCAATACAAGCAAGAGATTTCACACCACAAGGAAGAGACAATTGCTTAAGCTTATCAAGTCCACAATAATGTCATGGATACATTTCATCAATCATCACATTAGGATTCACAACAAGACAAATTTTTCACAAAAAGTATTATGATCAATACATTTCCTTTTCATTTAACCTATTTTATTTATTAAGATTTATCAAGTGGAAGATGAACCCATCACCTTATTCTCATTCTTCCTCAACACACACAATAAAGGAAATACACTAGATTTACAAGGTTTAGGAGATCACTTGTCTTAATTCAATCTACTAGTTAACCCAAAACTTTAGTCTTCCCCTTCCAAACAACTCCAAAGCCACACAATCTAATTCAATCAAGTATCTATAATAAGAATCCGAAAATAACAATCCTCAATTCAAACACTTTGGAAAAATTGGTCAACGAAACTCAAAAATCCAATTCCATAAATGAAGTTCAAATAAAAAAATCTTTACTTGAAAACATTACCCAAGTCATTTGGAATTCATTGATGAAATTCATTTTGAAAAAGAATTAAAAATTAGTCCAAATCACCATTTCACTAAATTCATGGGTTCTTGAATAAAACCCCAAACTAATCATTTCAAAACCTTGATATGAACACTTAAATTTATAAATAACAATGTGTATATGACTAAAGATTTAAGATTAGAAATTGTTATCCAAACATTTCTTTTCAAAAACCTTGTTCAAAATTGCCACAACAAAGATCTCAAAACTAAAATATGGTGAAACAGTGTTGAAACCACAATTTTTAGAAGATATTTTGTCCTGGGATCCTCCGCAAACACGGACCCCTGTTCGCCAATGTGGACGGATAGCTCCTAAATAGCTCCGCTAACAGACCCCTACCTCCACGAACACGGAGGTCAACACACATTAATCCCCCACAAACCGACCAATACTTCGCAAATGTGGGGGCCCAATATACTATTCTATGCGAATGCGGTCACAAGCTCCGCGAACGTGAAGGGTTGATATCAGCAACACATATGAGAAAATCAACCAACACAAAATCCTCCAAATGGATACTCGAGATTTGTTAAGAACCATGTACACATAATTCATATATGCAAATTCATTATACTCGATGTTTAGGACCTATCAAAACCATAGAAATACGAATCAGAGGTACCGTTGACCCAGAACTCGTGAAAGTCACAAGAAATGAACATAATACCTAAAAAGGCCAAATCAAGTTCAGTACCTCTACAAATTCAATCATCACCACACCTAGGCCAGAAATCATCCCTCCGAGTCCAAAGAAACTCTCAAAATACCGATCAGAGTATCCAAACCCCAAATGTTGACAAAAGTCAATCCAAAGGTTAAAATTTCATAAATATCCAACTTAGGTTCTCAATCCTCAAACAACTCCGAGTATAAAATCAACAACTCTCATAGACAGAATTCCACAGTTTCGGACTAATGGAATCGACGAAATTTCACTCTGACACTCAAAACTTTAAAAGAAATAAAAAATCACTTTTTAACAACTTTAATCTTTTGAACTCAGAACTTACGAAAACCCATAACTTTCTACCTAAAGTTCCAAAACAACTTTCACAACTTAATGAGAAATAACTCGAGGTCAATATCGGGAGGGAAAAATAGTAAACTATCAAAAATGACCAACTGGTCATTACATTCACTTGGGATCAACAATAATTTCCAAGTGTCGATCATGTCCGATGTGTAGGCTCAGAGCATGACCCATCATTTTTATAACATATATACGTCTCACTAATCAAATTTTATTCTCAAAGTAACCCAGGACCTGCCTCAGTGCCAGACTACTGTCTTATTAAAATACAACAAACATAAGTTTAAACTCATGGTTTCGAAAGTACAAGGGGTTCAATACTAAGAACATAAACGATTGAGTTCACCTAAAAGTGTTCAAGAAAATTTAATACATCAATTAATGTAGTACAAAACCCTTGGCTAGCTACTTTAACATTAGATAAGCTCTTCCATCAATAAGTGACAAGTTCCTGTATCATATAATACGTTCATTAACAGTATCCTTTGCATAAACAGAAATTATAAAACTATTGTTTTTCAATCTGAGCTAATAATTAATAAAAAATAACAAAACAAACAGAAAGTAGTAGTATTTACATGTATATATATCCATGTTTTAAAGCAATTTGAGGCTATATAGTTTCGTCCAATATGAGTGCTCTTAAATCATCATCTGTTATATTCTGAAAAGATAGATGTAGAGAAAGATAAATATGTCAGAAAACAAACATATAAACAACAACAATATATACCAATGTAATTTCATAAATGAAATCTATGGAGGATAGGTTCGTCTCAGCGAGTTAAGGGGCCTAAAATAAAACTTCATAAAGAGGCCTTTATAACATACACAGTTTAATCCTATACATGGGATTGGAGAGTTTGGATATAAGCGAAAATTAGGAACTAAAATGTAAACATGAATGTAAAGTTTCAAATAAAATAATATAAGGTTAGAAAAATAAACCCTGACTCAAAATTTTGATAAGTTTCTATAATGGTATTAAAACAGTATTCTGCTGAATTTGATAAGTTGATATAATGATATTAATATAGTATTGATTAGTTTTATGCTTCAAATTTGAAGAAGACATCAAAAAATAAATTTGATCTGTTTATGAACACACAACAATAGATTTTGCATAATGTGGAAGGTTTGATTGTTTGAGATGCTTTAAAATATTGAATCATGAGAGAATAAAAACAATGAAATGAAAAAAAGAAAAGTATATATAAGAATGTTGGTTCATGATAATCGTCAGAATATAAATGAGGCAACAATACAGATAGTCAGATAGAAATGATGGTACGATTAACTAACACTATTCCATTTCTCAATTGATCCCTATATGAGGTAGAAAATTATTATATTTTTTATCAAAAAATTTCTTTTCTATATATATAGAGAGAGAGAAAGTAGAGATCCAAAAATAAATCGAAGCCCCACGCAATTGCTTCAATTTCTTATTATCGAGACAACCCTAATAAAGAAAAAAATATAAGCAGATCTTGTTTCTACTTTCGTGAAGTAGAAAAGTTATTTTTGACATATACTTAGTTTGTCAAAAAACAAAAGAATTAAAAGTATGAAAATAAGAAAACATGACAACCATATAGGAAGAAGCAAAGCGAATGTGAGCAACAGATAATAATACATATAAAAAAACAATTTGGTAACTAAATAATACTATTAGTAAGGAGAAGCATAGTCCAGGCAGTCTTCTTTCCTCTCCCATACACATAATACGATAAGACTCTTAATTTTTTTTCTTTTAAGTAAGGGTGTATTTCCAGAAAAATTTTCTTAAAAAAAAAAAGTAAATTTCTAATTTATAAATATTTTTTGTAATATATCTTTTATTTTTAACTTGAGACTAGAAAATACTCGGGGCAAGGGGGGTTGGGGATGGCTAGGGTAGGGATAGCCAAAAAAAATTTCTTGGCACCAACACACCCTAAGTCTCATCAATAAAACAAAATTGAGTGTTCCAATATAAAAACATCAACAATTTAATTCACCTTTTTCCCCTCAGCCAATGACTTGAACCGCCAAAAGAGGTCCCCAAGTTGCTTTTCCTCAAAACTATATCCAAGCTATGACAAAATAAAATGAGTGTTGTTAATGCACATTTATATATAATAATATCATAATTTAGTTTATTGAAATCTTAGTATATGTACTATACCTCAAGCATTTTAATTTTTAATGCATGACGTCCACTGCACAGATAATATTAGCCATATTAATGCAATTCTACCTTCTAAATAGTAAAAATGTTTTGAAAGCTTTTATCAAAGTCCAATATATGCAAGTCTGCATTATAACATGTTTTAACTTCTATTATTGACTTTTACATGATATTTATTTTAGAAAAGAAAACCAAAAATCTATTGAGTTGAACCAACAACAATAAATTCAGTGGAATTTCTTAAATAGAGTCTGTAGAAGGGAGAAGGTACATAGACCTTATTCCTATCTCGTAGAGATAGAGAGATTAATTTTGATAGACTATTGATTCAAGTAAAGCATTTCAAAGAAATTTGAAAAAGAGAGTACAAAAATGAAAGCAATAAGAACAATGCAATAAAGCAAAAAGAATAATAATAACAATAGTGAATCGTACCGATATCAAAAAATCAAAACTATTGAGAGGGTTTCAAAAAATGTAATTTGGATCATATAAAATTAACTAAAAAAATAAGGAAAAATGACAGAAATTTCACCTTTAAGTTCTCTTATTGTACCTATTAGTTTTATAAATTTTCAAAATTCCTCATTTTCGCGCATCAGATTAATGTATCAGCGCATCAAATTTATGTATCTCACGCATCTGATTATTGTATCACGTATAAAATGTACATCACATTAGTATATCATATATAAAATATAATGTATTTTATTCAACAATTAATTAATCTCGAACATCAGATTAATGAATCAAAGGTTATATTATTGTATCAGTTTCAGGGATTTCTGTAATTATAAATTTATAAGGGACAAATAATAATTTTGTCTTAAGAGTATGTGATTTCTATTCTTTTCCCAAAAAATATCATGATTTAAATAATTGATCGAACTGAATCACAACGTTATTATAATCAATGCGTACCTGAGTTTTCCCAATTTAATACCGTGTTTAGTAGCACGAATAAATCCAACATCTTCAGCAGATATAAATTCATATGTTCCTCTGTTCTTTAACATTCCATCCTAAATTCAATATATAGAATAACACACACACAAAAATAGAATAAATTCAAATACCTTTTTAATTAGTTTAATAGGCTTTACATACATAGTTTTCTATGCTTTTTTATTTTTACAACTAAATTCTTAAGATATTTAAATTGGGCGCAAAAATACCACATGTTCTTATTTAATTTGTCATTTTGTTGTCATCCATAATTTTATAATATACATTTAAAATTTTGGCCAATTGTTAAAACAAATCTATCTATTTGATTGTTGTTGTGTCATTTGATGCTTTTTAAAAAGGTCTTATAACTCACCTTGGATTCATCTTTATTTCTTAGTCTATCTGTTCAAACTCAGACTCTCTAGACTTTGATTCCTCGTTTTGTTAAATAAATAGGTCACATTAGGATCAGGGGTGGATTCCGAATTTTCATTCAGGGTATCCGAAAAATAAAAGTATGAATGTGTAAATAAGCTAACAAAAGTTTTTCAATCACACATAGTTTCAAAGGAACTTATTACTGGACTATCTCATTTTCTTGTCATTAAGGGGGTTTAAAATTTATATATTCACATAAATACAGAAATTTTACCTTATATATACGATGTAATTTTTTACCGAGTGTGTTCGGGTGAACCCCCTGGAGTAAGTATGGGTCCGCCCGTGATTAGAATAGGGCCGACTCAACAACATTGGGGCGGAAAGTGAAATTTAAGAAAGAAGCTCTAATGTTTTATTTTTTTCATCTGATATACTTTTATTTAAAATCTAATTTTCTAGCTATTTTAAATGCGAAGTCATTTGGTATTATTTTATAATCAATTTGTTTTAAAAATTACTTTTTCGAATGATTATATAGCTAATTCATTCGATCTCTCTTAAGACATTGTTAATCTTAAAGAAGATTTAGAGCCCATTTAGATTGTCTTAAAAGTCTGTGAAACCTACTTTTAAGTCAGTTTTTTTTTAAAAATTTTTGGAAGTGTTTGACATATAAAAATTAACTTGAACCAAGTTTAAAATGACATAAAATAAGTTATGAAGTGTTTGACTAGATAAAAGATGACTTAAAGTAAGTCAGAAACAAAAAGTAGGTCTCCTCCTACTTTTTATTTTTGGCATAATACATAAAATGTTTCCTTTAACTTGGCTTCAAATCACATTTATGCTCTTCAATTTTGAATGTGCACAAATAGACACTTAAACTTGTATAAAGTTGAACAAATAAACACACATGTTCTACATGTCATCCTAAATGTCATTTTTTGTCCTACGTGGTGTCTTACGTGTATTATGCCATGTAGGACTCATGTGTTTATTTATTTAAAAGTTGAATAGTTAAAGTGCCTATTTGTGCATTATGAAAGTTCGAGGTCAAAGTTAAAATTTGAAGTTAACTTTAGGGTCCAATATATGTATTATGCCTTTATTTTTTGACTTAACAGTCATTCAGTTTGACTTTTTTATTTAGACTTAAAAACTACTTTTTTAGACAATCCAAACGGGCTCTTGATCAATTTTATAATTTCGAAAAAAACTTCTTTCGGCTGAGGCAAGGTTACATGAACTGTTAATTATTCTATAAGTAATATGTGTATTTGAAAAATAATCAATTTTTTTAATTGATTGAGTATTTCATTAAATTATTATCTTCTACTAGCTAGTATTATTTCCCTGAACACTTTTAATTCAAAAAATAAATGTAAACCATCAATATCAGAATAAATATTACGTGTTAAAGAAAGTTCAAGGTTAAGACAATATTTTTTAAATTCTCATCATCTAGTGATCTCAATATTTTACCACTAAATAAGAAATCAAAAATATTTTCATAGGCTTCAATTGATTCAAATATATTTTGAAGTGAAAAAATTGTTTGATCTACTCTACGTATATAAACAATCAACTCTAAAAGATTCTTCACAAGGAACTCTGTGACTTTGTTCTCATCAAATTGTTTCGTACGAAATTTATTTTAATCTCATATATAATTTCCTATTAGAAACCATAACACTCTTAGTATATATAATTTTTTTTTAAAAAATAACATATATAAATATTTTTTTTAAAAATAGGGGCCCAAAATATTGGATTGAAAAATATAGTATTCACTAAATTAAATTGACCTGATGAATTCCACTTTCATGAGAAAAAGCATTAGCGCCAACAATGGCTTTATTTGGCTGCAACTTAAGCCCACTATACTCCTCTACCTGAATATACATAACAACAATATAATTATATGCATAATTAATTTTAACCACTAAAATATATATATGTATACATACCATGTTGCTTGTTGTGAATATATATTTTGTATTAATCCCAGTATAGACACCACCTAGTACTTCCTCTCCACGATATTTTATGGTCATTACTATCTGTACAAAATAGAAATAACAATAATATTAATTAGCTAGAGATAGATTAACATTTTATTATATATATAAATAATAATGAATAACTTTTACGTATAGCAATTTTTTTTATATATATATGTATGTTATAGATATATATAGTTTGCTATGAGCTTTTAATTTGTATAATTCGCTACATCATCTAATTTTATACAAATTGTTCAGATTTGCATTTGAGCCTGTTTGGATTGGCTTTCGGCTTATGACTTATAAGCCAAAAGTTACAAGTTATTTTTGTTATTTTGACTTTAAAATAAGTGCTTCTAAGCATTTTTTTACATTACCCAAACACTTCAAAATTGCTTAAAAATTATTTTCACTTTAAAACATCTAAAATAAGTCAATCCAAACAATCATTAAATTCATTTATATATTGTAATTGTAGAGTAAGATTTGTATTTGCATAATTATAAGTGTATAAGACGAAAATATATGTATTTATATTTGTATACACTTTTCTCTAGTTTTTATATAAACACAAACATATTTTATAGATTTTATACTGAAATATAAAAATATGACAAATTGTATACCAAAATCAGATGACAAAATAAAAATATTT
This sequence comes from Solanum habrochaites, assembly GCA_027704765.1. NCBI lineage: Eukaryota > Viridiplantae > Streptophyta > Magnoliopsida > Solanales > Solanaceae > Solanum > Solanum habrochaites. Next base: position 4,469,408 of record JAKWJA010002496.1, read on the forward strand.
AATGCAAATTACAATTAAATTAGAATAAATTATGGATATAACATTGAAGGTTATTCTCTCTCACCTCTTCTAGAGAAGCATTTCCCGCTCTTTCACCAATACCATTGATGGTTACATCTACTTGTCTTACTCCTGCACAAATTCCCTAAATTGCATCGAAGTATCAGAGTCAAACTAACGATATGTATTTTTAGAAATGAAGTATTCTATTTGTTTACTTTTAACAGTTATGTTACATTTTTTAAAAGTAAATTTGATTAATTTTTAAAATACATTATTTTAGTCAAAATTCTTATTATTTGAATCTAAAAAAAGAAAACCATGACAATTCAAAGTGGACGAAAGATATAGCTAAAAGCTAACAAATACATACAGCTAATGTGTTGGCAGTAGCAAGTCCAAGATCATTGTGACAATGTACTGCAAGGATCACATTTTGGATTCCTAGGGTATTGGCTTTTATGTCAACAATTAGTTGTGCAAATTCATTTGGTAAATTGCATCCAACAGTATCAGCCACACAAATGCATGTTGCTCCAGCTTTGATAACTTCTTCAATAATATGGTAAACAAAGTCCTTATCAGATCTGACAAAAAATAATAATAAGTACATATATATATACACCATATGGTAAAAATATAAATATTACAAACCTTGTAGCATCTTCCAAGCTAAACCTAACATGCTCGAACCCAAGACTTGTTGCATAAGCCACCATGCTCCTTGCTCTCTCCACAACTTCTTCTCTACTCATATTCAATTTATACTTCATATGCGTATCACTTGTCGCGATAAACATATGAATCATCGGTGTCTTTGCATACTTCAAACCCTCCCAAGCTCTATCGATATCTTCCTTAGTAGATCTCGCCAAACCACAGATCATCGGTACATATCCCTCTTCATCTATGTTATTACCTGTTTAGACATAGTATAATTAGAAATATTTCACTATAATATATTTATACTTTCAAAATATTACATATCAATCTTAAATTTAGATACATGTATTTTTTGGAGTGGGAGGAGAGAGAGATTCGTATATATATATATATATATATATATATATATATATATATATATATATATATATATATATGTATCCTAGATACACATGAATCACACTAGATATATGTATCTGGAGTAATTTGCATGTACCTGGGAGTACAAATACATGGAAGAGTGGCGAGGAAGATTTGTTACAGATACATGCGAAATATAATAGTAGTATTAAAATTTGAAATTATAAGATGGAGATATAATTCAAGATTACCAATTTTCTGTGCTACCAACTTTACAAGGTCAAACTCAGCCTGGGAGGCAGCTGGAAAACCAACCTCAATAACATCAACACCAAGCTTAGCTAGCTGACATGCAATTTCCATTTTTTGTTTAGCAGTCATGGATGCACCCGGGGCCTGTTCTCCATCACGAAGCGTCGTATCGAAAATCGTAACGTAGTTAGAGTCAGATAATTTGCCTCGTTGAATATTTGAGCAACGGATACCATATGAGGAATGAAAATTCCTTTTGATTGGAGGCACACTATTGTTTTTAGAATGTAATGAAATGTAATTGCCAAAGGAATAATTTGCACAGAGAGAAGTCATTTTTTCAATAGAGTTGTCTATGTGTTTGGCCAAATTTTGAATAGATTTGTGTTTGGTGTGAAAGATAGAGTGGGCAATTGCATGTTTATATTGTGCATAATATAAACAATTGATATTTTTTGTTATGTTGTTCTAATGAGTAGCAGGTCAAAAAATGTAATAAATGGGCTAATCACTATAATTTGAATTATGACACATACATGCACATATTATTAATAAAACTATTTATATTTTCTCATCTTTGTGCAAAGCGCAAATAAATTCACCAATATAAAATACTGTTCAAATTTCATAATAGTTATCCAGTTATATTAAAGTCAAGACGTTGAAATATAGAAGTGTTGCTTTGTTCCTTTGCTATTGAGAATAGGAAATAGAAATTAGGAATTACAATTATGGCAACTAAAACTAATAGAATGAAAATGTCATATGATTTTGGATCTAGAAAAGTTTTTGGAAAAAATATAAGTTATACGTATTTTTAGAATTTTGGATCTAGAAAAGTTATACGAATTTTCAACTACACACTTCAATTTCACGGGGTCCTATCACTCCTTCAACTTTTTAAAATTGAAATTTCTATATCCTTAAACGCTTACTTGGCAAAGTGAGTGTATTTCACTCTCTTTGAGAGAGTGAATGTTGGGTTATGAACCTTTTTCCCTTCCTATGTGGATAAATAAAAGCCCAATTTGAACCAACCCATTTTTTGCCCATAGGCCCATTCTTATGAGGCAAATATAAGCCTATTTAGGTCTTATTTTCATATATACAGAGAGTTTTTTCAGCAGCCAAAAAGAGAGAAAGAGAGCAGTTTTCGCAGTCAAAATTTAGCCCTAACAGCCAACTTCAAATTGCGATTCCCGCTTCGTTTCTTGTCCGATTGAGCTGATTTTTGGACAGCATATTATGTTCATCTCAATCTTTGATTAGGAACTGACAGAGTTGGATTTGGTGGCCTGCAGATTCAGTTTTGCTGTCGTGAACAGTAGCTACGAAATTGGTGATTTTGCTCCTTTAATTCTCTAGATTTGGTGCAATCTTATTTTGTTGTTGCTCGTTGTTTGGCACTTGTTTTGTGGCCAATTTTTGAGAACAATATTGTAACTCTTGGTGATTATAGTGGAGCTTTTGGTCCCGTGGTTTTTTACTCTTCACATCGAAGGGTTTTCCACGTAAATCTTGGTGTCTTGTGTGATTGGTTTATTATTGCCTTGTTATATTTGTTTGGTTGAATTACTTGCTGCCTTACTATCATATTGCTTGTGGTTGTTTGTCTTCTCTTGGTTCAAATCGAGAAGGGAAAGTATAGACATGGGTATTCTTCCGCTGTTATCTTGTCAGGCATTCTTTGTTAGTGCCTTGTCTTTCCCAACAAAGTGGTATCAGAGTATTGATTATTGTTGATTGTCGTTTTGAATGATGGAGGCAAATATGAGCAAAATGATGTGTTTAAATTGTAGTAACTATCATATTTGGAAAGGCAAGATGAAAGATCTTCTATTTATCAAGAAGATGCATTTACCTGTGTTTGCTTCTAATAAGCCTCAGTCTTTGAATGATGAAGAATGGGAATTTGAGCATCTGGAGGTTTTTGGCTATATTAGACAATGGGTTGAAGATAATGTTAGAAATCATATTGTGAATGAGACACATGCCAAAAGTTTGTGGGACAAGCTCGAGACACTTTATGCTTCGAAGACTGGCAACAACAAGTTGTTCCTATTGAAACAATTAATGAATATCAGGTATAAAGAGGGCACTCCTATTTCTGATCATATTAATGATTTTCAGGGTGTTCTTGACCAGCTGTCCGGAATGGGTGTAAAGTTTGATGATGAGATACAGAGACTTTGGCTTCTTAATAATCTACCAGAATCTTGGGAAAATCTTCGAGTTTCTTTGACTAATTCTGCTCCCAGTGGTGTTGTAGCCATGAAATATACTAAGAGTGGTGTCTTGAATGAAGAAATGAGAAGAAGATCTCAAGCCTTATCTGCTTCAGCTTCACACTCCGATGTTATGGTTACTGAAGATAGGGGAGAAACAAGTCCAGAGGTCAGAATGATAGAGGTAAAAGTAGAAGCAAGTCAAAGTCTAAATACAAGAATATTACATGTGACTATTGCCACAAGAATGGACATATCATGAAATATTGTTACAAGCACAAGAGAGATATGAGACAACAAAACAGAGAAGGCGATAATGAAAATCGTGTTGCTGTTGTTGCTAATGATGATCTTCTTGTTACTTCTTATGCAAATGCCATTAATCTTGTTCGTGATGAGTCTAGATGGTTTGTGGATTCTGGTGCTACTTCTCATGTCACGCCAAAGAAGGAATTATTTTCTTCTTATACTCCAGGTAATTTTGGAACGTCGAAAATGGGCAATAATCATGAAGTTGAAGTTATTGGCATTAGGACAGTTTGTTTGGAAAGTAACAATGGTTCCAAACTAGTTCTCAATAATGTCAAGCATGCTCCAGATGTTTGCTTGAATTTGATTTCTGAGGGATATCTTGATGATGAGGGTTATGTTAATACACTTGGTGTTGGCCAGTAGAAGCTTACTAGAGGTTTGATGGTTGTGGCCCGTGGTGACAAGTTGTCTAACTTGTATGTATTTCAGGGCTCCATGTCCAGAGACTCAGTAAATTTGGTGGATAATGATACTTCATCAGAGTTATGGCATAGAAGGCTGAGTCATATGACCGAGAAGGGGATTGATAGTTTGGCTAAGAAAAATTTGTTTTCTGGAGTGAAACAAGCAAAGTTGAAGAAATATTTTCATTGCTTAGCCGGTAAACAAAAAATAGTTTGTTTTCAGAGTCATCCGCCTTCAAGAAAGCTTGATTTGCTGGAGTTGGTACATTCTGATTTGTGTGGTCCTTTTAAGGTAAGATCTCATGGTGGTGCACTTTACTTGGTGAATTTTATTGATGATCATTCTCGCAAACTCTGGGTATTTCGTTTGAAGTCCAAGGATCAAGTACTTGATGTGTTCAAGAGTTTTCAGGCCTTGGTTCAAAGACAAACAGGGAAGACATTGAAATGCATCCGCTCAGATAATGGTGGTGAGTATATTGGTCCTTTTGATAGATATTGCAGAGAGCAGGGTATTAGGCATCAGAAAACTCCTCCAAAGACTCCTCAGTTAAATGGTTTAGCAGAGAGGATGAACATAACTCTAGTTGAGAGGGTTAGATGTATGCTTTCAGATGCTAAGCTGTCAGATTCCTTTTGGGCAGAAGCACTTAATACTGCTGCTTATGTTATCAATTTATCTCCTGCTGTTGCTTTAGATGGTGATGTCCCTGACAAAGTTTGGACTAGTAAGAATGTTTCTTATGATCATCTTAGAGTCTTTGGGTGTAAAGCCTTTGTACATGTTCATAAGCATGAAAGGTCAAAGTTGGATGTTAAAACTAGGCAGTGTATCTTCATTGGTTATGGTCAAGATGAATTTGGCTATCGTTTCTATGATCCTGTTGAGAAGAAACTTGTTAGAAGCCGTGATGTTGTGTTCTTTGAAGACCAAACAATTGAATATTTGACAAAGCTGACAAGGCTGATTTTCAGAGTAGTGAGAGCTTAGTTGATGTTGATCCAGTTCCTTTGACTATTGCACCAGAAGAAAATCTTCATAATGATGAAAATCAAGTTGATAATGAAGATGGTGATCATGTTCAGAATGACCGGCATGATGTTGTTGATGCTCCAGTGCAAGATGATGTGGTTGTCCAACAACCAATTATAGATGCTCCAGAGAGTTCTCTCAGACGATCTAGTAGAGAGAGAATTCCTTCATCTCGTTATTCGCCCAATGAGTATGTACTCTTGACTGACGGGGGAGAACCTGAGAGTCTTGATGAGGCCATGGAAAGTGAAGAAAAAGAAAGGTGGTTTGATGCTATGGAAGATGAGATTAAATCCTTGCATGATAATCATACCTTTGATTTGGTTAAGTTACCTAAAGACAGAAAAGCTTTGAAAAACAGGTGGGTTTTTCGGGTGAAACATTAAGATGGTAATCCAGTTCCACGGTACAAAGCTAGATTAGTTGTCAAGGGATTTAATCAGAAAAAGGGAGTTGATTTTGATGAGATATTCTCTCCAGTTGTGAAGATGTCATCCATTCGTGTTGTTCTAGGCTTGGCTGCAAGTCTAGATTTAGAGGTTGAGCAAATGGATGTTAAAACTACTTTCCTCCATGGTGACTTAGATGAAGAAATTATATGGAGCAACCGGAAGGTTTTGAAGTCAAGGGTAAAGAGAATTATGTTTGCAAATTGAAGAAGAGCTTGTATGGTTTGAAACAAGCTCCCAGGCAGTGGTACAGGAAGTTTGGTTCTTTTATGAGTCAACAGGGCCTCAAGAAGACTTCTTCGGACCATTGTGTTTTTGTGCAAAAGTTCTCTGATGGTGACTTTAATATTGTGTTGCTTTATGTTGATGACATGCTTGTTGTTGGTCATAATACTTGCAGGATTCAGAAGTTGAAGCAAGAGTTGAGTAAGTCTTTTGCTATGAAAGACTTAGGACCAGCAAGGCAGATTCTTGGCATGCAGATTGTCCGTGATAGAAAGGCCGAGAAATTGGTATTATCACAAGAGAAGTACATTTAGAAAGTACTTCGCAGATTCAGCATGGACAAAGCTAAGGTTGCCAGTACACCTTTAGCTATGCACTTCAAATTGAGCACGAAACAGTGTCCTTCTAGTGATGATGAGAAGGAAGATATGAAGAAAGTTCCTTATGCTTCAGCTGTTGGTAGTCTGATGTATGCGATGGTTTGTACAAGACCTGATATTGCTCACGCTGTTGGAGTTGTTAGCCGTTTTCTTTCTAATCCAGGAAGAGAACATTGGAATGTTGTGAAGTGGGTTATGAGATATCTCTGTGGCACTTCTAGTCTGAGTTTGTGTTTTGGTACAGGGAAGCCTATTCTTTGTGTTTATACTAATTCAGACATGGCTGGTGATGTTGATACTCGCAAGTCTACTTCAGGGTACTTGGTTACTTTTGCAGCGGGAGCTGTGTCTTGGCAATCTAGGTTGCAAAAATGTGTTGCTCTATCTACTATAGAAGCTGAGCTTATTGCTGTCTTTGAAGCTTGTAAAGAATTGCTTTGGATGAAGAGATTCTTGGGGGAACTTGGTTGTGCTCAAGAGAGATATGTGATTTATTGTGACAGTCAAAGTGCTATACATCTTGGCAAGAATTCTATGTTCCATGGTCGGTCTAAACACATTGATGTGAGATACCATTGGATTCGAGATGTGTTGTATTCTAAGTTGCTTGAGCTTGAAAAGATTCATACAAATGACAATGGTTCCGATATAATGACTAAAGCTTTGCCAAGAGGGAAGTTTGAAGATTGTTGCATGGTCGCCGGGATGGCGGTCTCCTCCACATAGTCGTGAGGGGGAAAATTGTTGGGTTATTGGCCTTTTTCCCTTCCTATGTGGATAAAGCAGCTCTCAAATCAAGAATATAGATCGAATAATTTCATATGAAAGCTCATCGATTTCCATGGAGTTTCGGCTACTCTTCAAATCTAAAAATCTTAGGCATGAACTCAGTGAAATCATCATGTTTAGCTTCAAATAATTACTAACCATCTATGTTATCAACAAGTTTCAAATTTGAAGATCCTAAATACATCCATAAATTTTGGCATTGTGACCTTTGACTAGGGGTGTACAAAACTAAATAAAAAACTGAACCAAACCGCCAACCGAGTCAAATCGAAAAAAACCCAACTATATTTTGGTTGGGTTGACTTCAACTAAAAAAAATCAACCCGAGACCAAACCAACCCGACATTATATATATAATTTTAAAATATTATTTTATATGTGAAAATACTTACTTTGATATAATTTTTAAATATCTCTTATTCTTTTTCATAGTTTTTTATCTTTTAATATATTTATTTCGTGTTTAGAAGTTAGAATTCTTAATGATATAATAAAGATTATATAGTCCATAAATGTTGGTAATTATAATCAAGTTTAAATAAAACCAAATTAATACTAATGCAAAAAGAAATCAATTCATCACTAAGAATGAAAACAATATTGAATATTTGTTTTTTAGTTTTACATAGATTTAGACAATTAAAATATATGATCAAATTTTAATTTCTTTTAATATTTAATCATGTAACTAATACTTACTAAACTTATTTTAGCATTATTAAGTACTTTAAATTACGATCAATTTCATTGTGACTTATTATTTTGCAATATTTATTTTACGCGATTTTATTATTTTTTTTTTGTTGGATATTTTTGTGTAATTAATCATATAATATTTTTTGTTATTTTCTTGAAAAATTACTTAGATAGTTGCATTTTGGTAGGACTAAAGAAATATTTGAAGTACAAGCTAGTAAATTATATGTATGTATGAATACTTTATCGAAGAACCCGAAAATCCGAAAAACCCAAAAAAATCCGAAGTTGAAAAACCCTAGTTTTATTGATTTGGTTTGATTTATAAATTCAAAAATCTGACACAAATGATTTGGTGTGATATTTTAAAAATACGAACCAACCCGATCATATACACCCCTACCTTTAACTATAGACAATAAATCAGAAAGTAAAAAGAATAAAAAAAAATTTTAATTAAATTTCCATCTGTCAGAGCATGGGTTTCATTAAAAACATAAATGTGGTTTGATGATTTAGGGGTGTAATAATATCAAACTTAATTAGTTCAAGGGGTGATAGCATCCCCGTAAAGTTAAATACAGATTAGGAGAGCATTTGACCATTTTCTCAAAAATATTTGACAAATAAAATTTTATTTTAAATATATTATTTTTAGTAATTGAAGAACGTTCTTAATTATCTGAGAAAAATACAAAATCTCAGAGAATAAGAAACAAAGTAACAAGATACCCATTAATCAAAACAAATTCTATTTTTCGCTGATTATAAAATGTCAAAAAACATAAATTTCATCTTATAATCTTTACAAAAGCTAATTATCTCTGTTGAAGCACTAGGAAAGAAACATATACAAAATTTTAATTATAGTAATAAATTCAACTAAATAACTCAATAAAAAAATAAAGGAATTCAAATATACGTAAGCATATTGAAATGTCTAAAGGAAAAGTAGGAAGTTTCCATAAATTCCCAAGTCAAACAAACAATTGCAGACATTATGTTAAGAACCTGAAAGTCAATATACTAAAACTCTAACAAGGATCATAAGTCTAAAATAAATGGGTACATCCCAATTAAACATAAGAAAATCTAAAATACTAGTCGAAGTCCGAAGATGTGGATATAGACAAAAAGAGAACTCATGACAGCTCGGAAGAATTGGCTCACTCTTGAATTTATGTCGATCACTGGTATTCTAATATAGGTCTCTTAGTAGCTAACTAATGACGCCCTATACTCAACAAAGAAATAGCAAGTGCAATATCAATACTCAACTAATGGTAGCCTCACCTGAGGTCTATCTTAGAGAAACAAGTGGCACCCTGATGCTGATAGAAAAGATCATCAATTCTCGGAAGATGATACTTAATTCCTAATGGTAACCTTGTCAAACTAGCGATAATATATATACACTCTAAGAGAACCATCCTTCTTCCTCACAAATAAGACTAGAGTACCCATATTGGAGGTCTCAACCGGACAATGATTTCATATGGGAGGTCTCAACCTTTTTCAAGTAGAAAGATGTTGCATCTAAGTTGCTTTCTCAACTGGGAGATGCTTTTATTTTACCTTCACGGACTTAATATCTTTATTCCTCAGCTTATGCACATCACGATCAATAATTGCAATCGATTCCTCCTCATATGGAGGTGTTTCTCTAACAACACCAAGTCCCACTTTATAATGTAACCCTCATCATCGTGATACTTCTTCAACATGGATACATGAAATATCGGATGAACTCCGAATAGCTTAGGAGGAAAGTCCAAATTTAAAAGCCACTGGCCCTACACAATCAAGAATCTCAAATGGTCCAATGTATCGAGATATAAGCTTGCCCTTCTTGTCAAATCTCATTACCCCTTTCATAGGTGATACCTTAAGAAGAACTTTTTTACTAGATTGAAATGTCATATCTCTTACCTTATGGTATGCATACTTTTTCGGTCTACTCTAAGCTGCTAAAAGCTTGGCTTGAATGTTTCTCACTTTATCTTGATCATCCTTCGCTAAATCAACTGCCAAAGATTTTACATCTCCAGTCTCAAACCATCCTTTGGATGATCTACACCCCCTCCCATAGAGTGCCTCAAACGGTGCCATATCTATGTTGGAGTGATAAATATTATCGAAAAGGGTCAAAACTACCCTTAAACTATTCAAAATAGCTTAAATATACCCTTAAATTATATTTCGGCTAAAAATACCTTTCCGTCTAACTATTGGACCACACTTTCCCTTCTGTTTAACAAAAAACATCCATGTATGTGCTAAAATGTTACATGGACTCCACGTGTGCATGCCAAACACACCCCACCTCCATACAGATGACTTAAAGTCCTTATTTCACTCTTTCCCCCCTCATTTCATCCTAAAAAGTATATATTGAACCAAAATAAGAAAAAAAATATTTGCATAAACTTATATACATAACCGAATGAAGTAGAAAAATTGCAATTTGATGACCATAAAAATACAATAAAATAAACGATCTAAGATATGATATAAACACACTCATTTTAATTAATAAATTAACACTGATTTATCATTTTAATTTCTCTTAACAAAATATTTTTTAAAAACAAATCTTAGGGAAGCTTTCTTGTTGATTCAACTCACGGTTATGGGGCAAAATCGCAGTTGTTGTAAGAGAACTAATATACTTATAACTGGAAATCCAAGCACAAGAAGACGACTACGATGACTTCCCTTGCAGTGGTAACCGAGCTCAGCACATCAACGTCGACAATTTTTCTAATGAGGAAAATTTTACGAACTAATAGGATGACACCTTCGATTGTTACCAAGTCAACTAAGACCTAGTAAGTCTTTATAGATTTCTTAATTAAAATTTTTTCCTAATTATCATATTTTTGTTCAAGTTTTGAGATTTTGTGGTCTCTAATCTAGACAAATCTCAAAATGATTGTTAAGGAAGTTTTAAATTTTATGGAAAGTTAAAGAAACATTCAATATAATAGATGATTTAAAGATTAGATAGAAGAATTGATTTGAATTGTTTAAGTTGTGATATTCAAAGTACAACATATTAGAACCAGAACAAAAAGAAACTGAATTAAGTCAATGTATATCCTATATTCATATAGATATATCCAAACAAGGAAAGGATTAAATGAGGGGGGAAATAGTGAAATTAGGGCTTTAAGTCATTTATTTGGAGGTAAGGTGTGTTTGTCATGCACATGTGGAGTTCATGTGAAATTTTAGCACACATATAAATGTTTTTGTTAGACAGATGGACAATGTGGTACAACAGTTAGAGGAAAAGGGCATTTTTTTAGCCTAAATACAGTTTAATGATATATTTAAGCTATTTCAAATAGTTTAAGGATAGTTTTGACCATTTTCTATAACTATTATTATAGGCAACTCAAACAATGGTAGAACTTATCTGAGTGCCCTCCAAAATCAATCACACATGCCTTACACATGTCTTCTAACACATGAATAGTCCTCTCCGACTGTCCGTCCTTCCTGGATGGAAAGTTGTACTACTAGTGATTTGTGTGCCCAATTCATCATGTAATTTACTCCAATACTTGGATGTGAATTGTGTACCATGGTCGAAGATGATAGAAAGGGGCACCCGTGCATCCTTACTATCTTTTTTACATAAACCTTAGCCAATTGCTCCACATTATAATCTATTTTGACCATAATAAAATGGACCGACTTAGTCAATTAGTTAACCACTACCTAAATAGAATCAAATTTTCCAAAGTCTTAGGAAGACCAACTACGAAACTTAGCCACAAACTCCGTTATATCCTTTTTCATGATAGGCCACCAATAAGGTTGCTTCAAGTATCTATACATCTTAGTCACACCTGAATGAATAGAATACCACGAACCATGGGATTCTATCAATAATTTATGTATCAAGTCATCTACTCTAGGAACATAAATCCTTTATTTAAGACCGAGCACATCTTCTGCATCAAGAGTGGTCTCTTGTGCCTTACCAAACATTTTTTTCTTTCTGAGCTCATTCAAACTGTCATCCTAAAAATGTTTGACCTTGATATCTTCGATGAACGTGACACTTACTTCAATGCTAGCTAACAGCCCATCTTTCCCTAAGATACCCAACTGCATCAACTTAGACTCCAAGGTCTGAATTTTCTTAGACAAAGGCCGCTTGGATACACACAAGCAAGCTAGGCTACCCATACTTACCGCCTTTCGACTTAGCGTTTCTCCCACCACATTAGCCTTACACAGATGGTCTAGAATGGTGACTTCATAATCCTTAAGTAACTCCACCGACCTTTTTTGTCTCAAATTCAAATCCGTTTGGGTGAACACATGTTGTAGACTACAATGATCCGTAAACACCTCACACTTGATATGATAGAGGTAATGCCACCAGATATTAAGAGAAATCACTACCACTACCAACTATAAATCATGTGTTGGGTAATTCCTCTCATGCATCTTAAAATGTCGTGATGCATAAGATATAACATTCTTATCCTGCATTAACACAATACCTAAGACCTATTGTGAAGCATCATAATATACAATAAAATCCCTACCTTCCACCCTTAGAGCTAGAATAGGTGTTGTGGTCAAGAGACTCTTGAGATTTTAAAAAATTCCTTCACACTTTCCAGTCCATTTACGAGGTTCTTTTTTCCTGTTCAATGTAGTCAGATGTGTGGCAATAGAAGCAAAATTCTTTACAAATAGACGATAGAAACTAGACAGCCCTATAAAGCTCCTAACTTTATTCATAGAGTTAGGACAAACCCAATTCTTAACCGCTTCACTCTTTTGGGATTTACCGTTAGCCCTTCTTTTGAAACTACATACCTCAAACAGGCAATCGATGACAACCAAAACTCACACTTGGAAATATCGATATAATTTTTGCTTCCAAAGAACACCCAGAACAATAAGGAGATGTTTGGCATGCTCTTCCTCTATTTTTGAGTAAACCAAATGTCATCAATAAATACCATGAAAAATTAATCAAGGAAGGGTTTGAAAACACCATTGATTAAACTCATGAAAGTTGTACACACATTTTTAAACCAAACGAAATAACTAGAAACTCATAGTGCCCATAGAAGGTTCTAAACATTGTCCTGGGCAGGTCCTCAGTACTTATCCTTAACTGATGGTATCTAGACCTCAAATTATTCTTATAGAAAACTAGCGCACTTTTGCAATCGGTCATTGAGATGATCTATTCGAGACAATGGATACATATTTCAAATGGTGACCCTATTCAATTGACGATAGTTTATGGACATTCTCATGCTACCATCATTTTTCTTAACAAACAAGATAGGAGCACCACATGGTGAAGCAGTGAGACGAATGAATCCCTTATCAAGAAACACTTGAATTTAAGTCTTAAGCTCTCTTAGTTATACCGGAGCCCTGTGATAAGGAGGAATAGAATTGAGGCGGGTACCAGGTTCCAAATCAATGCAGAAATCTATATCACTATCCGGTGGCATACTAGGTAAATCAGTAGGAAACACTTCCCTAAATTCTGATACCACAAGAATAGACTCAATATAGGGAGATTCAACCTCAACATCTCGAATATGTGCCGAATAAGCCAAAAAACCCTGCCCTACTAGTTTCCTAGCCTGAATGGAGGATATAATCTTAGCTTGCTTTAGATTGTACACCCCTTCCCATTCTAAGTTTTTCCTTCACAGAAATCTAGAGTCACAGACTTAGCATTGCAATTAAGCACAACATAATAAAGACACAACCAAGTCATAGCTAAGATTATATCAAAGTCATTCATATCCAAAATTAATAAATCAACCCAAGTCTGAAAACCCATAAACAAGATAAGACAAACACGATAGACATGAGAGACTTTGGCAGACTTTCCAACTGGGGTGGAAACATGGATGGGGCATCAAGTACATCCCAAATAATATAAAATTTCCAGGAAAACTGTACGGACACATAAAAATAAGTAGAACACATTCGCAAACCGGTCAGAGACAAAAATAATTCATGTGATCATAGCATCAGATGCCTTTGCCTTGGCCTTGCCCGGAAAGGCATACCACTAAGCCTTATCATATTGATGGGCGACTTCCTTTCCTGGCTGCATTATACCTCTGCATGCATTACCATTTTCGCGATCTCCACGACCTCGCTGATTTACTCCTCGCCTACCTTGTGGATGCTTCAGATCATTATTATCATTTCCCACCGGTACCACTACTCTAGACTGTTGCTGCATGGAATCTATCATGCGTGGGTGAGGAAAATCTCTCCTTATATGCCCAGGTTCTCCACAGTTATTAAGTGCGATCAAAAGATGACATGTTGGTCGCCGAAGGTGCAATTTCGTGTCTATCCTGAATCAAATTCTGAGATGAAGTTTCTGAGTAATTACTTGTAGAAGCGGGCATATCGTACTGAATTAGACGCGATTCAAGTGTTGGCCTACCTGAACCTCTGGAAAACCCTGAAAATTACTTGAATGTTTGGCTTTCTTAGCAAATGCCTTAATTTTACTGTCTTGCCTCACCCCCTCCACATTCTTCATAAACTCTATTATCTCATTGAATCTTTTTCATGTAGAGGTCATACAAATAGAAAATATCTACATTTTAGAATTTAGTCCCTTGACAAATATGTGTATCCTCTCTTCCTTAGTAGTCAGCAATTGCATAGTATATATCGACAAGGCATGAAATTTAGCCTCGTAGCAGCCACAAACATACCATCTTGTTTCAAAGCCATGAAATAATCTTTTATGTGGTCTCTCAAGGTACGAGGCACATACTTTTCCAAGTAAAGAGCATGGAATTGAGTCCTAGTGGGTATAAGGATGAAGATATGCATTCCATATAAGTTCTCCGCCACTGCTTAGCCTCGCCCTGAAGTTGGAAAGTCACAAACTCTACACCATGGTGATGGACAATTCCCAACTTCTGAAGCTTGTAATAACAATCTAGGATGAACTCATAAGTGTCCTCACTCTCGGAACCATGGAACACCATCGATTTAAATTTCAAGAACATAGTCAATATCTCATGTTTATTACCCGTCATAACAGGACCCAAAAAAGGACGGAAGAAAGCATCAATACCTATAGTTCCACCCACCTTGGGTACAATGATAGCAATAGGAATATTGGCGGGAGCTTGAGTTGCTTGAATAGAAGGAAGCACTCCAGGACAAACCAATCCTTTTAGGAATGACATACCTGATGAGATAACATAAGGTCTAAGGGGGGAATACATGTGGTCTCAGCCTGAACCTCCTCCTCTTGTCCAAACATTCTCCTCATCCTCAACTTCAATATTCTCCTCTTCCTCAACCTCAACATTCTTCTCTATCTCTTCATGATAAGCATGAGAAATCTCATTTCTGGAGAATGTGAAAGTCAATGTACAGAACTCTAACAAGGATCATAAGAATAAAGGAAATGGTCACAACTCAATTAAACATAAGAAATTCTAAAGGACTAGTCTAAGTCCGAAGATGTGGACATAAACAAAAAGAGAATTCATGGCTGCCCAAAAGAACTGACTCACCCTTGAATTCGAGTGGATCACTAGTCTTCTTAATGAAATTTTTCATGCTTTTAAAAACAACTTTTTTTCTTTTGGTTTGAGATAATTTTTCAACACTTAGCTTTAAAAAAGTTATTTTGGAATCAATGTTCCCTTTTCTCGTTCAAATCTTTTTTGGGAAATCTTAGTTTCCTCTTAACTTAAATGTGAAAACGTTTTTAAACTTTTAGGGAATACTTAGTTCCCTTATAACATTTGAGAAATGAACTAAACTTTTTACTCTTCACTTAACTTGAAAACTTGTCTTAATCAACACTTTAGTAAATACTTAGTTCCCATATATTTCTTTTCAATAAAACACTTAAACTTTTACTCTTCACTTTAACTTGAAACTTGAGACTTAAAACAAAGTTAAAAACGTTTAATAAAGACTCTTGAAAAACTTTAACAACTTTGCTTTTACTTACATATTAACTTTAGACTTAACTCTTGACTTCTTTGATTTTTATGGTAACTTTTCTTAAATTGGATTATGGGTTCAAGGTTATGATTTGTGTTCTTTGATGATTTCTAGGTGTTTAGAAATCATTTGAAGTAATTAGAAACATTGGAAGGTGTTAATGTACCTTAGGAGGACTTAAAAAGTCTAAACTACAAAAGATGGGTGAAAAACACTGATCTGGGTGTGTTTGGAGCGCGTCGCGCCAGCCCCAAGTGACTGGGGCTCATTTTGGGCACAAAGCAGCCACGCCACCCCAGCCTTCCTTGATTTATTGGGGCGCGACGTGCCAGGCCCTTCCCAGGTGTGTCTGATGAGTTTTTCAACTTGTTTTCTTATCTCAATTCCTCTAAAGTTCTTTCTCTACACCCTTAGGATCATTAATACCTTCAATACTTAGTAGAAATAACTCGAAAACAACATCGGAAAGTACGAATCAACATCAATGAACATTCAAACAACTCAACCAAATAGAAATTTGATAAGATTCATCAAGAATTCACTTCTAATCGTGTAAACAATTATAAAACCATTAAATTGAAACAAGATTGGTGTGTGGATGAATTTACCCAACACGAAAAATCTCACATACTTTGATAGGGATCACCCCCGACAAATTTCACTCAAACTTCCTCGGTGTTCTTGGTGAAACCTTGCTCTTTCTCCCTTTTCCTTCTTTCTTCTTTTTTCTCCAATCCCTAAGCGTAAAGTTAATTTATTAATATGAACTAAAACTAGTTTTTACCTCAAATAAATACTTAAAACAAAATAGGAAATAAATAGTTGAAAACACTAGTTTGCCATTCCTTAAATCTGGATTGGAACCTTTCTTAATCCAACAACCCAAATTTCGATAGGCATATATCCTTCATACGATATCAAAAATACGCAAACTCGGCGGAGTTGGAAATATCTCTCGATGGGATTTCCAACTATATCAAGAACTTCCTCTAACTCATCCTGAGTTAGAAGTTATGGCTGTTTGAAAATAACCAAAACTAACTTCTTAAACATAGAAAAAATTCTAGATTTTTCCTTTTTTTTAAAAAAAGTGATTATTTTTATTTTCTTAGCCTATTCTTAGCTATTACGAGTTACGAGATGTCACAATATGTCTCCATTGGGAACATTCGTCCTCAAATGAGATTTCTTTCAATAGTAACCTCAAGTTTAACACTCAACAATCAAAAGCAAGTAAGAACATGCTTACTCATAGTTTATAAAGTACTAAGAAGAGAATTAGTACCTTGATCTGCATTCTCTCCGGATTCAAAGAGATGTGGATATATTTTTTTCGTATCCTCTTCAGCTTCCTAAGTCGCTCCTTCAACAAATTGGTACCTCCAAAGGACCTTGGCTGATGCTACATCCTTTGTTCTCAACTTGCGAACTTTGCAATCTAAAATCTGAACCAGAATTTCTTCATAGGATAAGCTATTGCTAACCCCAAACGTTTCAGTTAGTACAATTAATGAAGGATCACCCATTCACTTCTTCAACATGGAGACATGAAATACCAGATGAACTGCTACTAACTCTTATGGTAGCTATAACTAATAAGCTACATTGTCAATTCTCTTGGATATCCTATAAGGTCTAATATAACGAGGACTAATTTCCTCTTCATACTAAACCTCATAACACCCTTCATGGGGGAAACTCTCAGATATACCCAATCATGTACTACAAACTCCAACGACCTTTTACTAACATCTGTATAGGTTTTTTGACGACTCTATGTCATTTTTAACCTCTCTTGGATCACCTTTACCTTCTTTATGGCTTGGTGAACTAGATCTGGTATTATCGAACCTACTTTACCAACTTCGAACCACCCAATAGGAGATTTGCATCTTCTCCCATAAAGAGCTTCATATGAAGCCATTTGGATGCTCGAATGGTAATTGTCGTTGTAAGCAAATTCAATGTGAGGAAGGTGATCATCCCAATTAAACTTGAAATTAATCACACAAGCCCTAAACATATCTTTTATGGTATGGATAGTACACTCTGCTTGCCCATCCGTCTGAGGATGAAGAGCAGTGCTTAAGTCACATTTGAACCCAAACCTTTCTGGAAAGACTTCCAGAACTGAGCAGTAAGTTGCGCACATCTATCTGAAATGATCGACACTGGGATTCCATGAAGTCTCACCACCTCCTGAATGTAAAACTTTGCATAATCCTTTGCCGATTGAGTGGTCTTTATCGGCAAAAAGTGGGATGATTTTGTCATTCGATCGAAAAATCACCCAAATTGAATCATGTTTCCTGCGAGACCTTGACATGCCTATGATGAAGTCTATATTAATCATCTCTCACTTCTATTCTAAAAGTTTTATATTTTGTTCGAACCCTCCAGGCCTTTGGTGTTCCACTTTCACTTGCTGACGATTCGGACACTTGGCAACAAACTCAACAATGTCCTTCTTCATACCTTCGCACCAATATCTCTCTCTCTCAAATCATGGTACATTTTTGTGGAACCCGGATGAATGGAATATATAGAGCTATGAGCCTCATCCATGATCCTCTCTTGGAGTCCATGCACCCTAGGTACACACAATCTACCTTTGATACTTCATCACACCATGTCCCCCTTGTTCAAAAGTCAATACTCTTTGCTTATGAACATTCGCCTTCAAATCAATCAAAATGGGGTATTAGTCTTGATTTTATTTCACCTCTGACACTAGTGATGATTCAGCCCCACTTGTCACCACTATCCATCATTCTGTGGAATCCATAAGTCTAACTCCTAGGAGTTCAAGTCTGTGCACATGTTTGGCTTACTCCCTCTTTTATTACTCAACATAGGTAGTACTCCATGGATAACCTTCTTAAAGAATCAGGAACCAGATTAGCCTTACCTGGGTGGTAAATAATACCATGTCACAATCCTTTAGTAATTCTAACCACCTCCTCTGTTTGAGATTTAGCTTTTTCTAGGTGAACACATATTGTAGGCTCTTATGATCAGTGAATATATCAACATGAATGTCATAAAAGTAGTGATGTCATATCTTCAAGGTGAATACTACAACAGCCAACTCTAAGTCATGGGTTGGGTAATTCATCGCGTAAACCTTCAACTGTCTGGAGGCATAAGCTATAACCTTGTCATTCTACATTAACACACAATCTAATCCCACTATACATGCATCAAAGTACACTACAAAACCTTGATTACCCTTTGGTAAGATAAAAATTGGAGCAGTAGTCAACCTCTTCATAAACTCTTGAAAGTGTTTCTTAAAAGCTTCAGACTATTGAAATTTAACTGTCTTCTGAGTCATCCAAACCCAGGAAAATTCTAACATCAGTTGGAGACATGGGTCTAGGCAAACTCTATACTTCTTCCATCTTTTGGGTATCAACTCTAATTCCATCACCGAAAACTATGTGGCCCAAGAATGCCACAGACTTAAGCCAAAACTCACACTTGGAGAACTTGGCATACAACTCCTTATCTTTCAAAGTCTGAAGGACTATCCTAAAGTGGCTAGCATAATCTTATTCATTCCTTGAATATATTAGTATTTCATTAATGGAAATGATGAAAAACATGTCTAGATAAGGTTTGAAGATATTGTTCATAAGATCCATGAACACTTCTGGTGCATTGGTCAACCCAAAAGACATGATCAAAAACTCATAATTCCCATATCTAGTTCTAAAAGTCATCTTTGGAATGTCACATTCCTTAACCTTTAGCTGATGGAGCCATATCTGAGATCAATATTTGAGAAACAGGTGGCACCATGAAGTTGATTGAAAATATCATCTATCCTTGGAAAAGGATACTTATTCTTGATGGTAACATTATTCAGTTGGCAGTAGTCTATACAAATCCTAAGGGAACCATATTTCTTACTTACAAACAAGACCAGAGCGCCCCAAGGTGAGACACTTGGTCAAATGAAACCTTAATCTAACAGATCTTTCAGCTGTTCTTTCAACTCCTTTAACTATGCAGGTGCCATTCTATATGGTGGAATAGAGATAGGACGAGTATCTCGAGTGATGTCTATGCCGAAGTCTCTTTCTCTATAAGGAGGGACTCCAAGTAGATCATCAGGAAAAACTTCTAGAAACTCCTTTACTATAGAAACTGACTGAAGGGAAGGTATCTCAGCACTTGAGTCATTAACTTAAACTAAGTAATAGATACATCCCTTTGAAACTAACTTTCTTTCCTTAAGATACAAAATAAAATGACCCTTAGGCACGGTTGAACTACTACTCCACTCTATGACTGACTCATTAGAAATCTGAAACTTGACAACTCAAGTTTTACAGTCTATTGATGCATAACAGACATGAAGTTAGTCCATACCTAGAATGACATAAAAATCTACCATTTCTAACTCCACTAGGTCAACCATGGTTTTCTTGTGATTGATAGAAATTGGAGAATCAGGATAGACTTTTTCCTCTAGATCAAAAGTCTTTAACATGTGTAGAAACACAGAGGGTTTCACAAATTTTCTCATGGAGAATGTCAAACTTGTTCGCAACATAAGGAGATACACAAGATAAACTTGCTCTTGGATCTAGCAAAGCATAAACATCAAAATTAAATACTTTGTTAAGACCAGTGACAACATCTGGAGAGTTCCCTTGTTCTTGGAGGCTAGTGTTTGCATAGAGGTGGTTTGTCCCTCCATCGGAATCAGAAGTGGATCCTCTAGGTGAAGCCCTATATGGTAGAGCAATAGATGAGGATTGGGATCTATTGACCGAATTTCCAGTTCCTTTCCTGTTCTCCACACCCTTAGGACCATCAATACCTTCAAGAACTACCTCTTACTCATCCTGAGCTAGAAGTTATGGTCGTTTGAAAATGATTAAAACTCACTTCTTAAATTTTGAAAAATTTCCAAATTTTTCCCTTTCATTCAAAAAGTGATTTTTTTAGTTTCTTAGCTATTACGAGTTACAAGATGTTATACCTAGATCATGACAATTTGTGTTCAAACCGTTATGGCGATCGACATGTCATTAGAGTGGGGCGTTTGAGCATTTGTTATAGCGGTTGTGCAGGTTCTATAGTGGTTTTACATGCGATATAGTGCTTGTGCATGTTCTATAGTGAGTTAAGTCGAGGTCTTATGTAAAAAAAGTCCGAAAAGCTCTTATTTTTTGCAACTTCAATCTTTCCCTCAATAGAAGTGATTTAGGGTGGTTCCCACTTGATTTTCCATCAAATACACCGGTAAAGGTAAATTCATTACTCGTCATGTTGTAATTTGATTCTTAAACCTCAGAATATAGGATATTTCTCTTGGAGAGGGTTTTGACTTAATCTAATGATGGAAAAAACTCTAAATTGGATAAAATGATCATAATTGTTTGGGGTTAGGATTTGTGTTTAATTGAGATATTGTTAGGATAACTTTGATTAATTGTTGTGTTTTATTATTTGTTTAGACCAAGAACAAGTCAAGGTATTTTAAAAAAGGGAAGCTTGGGTTCTTTAGAGTTTCAAAGATTGATTCGAGGTAGGTGATGATTGTGCATTTTTCAAGATATGTATGTATGCATGCATGCATGTCTAGTACTTGTGTGATGCATGTTGGGGAAAACATAGGGAAGGATATGAAATGACATCAAGTTGATAATATCATGCAATGAATCAGTTTACTTTACTTATGGTTTCAAGTGTTAGTATTCATTGTGATTGTGATTGTGCATTCTTGGGTACCACACTGGTATAGAAATACTAACACTTTCCTAGGACCGATATGTGTGATTGTGATCATATGGAAAATGTTCCAGGTGTTGGTTGATTAAGATATTTTGAATGAGAGTCTATGTGTTCGTGATTGTTATTAGAAATAATGTACCAATGTTTACTAAGTTATAGTTGTTTGTTTATATTCGTAGTTTGGAATTGGTTGTGTGATCCTACCAGTACATTGTGGGTGTGTACTAATACTGCACTTGCTGTTTTTTTACTGAATATAAGACATTCAGACGACTGATACGAGACCTCATTTAAGAGATCCTTGACTTCAAGGGTGAGCCACTCTTCTAGAATGTCATGAGTTCCTCTACTACTTCTTGTCCATTATTCTGGACTCTGATTTTAGACTATTAGTTTATGTTTCAAGTTTTTGGAGTTGCAACACCATTATTAATTAACTAAAATTTCTAGGGATTGATTTTCATAAATGAGTTGACTTTTGATTGACTTTATAGAAACTCAATCCTTTTATCACATTTTAAGTTTCTGTTAGTTGTTTTCTTTCATAAATTTGGTTTTCATAACTTTGTCTTGATGGGTTAAGTTTGGTTAGTAATTGATCCTGTTAGTGGAAGATATATGCATATTTGATATATGTGGCTGCAGCCTAACCTCAGATTCTCACAATATATAACCTCAAAAAAATAATAATAGTTATCCTCCCTCACCATTTCCACCTCTTTCACCAATGCCATAAATAGAACACGTTTTCAGTATTTAGAATTCGTATACCATGTAAAAGTAGTAGGTAAGGGACCATTATAATTAGCTTACAAAAATAGCCTTCGAGCTTTTGGATTGTGGTCTTATATCAGTAATTTTAAAGTTGCTTTATAGTAGTTTTATTTATTTTAAAGTTAAAATAACAAAAATAAATCAAGTCATAATTTAAAAATCCTACTACCTTTTATGATTAAGTGTGCATTATGAACATATATATACTAGCTGGTATTTTTTGTGTTTTTTTATGTGACACTGTTTAATTTAATTTTTTTTATTAAAAAAATAAGGGAAATTTTTTCAAAATGTCAACATTTTAACATTTAAGAGGACTCATTAGCAACACTTTCAATATTTAGTAAAAATGTCAAATTTTAATTTATTATTATATTATTTATGTTTTTATCATTTATTTTTATTTAAAGAATATAATTATTTAATAACAAAAGAGAGAAAATCAAGGAAGAGAATATTTCAGGAAAAGGTAAGGATCACTTAATTTTCTCATCAGTTACATTTTAAAATAAAATTTAAACTTTGTTCTTTTTTCTTCTCTCGAATTTTTACCTTTTTAAAATTATATTCATTCGACAATATATTTTATTTATATATATATTATAGTTTTTTATTAGTTTGTATTTATTCCAATTGTTATGCCGAATAGATCTATATAGTCATTTTAAAAAATATATTTGTACATATATTTTTTCTCCTATATAGTTATTTTTTCTTCAAAAATATTGTATGTATTCATTTCAATATGTATTTTATTTGTATTTCTATTTATTCTAGTTTTTATTTAGAATTTTGTATAATAATATATACAATACAAAAAATTAGTAAGATGAAAAAGTGAATGAAATATAAAATTGAAAAGAAATAATTGAATATTTGTTGTACTCGTTCTTAAATAAAACACATAACTAGTTGACAAACTTTTAGAATAAATTCAAATTAGAAAAAAATGTCGAATTCATAAACAATGCAACATAATTTTTTAATGAATACAACTATTAATCGTAAAAATACATACTAACTAAAACAGTATCAAAATTCAATATACACTTCCAAATTTATGAATACAAAAAAAAATAAAACTATGAAATACAAAAATAAATACTAACTGTGGTACATTGACATAACTATCACAAAACAAAAACAGAATACTAAATGAATATATGAAATACAATTCCAAATCTATGGATACAAAATACTATAAAACAATGAAATACAAAAATATATACTGACTAAAACAGCAACAAAATTCAATATACGCTTCCAAATCTATGAATACAAAAAACATTAAAACTATGAAATATACACAATCAAACTCATATAATGTGTTACATTGACATAACTAACACAAAAAAAATTGAACACAAAATACAATAAATATATGAAATAGAAAAATAAATATTAACTATAACATAATAAAAATTCCATATACACTTCCAAACGCATTGTAACATGAATTTTTTTTAATCTTAAAAATTACTAAACAAATTAAACTAAACATGCAAAAAAAAAATATCTCTACTCCAACAAATTGGTCATCTTGAACTTCATGGTTATGAATTTGTGTAGGATTTTGTACATCGACGAATTCATGCATTTTTCCCCGTCGTATATCCTCCTTAGATTAGAAGCGGAACCTACATTGTTGTTTAATTCTTGAGTGAAAAAAAATGATGAAAAATCGGGAGAACTTTGTTTATTTTGTCCAAAACCTCTAGTAACTCTCTTGAAAACATCGATTAAAAAGAGAATTTTGTAGTCTCAAACCCTAAAAAATGTTTTAAGAACAACAACAAAACAAAAAAATTTAAAAAAACCACTAAAATCAGTAAGTAAATAAATAAGGAATCTGAAAAACATAATACCCAAATCAATGTAAATCTTCAAATCAAATCTTGCAACGAAACTAAATGAGAAAAATAGAAAATATTAATATATTGAATCGAAAATCTGTGAAATTAATTTGAAAAAATGTTAGAGAGAGAAATTGAAAAGAAGCGTAAGAAAAGAGAGAAAAATCTGGAGATTTGATTAAGAAGAAAGTAAGAGAGAGAAATTGATAAGCTTAAGAAAAGAGAAAGAAAAATTAAAATGACGTTAATATCCATACAATTACATAAATATAAGTAAATATAAGTCATAACCTTTTTCATTATTTTATCACTTTGTAAAAAATGAGATGATTCGTTCCAATTTTTATCAACTAGGTCATTATTTTTGTTTGTTATACACCGATTGTATTTTATTATAAGTTACAATCATGTTTATATGAAAATATCATAATAATTTTTCTTTCGAAAAACTAATCAAATTTATATGATAATCATATATATAATTGTAATATTGGCCCCGTAATATATATAATCACATAGTTATTGAAATTCTAATTAAAAATTCACAAGTAGTTATGTTTGTATTGAATCGAATGGAACGATTAGTATTGCTATACATGAAAATCAACTTGTGGTAAAAATCATTATAAGCTACATTTTTTTATTACAATAATAAACTTGTGGCTAAAATATTTCGTCTTTACAAATAATGTAGGTACATTAAGCTAACGTTTGTCACAAATTTTAATACTCAATTTTGATAATATTTGTTTAGCTACACCTACAATATTGTGTTCTAAATAACCTATTAACCTTTTTCCAGGGCTAAAAGGTCATTATTGTTACAACAAGTTTCAACACGTGATAAAAATTAATAATTAGCTACAAAATTTTATTGTAGCACAAATTCAATGGCTATTTCATTTAACTATTGTAACAATTTTTCGTAACTTCACACAAATAAATTTATTTATCCATAATATTTTATTTCAGATATTTTATTGTGGCTAAAATATTAATACTGCTATGATAAATTTAACAAGTGGAAAAAAATCAATTAGTAGCTATGAGATTTTGTTATAGCAAAAAAGTCGTGTCTGTATTATTTAACTGTTGCCACATTTTGTCATAATTTACAACAATTTTTTTTATAGCCATAAAATTTTGGGTTAAATGATTTTTGTGGATAAAAGGTTACTATTGCTATAATAAATTTCATCGTGTGACATAAACCTATTATCAATTACAAAAATTTATTGTAGCAATAAAGTTGTTGCTATTTAGTCATATTATTGTCACAATTATTAATAACTGTAGCAAATTTGAAAAATTAGCATTGCTAGTTTGATTTTCATGGCTAACATTTATTACAAATTTTTAAATAGCGGTAAAATTAAAATTTTCGAGGCTATGAGTAAGTTATAGCTACAATTTTTGAATTCTTAGCGTAGGTTTCATGTCTATAAATATATATTGTCGTACTGAGTATAAAGTTTTTTGTTCACAATCTAAGATGAAAATTGGACATGTCATCAGTACGATTGTAGCACAAGATTATATGTAGTTTATCTTGATTATTGGAATGGTATAGTTTGAACTTCTTGTGCTAGTGCATTTTGTATGTATTGAATAGGACCAAGTAGAGATAGTTGTTGTAGACTGACTGATAAAAGCATATTCTCTAAACTATTTAATTTACTTATATTATTAATCCAGATATAACTATTATGAACAATAAATGTTAATTATTGTTTTGATTTATTAAAATGTGAGATTCTGTGATGGGTCAATATGCCTGGTAGATTCGATGATAATAATAATATATATTGGTGAAATATTAGTTGATGAAATTCATGTCTTGATATATGGATTGATGATATGCATGTTCTTTTGAGAAGCTTATAAGTTTTAATAGTGTCAAACCTTGCAACTGGATTCATGCATGCGACACATGTAATAAGTTAAGCAATGCTCTAAAGAAAATTAATTTTTGAATTAAATTCGTGAGTAATTTAATTCATTTAATTAGTATCTGTAATATATACATGAAAAATTGCATAAGTGTTGAGTGGAAAATTTTGAAATATAAATAGAGTGCAATTACAAATTTCTAGGGATATTATTATGATAAGAACAATACAAATTAATTATTTGGAATTATTTTCATAATAGGAAATCTCAGTAATTAATTTTGTGGTACCTACTGTACCCATTTTAAGTAGAACTCAGAATCTATTCTAAGGAAAGAAGGGAGAAGTATGTCTTTCTCTATTCTTACGAAAGAGAGAAGTATGTCTCTTTCTCAATTCGTAGGACAAGGAAAAGTATGTGTCTTTCTCTATTCCAAGGAAATAAAGAAGTACATTTTTTTTTCTATTCAAAGGAAAGGAGAAGGATGTGTATTTTTCTATTCTAGGTAATGAAGAAGTACTTATCTTTTTCTATTCTAAGAAAAAAACTCATCTCCTCCTTGGACTAGGAAGAAATCTCTTTATTCTTCTAACCCTTGAAAAATAATAAGTTTTCTATACGATACTTGCCCACCCAAGTGTTAGGAGACTCCGGAAGAGAACTTGAGATCATTGTAGAAGACTGCAGAGTTGCCATTCAGTTTATTGACTAACTTGTGGATTCGTTTGAAGGTATCTGCTCACACTTCAAGAGGTAATTATTGAATTAAATTTTAGAAAGTTTATGCTGTCATGCCCCAAACTAGAGGAGGCGTGACTGTCACTCGGCACATTGTGCAATCGAGTTAGCCACTGAAACATACCAACTGACTTAATTGTGGACCTAGAAAGTCGAGAAACATGGCATCTGAAAAATTAATTCTGCACCATTAGGGTTATAACCTGAATAACAACTTATAAAGATAAAGGTAGACTAGCCAAAAATGATATAATACTAGTTGGCCGACGAGGCTGAAATTTAAGAACATACACACATATATACATACGTACATACATATTTATACATGTCAAGCCTATGTGGTTGGAATTTGGAAGCTGCAAAAAGAAACCCAGAATATTGTGTCAACAATAGCCTCTACGAGTGTCATAAGCATTGATCGATACAAGGCCCCGACTCTACCCAAAATGTACAACAAAAGTTAACATCCTATGAGAACTCCAGGAAGAGGAGGAACTTACCAACTCACAGTTGAACCTCGAATTCTAGTGAAGGATTCGATTAGAATCCCTACTTGGACTTGCACGTATTAAACAAAAAATGTAGTGTCCCAGGACGTTAGTAAGGATAAAGATGTACTGGTATGCAAGGCAGAAAATAGAATCATGAATAGTTTCTACAAAAGGGTAATAAAGATACCACCTGAAATCGAAACTCTGATAACCTCCATGATTGACATCCTACATTATATAAACTAAATATGTGTGTATGCTCGCATAATTTATGTCGTGAATATATATATATATATATATATATATGCAAATGTATGCCATATGCAACCACGTGCCAGCAATGGTGGTGCCTTCTGGTAACGAACCATCATATTCACCAACTTGTGGCCATCTGTGTCTCATACGTATAAATATAGGCAATAGGCCCCCATACTTTAAATTATAGCTTGAAAGTAGAATGCATAACATGTAATGTCATGGATCTTAATGCATTTGTGTTACCTGAATCATGTTGTCAATCTTAGCTCGTGGGTACTCTTGTCCTCATAATCTCTAGTCACTTTCGCCTCACATGTAAATATCTTGTATAACCATATGCTTGTAGATTTAACTAGACACTTAAGTCAAATTACGAAATGTAACTTTGAGAATGTTCATAAAGATCTCAAGGTTCTTCACTTAGTATTCATATAGGTTTCTTAGTAGTTTGTAAAAGAAAATATTTCATAAAACATGTCCTTTAGTAGTTTAATCATACGAGTTACATTTAAGAGTTTCGAAAATTGACATACTATTTTTTAAATTTTTTTAAAAAATGAAGAAAGCAACAAGGAAGGAGGATTGATTTCAAAATCTTAATGTTCTTCCCTAATATTTCTAAGTTACAACACCTAAAGAAGAAGAAGAATATACACGGGGACCTACCATCAAAGGAATCGACAAAATGACACATAGACGCCAAATAACCTATATAACCGAATGAGTGGAATATTAACATAATAGAATCACGAAATACGTCAGGTGCAATGCTAATGCATTTCACAGAAGGTCTTTCTAACAATAGAATAGTAAAACAACCTCTGACGATTTAGGATTCTAAAATTCATGCTCAAAGTAACGCCTAGCCTTAACATACCTCAAATTCAGGGTATTGTGATATTAATGCGGACTGTACCCCTTCCTTAGAATAGGTAATCTACAAAAAAAATATGTTACACAACCATTACAGGCAGAATATTTACACATCAGGGTCAAAGTAGCAATTTAGAGCTTACTAGCAAAGTGATTAGCTTGCGAGACCCTTTTTACATGTATGTTTCACTATATTTTCTTCTCCAAATTACAACCCCAAATTAGTGGCATCACAAACATTTTTTTGCAGAAGCTATTAACAAGTGAAGGACTACACAATATTCAACAACAACCAAATAGAGTATGCCTGAACAACAAATAAAACTCGGAGTATTGTCAATTCCCTCTTTTTCAACCCCAAAATAACAAATATTTTATACAATCCTATAATTGTTCAATATAATCATAATAACTCAAACTCACTGCTTTCGGTCACCATCTTATGAGTTCGTCTAATAGTTACATTTGGAATCATGTCTTTCTCTTCATAAGCAATAAGAAATTAAAACGGCAAAAATTTAACTTAAACTTGATGAAGCGTATAATATTTTACATCTATTGTCTATAATAAACAGTATCCTCAAATACAAGATGTTGAATCAAGAAGAAACAATTTGAAAATTCTAATTCCGTCTATTCGTAACAACAACATCAGAAAATCCTTCAAAACAGCCCAACATCACGTACTATCCAAATATAATTTTTTCCGCCGTCTATTCGTGTTCTTGCTTATATATTGTAGTTGTAACTTTAAATCACTCAATAAAATAAAGTGTGAGAATTATTACGTCCAAAAACCAGCAATACCACTTAAAATTATACTCCTTCACCATGAAGAATCCTTCAAATTACAACCAAAGAGAAGGAAAGAAGTAACATAATCTTCATGAACATTCCGAGGGTGAAACCACATTGAAATCTTGTAGATCTTTGTTTGGATGATAAGGTAACCTTTAGAGTGGATTTATGAACGTTTTATTCTTATTTTGGTTGAAAAAGATAAGATAAGATCAAGGAGAAATCAAATCTTATAAAGCTAAATCAACATAGGAGCTAGGGGTCCACCTTCATGTGCTTGCTTGTGTAGTCTCACTAAAATCTAAATATCTCTCGATTCTGAAGACAAATGGTTTTGTGCGTTAGAAATTAGAAATGTATACTTTGATTTGGTACATTGGGTTCTCCAAAATCTTTATAGTTTGGGATAAAACTATGAGACATTTAACCCAAATTTTAGAAAATTTATCAAAGAAATTAGTAGCTCTAACTTTTGCCGACTTTTTATTTCCCAACTTGCTTGACTTCAAAACTTAAATTATGATCATTGAAAATAAAACATCCTTATTAGCATATAATACACTTTTTTTCTTACCCCAAAGGTACTGGATAACTTGACTTTCCAAACGAGGAGGTGTCAAAAGAGTCTTTAGCTCGAACTTGTTTAAGGGCATCCTTGACCCATAACATTAATATAATTGTATGATTTTTTTTACCTATCCTTTGAAACCTTATTCACCTGAAATGATGCACCAAATCATATAAGTCTTATACACTCATAAAATGATACATGTATTATGCGAACGAACCACAAGGTCTCACATATGTGCTTTAGCATGATTGTAGGTGTTCTAGCATAAACTATGTGTTACCTATTATTCATGTAACCAATATGATATTCGTATGCCTCCGTTTTGCATATAGTTTTCCAAAAAAAAATCTACTTGATCATGTGTCATAAAGTCCTTTATTAATTGTATCAAGAGTATCTAAAGTAATCTAGCGTAACATCCCGTCTTAGAAAGAGATAATAATAGGAAGAACTAATTTGGAAAGATTCAATTTGGAAATTTTGCAAGTTATGCTTAAGATGTGAGTTTTGGGTCAACCTCATTTGGCCATAAATTTTAGTACATGACGAGTTAGGTAGCCCGTAAGATACCAAATGAAAGGTCTTGAAATTCTCTTTTTTAAGGCTATGCCATCCTAAGGTGTTGCTAAATGTAATATAAGAAATTGAAAGATTTTGTTGAATTGCTACACCACCAAGTTTGGTAGATTTTGAGTTTGGATGATAGAGATATGCTCGTTTGAAGTTTGCATGTCCAGTTAAGTAAAGTTGCCCGAATTGATAAAGGGTATTTTGGTCTTTTTCTTATCCCATCAGATTAAAATTGTTTTTAGTAATATTGGGGTCAAATATGATTTGTTAGTTTCACAAATCCTAAATTATGCTTAGTGTTTTAGAAGAAAGTTCAAGAAGAGGAAAAAAGGAGAAACGAAAGAAAAATCAAGATTTCTTGCTAATTGAGGAATTTTTTTGCCAAATAGAGGTATTAAGTTTTCATAGTGATGAGTTCGTTAACCCACACGCCAATCATGATTTACATTATCGAATTCATCCATAAATTGAGAAATTAAGTTCTAGATGAGTGTTCTTGAAGTGTTAGTCTCCATTCCATAATTTTTATGTTTAGTTGAGTTATTGATATGAGGATTTTGGTAAGAGTTGAGTAAATTGATAGTTCTTGAGTGGGTTTTATTGAAATTGTTCTGGTTTGTAATATTTCGAGAGTTTTTACCGAAGATGTTTAGTGAATATGAGTTGAGTTGAGTTTGGGAAAAAAACAAAAGATAGGGCAGAAATAACCACTACAACATTTTATGTCTACAACCACCCAAGAAAAGTGTGGCCTAAACTATGAAAAAGTGTGGCCTTTGATAAAAGGCCACACTTTTTCAGGGGTGCCTGAAAGTCCCGTAACCTTAGAGTTTAGGAAATACTTTTAAAGTGTTGCCTTAGGTTACAATAGTTCAATATATTCCACCAATGAATATATTTCACAAAATCAAATATAATATGTATTCAAACTTTTACAATAGTTCAAAAACTCTTCATCATCCACTTCAAATTTGTTCACCTCCATTTTTCTACACAAATCAGATTGCGATGGTTATAGAATAGGCAAGAAGTTCCATATTGCACATTTATTGAAGAGGCAAGAAGTCAAGATTGCAGTAGTTTATATAATCATTCATGCTTTAAATATCTGTCAATCTCAATTTACTATTTAGAGGTAACATTGCTCAATTTTCAAAGTGTACTTACTACTAAGTAACTTGGAAACTACATACTGTATTCCAGACTGCAAAACTATCTTCCTTAAAAGGCAAACTTCCCAACCTGCCCAACTATTCCAGATTCCAAAGACAATAATCATATTACAACTATTTTCCTTTGAAGTCAAAAATGCTTTTTAGCTTTTGGTTACCTAATGTCAATTAGACATTGTTATCAACCTTCAATACTCAAAACTATCTTCAATGCATTAATACACTCCTCAAACAGGTCATAGAATTATCTATCCCCAGTGTTGTTGAGAGTGACAGATAACTAGCCCTGTAATTTCCAGTAACTAAGATCTTTTCAATGTCATCCCTCCCTGCCCTGTAACAGCTTAAACTATCAGACCATCTTTTCGAAACACGTTAAGTTTTTAAAGGAATATGCTTGTGCCAAATAAAATTATTAATAGGATCCTTAGATTGTTTTTTCCTAACCTCTCCCAGACAGTAGATCTTCGAAATCCATTTTCCAAAAACAATAAATCATATTTTCCTTGAAGGCAAATACTTTTATATTTTCTGTCCCTAATTTTATCCAAACTTGTTCAATTGTTTATGGCCAAAAGACAGCCAAGGAATTGATGTTCAAAAAATCTTTGTTGTTCTATTCAACCGAACCACAATTCAAACAGTAGCAAACAGACTTGAAAAAATTACTTTTGCTTCATTGTAAATGGGTAAACCCCACATGAAGAATAGTTACAGTTTAAGCTTCATTTTCTCAGTAGTGAAATGTACACTTACATAACATTTTTCAACCAATGTCCCCCACCCCCAAAAAGGCAAACATAAACTTTCAACAACAACTATATTCAACAGAAACTATAGCACTCCAGAAAGCCAGATAATAGCAATAAATAGTTCCACACTGACTTAACATCCTTGAGATAATTCTCGATTTCAATCAATAGTGAAAAAGGTAAGAGAAGTGTAAAAGTAATTGGTAGCATCACAAGCCCATAAATAAATAAATAAAAGGATAGAAGCCGTTTGAATTCCAACCTTACCAAACAAGCCACTGAAAGCAACTAAAAAGAGAACTTTTAAGCATTTAAAGTGTTTCACCAGCATTCAACAATATTAAAAACCATATCGAGATCTCTTTTTCTTGATAGCAGTCAACTAATTACATACCTTTGCAACTCCAATTTTGAAAATATCTTTTTTTTCTGCTTCTATACCAATTTCATATTATTGCAGGATCCCTGTCACACTAGAATATAT
This sequence comes from Solanum habrochaites, assembly GCA_027704765.1. Lineage (NCBI taxonomy): Eukaryota > Viridiplantae > Streptophyta > Magnoliopsida > Solanales > Solanaceae > Solanum > Solanum habrochaites. The sequence continues at coordinate 4,502,148 of JAKWJA010002496.1, forward strand.
ATACAATGTCAAATATGATTGTTGGTGGAAAAGTAGCCAAGTAGAAGGAAAATTTTATGAGTTGAACAATAAGTGTAAGCCAATTCAACATCTACCCTATTAAAACAAAGCAACCTGACTATATAGTTGATCTTAGGCTTTTGTATAGAGAAATTGAAATTCAGATATTTCTCAATATAAATTTCATACCAGACATGCAAAAACTAGATCTACTTTATTGGCAATAGAAGATTACATCGCTTTAGGCTCTTCTAATTATAGAACCATTCACATGTCCTATAAGTTGGTGAAATACACATTTCAAGGAAACTAAATTTAATGATATTGGCCATTAAAATTAAAATGCAGAAACTTGATATCAATAAACAACATCAATACTTTAAATGAAATCGTTAATGCTTGTAAGACAACTTAAATAAGCACATGATTGATATAAAAAGATTAAAGTTTTCAGAACTATGGTGAAATAAACATTTCCATCCTCTACTAATCCTTCTCCACCCTGTTGCCTTTAAGATTTTGCTATACATATTTTCTTACAAATAAGTGTATTTCTTCTCTCATTTTTATAGGGGATATATGGAACCAAAATATGCAATGCGCGGCTACTTAACACCAAATGCAAAAATTTACAGCTTTGGGGTTGTTACACTTGAAATTGTGAGGGGGAGAAACAGTGCTAGTTGCAGGCCAAGTGATCAGACAGTTTACCTTCTTGATTCAGTAAAGCCTCAAACAAGAAGTTTCCAATTTCATTCATTGATGCACATGCCTAATAAACAGTTGCCATTGTTTTTTTACTTAAATGCCTTTTCTAATTTGATTGATATCTGCTGGTTCGATTGCAGGCTTGTGTATTTCAAGAGCAGGGAAATTTGATGGATATAGTTGATCCAAAACTTGGAACAGATTATTCTTGGACAGAAGCTAATTCCATTCTGGAATTAGCAATGATGGTTAGCAGTATCATTAGCAGTATCGTTATATTTTCCTTTTCCACAAAGAAAGAACTTTGTCAATCTAACCATCTAAGGGCTCCATCAGAATTGTTTTGTTGTCAACAGCACAAATGCAGAAGAGTAGAAGACTCGTGTTTAAGGCTCAGGGCACCCAGAAATCAACTAACAAAGCTAAATTACGAGCTAGACTTCCAAAATTAGTATAAAAAGACAAGAACATCAAAACCCTAAAGCTAAAATTTAGACTTTCAAAGATAGAATTCTTACCCGGTAAACCCTAAATCTGTCCGAAATCAAGTTTCGTAACAAGAAGTCTAAGAGAAAAGTGTGACAGAGAGACTTAACTTCAGTTCATCTTGCCAACAACCCCAATCAATTCCTTCTAAACAAAAAAATAAAAATTCATTCAATATGAAGAAGCTTGATGAAATCTTCAACTCTTACCTTGACGAAATCTTTAGCTCGGAGAAGAGAAAGCTCGGTCAGCTCGGTGAGTTCTGCAGCTCGATCTTCAGCTCAATCTTCAGTTCGATGTTCATCTCGGAGAAGAGAAATTGTGAGTTCTTCAGCTCGGAGAAGGAAAGGGAAGCGTGACTTGAAGGAAAAGCTCGATCGTTAGTAAAAGAAAGGGAAAGGGAAAGCTAGATCTTTAGCAAATGAAAGTGAAAGCGAAAGCGAAAGCTCGATTAATGTTTTTAATGTTTATTTTTTAATGAAAGGGAAAGGGAAAGATCTTCAGAAAAGGAAAGTCTTTTTGATCTATTATTTTTAATGTTTATTTTTTTGGCCAATAAAAATGGGAGGGAGAGTTAAAATTGTTGGAGGGAATATAAAATTTTTGTGAAAATTTTAAGGCCACACTTATAATGTGTTATTTTTACAATAATAAAAATAGGACATTTAAAAAGTGTTGGCATATATGTTAAAAATTGTTGCCAATTATGTCATTTTGTAGCAACACTTATAAAGTGTAGCTTATAGTATATTAAAGAGTACACTTTTCAAGTGTTGCCAATATTATCGTTGCTAAAAGTTAAAAAAATTGGCTACACTTTAAAAGCGTTCTCAAAAATACTTTAGGCAACACTTTAAAAGTGTACTCTAGAATTAGTGTGGTTGTAGACCTAAAATGGTGTAGCTAGAGATCCGGTCAGCGTCCCTGACTTGATCCCCAAAGAGTTACCTCTCTCTATGCGTCTAGGAGAGAGCACGGACTCCACTGTTTCAAAAATCTTTATTTGAAAACATTACCAAAGGAATATTGAATTCATTGGTGAAAATCATTTTGAAAAATAATTAAAAATTAGTCCATGATCACCATTTCACTAAATTCTTGGGTTTCTTAATAAAACCCTAATAAATTATTTCAAAACCTTGATATGAACACTTAAATTCATAAATAATAATGGGTAAATGAAGATTTAAGATTAGGAATTTTTACCCGAATATTTCTTCTCAAAAACCTTGTCCAAATCGTCATAACAAACCTCCCAAAACTAAAAATTAGTGAAATGGAATTCAAGTTTTTGAGGATATTTTTCCTAGGAATCCTCCGTAAACACGGACCCTTGTTCGTGAACGCGGTAATAGATCATAAAACAACTCCACGAATGCACTCCTACCTCCACGAACATGGAGGTCAACACATTCACCTTCCCCGAGCACGACCAATTCTCCCCGAATGTAGGGGTCCTAATATATTACCCTCTGTGAACGCACTCATAAGCTCTGTGAACGTGGAGGGTTGACATCTGCAACAAAGATGAGAAAATCAGCCAACACAAAATCCTTCGAAAGGATCCTCAGGATTTTTTCAGAACCCCATACATACAAATGATATACACAAATTGATTGTACTCAATTTTCTGGACCCAACATAACCATCAAAAAACGAATCTAAGGTACCCTTAACCCAAAACTTGTGAAAGTCAAAGGAAATGAGCATAATACCTAAAAAGGCCAAATCATGTTCGGGACGTCTAAAGATTCAATCAATACCACACCTAGGTCTAAAATTATCCCTCAAATCCAAATGAACTCTCGAAATTCCGATCTGAGCATCTGAACCTTTAATATTGACCAAAATCAATCCAAAGACTAAACTTTCACAAATATCCAACTTAAGCTCTCTTCAAGAAGACTCTGAATATGAGATTGACGACTCTCATTGACCAAATTCCACATTTTCGAACTGATGAAATTGATAAAATTTTATTTCGACACTCAAAAGTCTAAAAGACATCGAAAACCACTTTTTAACAATATTAGCCTTTCAAACTCTAAACTTATGAAAACCGATAAATTTTTACCTAAAGTTCCAAACCAACCCTCACAAATTAATCAAAAATAATTTGAGGTCAGTATCGGGACGAAAAAAATGTAAACTATCAAAATAACCTGCAAGTCCCACACAGATATGTCACGACCCAAAACGGATCGCGAGTGGCACCTACATTTACTCTCCTATGTGAGCGAACCAACCAATCTAATCCCAACATTTCAACCATAATAAACATAATACGACGCGGAAGACTTAAAACTCATTAACGAAATCAATTAAATAACTTCAAAATTTATCAATCATTATCCCCAAAATCAGGAAGTCATCACCACAAGAACATCTATCCTCAAATTACTAATCTAAGAGTATCTAAGAAGCTAAAATAAGTAAAAAGCTAGTCCATGCCGGAACTTCAAGGCATCAAGACATGAAGAAGATGATCCAGTCCAAGCTAGAAACATTAGCTCACCCTGAGATCCGACGTGATGAACACTGGCTAGAGTTGCGGTTGAGTTGAAGACGATGGCATGTTTGCTGCATTCCACAAATAACAAAGAAAAACAATTACAAGTAGGGGTCAGTACAAAACACGAGTACTGAGTAGGTATCATCGGCCAACTCAAAATAGAAAACAGTATATACCAACTAATATCATAAAATCAACTACAATACTCAACATGTAGCAACAACAAGTACTGTAATCATTAATAAAATACGCCAAGTGCACCCATGAGGACTCAAGCCTCAATACCATACTCATTTGGGAAAATAGGTTTATTAATTTGAGAATATTAACATATTTCAAGATTCATTCTCTTTCTAACCTGGTGTCAGAACGTGACACTCTGATCCTCATCATACTATCCTGGTGTCGGAACGTGACAGTCCGATCCTCATCATACTATCCTGGTGTCGGAACGTGACATCCGATCTATATTCTATCCTGGTGCCGGAACATGACACTCCGATCCTCATCATACTATCCTGGTGTCAGAACGTGACACCCGATCCATATTCTATCCTGGTGTCGGAACGTGACACCCGATCCATATTCTATCCTGGTGTCGGAACGTGACACCCGATCCTCTATTACTACCCTGGTGTCGGAACGTGACACCCGATCCTCTAACCTCATTCTTTTAGTTCATCAAGCCTTCTTTTATACTAAGGCATTATCATTAACAAGAGGTTTCTCAAGATTAGAATTCAATAGCCTAATCATGTTTATTTTATCACAATTATATATAAACACATCATGCATACACACACAATTAAGCATATAGAAGGGTTTACAATACTACCCAATACATATCGTTCGCTATTAAGAGTTTACTATGAAATAGCATAAACCATAACCTACCTCCACCGAAGAATTTGTGATCAAGCAAGCTATTCCTCAAAGTCTTTGCTTTCCTCTTCGTTCTTCTCTTTCTCTCGTTCGTTTCTCCCTTCTCTCTCTGTTCTTTCTATTTTTCTTATTCAAAACCCTTTTCTTTTACCCTAATAATCATATAATTAAGTATAAAAGATGATAAAAGTAACCCACTATTTATTCCAAGGTTGTCTCCTTTAACCCCAAGTAATTAAATTATTAACATTAAACCACTAACTTTATAATTATAAGCAGGAATAGTCCAAAATGCCCCATAAAATATTTAACAGAAATCCGACCCAGTCAGGGTTACGCAGCCTGTGACGGCCCATCGTGCCTGCGACGGTCCGTCCTGCTGCTTCCGTCACAAGGTTCGGAGACTCCAATTCATTAAAGAGTCTGTGACGGCCCGTCATGCCTGAGACGGTCCGTCCTGCCACCCCGTCGTGACGTTCAGAGAGTCGCTCTCAGTACCCAAATTTCTAAATTCTAAGTGTTTTGAGACGAGACTCCCTCGATGGTCTGTCGTGCCCATGACGGTCCGTCGTGGGATCCGTCGACTCAGCCAGTTTTTCCAGAAATAAAATCTGTTGCTCAAAACGACTAAACAGGTCGTTACAATAGATACCAATTTACCCATCGTTCGTCCTCGAACGATCATAAGAAGAAAAACAAGGGCAAAAGGGAGTACCTGAATCTGTATACAGGTGTGGGTATCTTTCTTGCATATCAGCCTTCTTCTCCCAAGTGGACTCTTCAACTGGTCAATTCTTCCATTGAACTTTGATGGATGCAATCTCCCTTGATCTCAACTTGCGAATTTTTCTATCTAGAATGGCAACAGGCTCCTCCTCATAAGTCAAATTTTCATCAAGCAGAACTGAATCCCAACGAATGATGTAGTTTCCATCCCCATAGTATCTTTTCAGCATAGACACATGAAATACCGGATGCACTCCTGACAGCCCTGGGGGCAAGGCTAATTCATAAGCCACCTCCCCTACTCGCTTAAGTACTTCAAATGGCCCAATATACCTTGGGCTTAGCTTACCTCTTTTACCAAACCGCATCACCCTTTTCATGGGCGAAACCTTCAGCAAGACTCGCTCACCCTCCATGAACTCCAAGTCCCTAACCTTTCGATCTGCATACTCCTTTTGCCTACTTTGAGCCACTAAAAGCTTTTCTTGAATAGATTTCACCTTCTCTAATGAATCCCTCAAAAGGTCAGTACCCCAAGGTCTAACCTCGAATGCATCAAACCAACCAATGGGAGACCTACATCTCCTCCCATACAATGCTTTGAAAGGAGCCATATCAATACTTGAGTGATAGTTATTATTGTATGAAAACTCCGCTAAGGGTAAGAAGTTATCCCAATGACCACCGAATTCTATCACACATGCTCTAAGCATATCTTCCAATACTTGAATCGTTCGCTCAGACTGTCCATCAGTCTGAGGGTGAAATGCAGTACTAAGGTCCAACCTAGTACCTAATTCCGCATGGAATGTTCTCCAAAACTTAGAAGTAAACTGCGTACCTCTATCTGATATGATGGACAGTGGAACTCCATGCAATCGAACAATCTCTGAGATATAAAGTTTGGCTAACTTCTCTGCGGTGTAAGTCACCTTGACCGGAATGAAGTGAGTAGACTTAGTTAATCTGTCCACAATTACCCAAATAGAATCAAACTTGCCCAATGTCTTTGGAAGACCAACCATGAAGTCCATTGCAATTCTCTCCCACTTCCATTCAGGAATGGGCATGTTGACACCCAATTTTTGACCCACATTGCTATATTATCGAGCTTCGTGAGTTTTTCAAATTATTTAAGTTAATTAGTTTTATAAATCTTGCAAAAATAAAAATATATGTATATATATATATATATATATATATATATATATATATATATATATATATATATATATATATATATATATATATATATATATATATATATCCTAACGTTAGATAGTATATATATATTACGTGATTGTGTATATAGTTTGTATATTTTATGATAAAATATATATATATATATATATATATATATATATATATATATATATACATATATGTATATGTATATATGTATATCTTAAGTTTATTACTAATTCCCAGGCCCACCCATTTTCCCTCCTCTTTCCAACCGCCCCAGGCCCAAGGAATGAGCGGCCCATTTCCTTTTCCCCTTGATTCCCAGCGACCCACTCGATTAATTACCAGCCCAACATTTTAAATTCCAACCCAATTCTCAGGCCCAAACATCTCAACCCACTAAATCAAATCCGGCCCACTTCCTTTCTTCTATACCCAACCCAAATCCTTTTAACCCGGCCCAAACTCTTAATTCGACTCGGCCCCTCATCCCCTTTCCTCCCTCTTCCTCTTCACATCGACCCAAAAACAGGAAAACAGGCACCATTTCCAGAAATTCCCCAAAAAACACAGACGCGACGTACGCCAAAAAATCCCCAGAAATCACTCTCTCCTCCCTCGCGTCTCCCTCACGTAACTCTCCCTCTCATCTCCCTTCCCTTGTACCCCTCACGCGACCTCTCCCACGCGAGATGCAACGGCTCTTTGGAGCCGTTTCTCTTTCCGCAAATCGTACGAGCGCACAGTGGACAGTAGCCGCCCTCGCCTCAATAGCCTGGAACCCGTCCTTATGGCACGGATTTACGCCACATATCTCGCAAAGACATTGAAATAATCTCGTCCCTCCACCTCTTTCCCGCTCGATCTCTCTTAGATAAGGTTTGAGGGTTTTCGAATTTCAAATGGAAATGGGCCGAAACTCTCGCAACCCGTCTCAATTTCTAAACCCTAAATCGTCTCCCTATATAAACCCCCACCCTAGACTGAATAAAGGGTTAGAAAACTGGGGTTAAGAATTTTGGAGGTCGAAATTTTATTGGGATTTTCCTTGTTTCATACAGATATCATAGCAAGTCTTCAAATCAGTATAACTGTAAAAGGAGGGTGAAAGGTTAAGAGGAGTGAAAATCTTTCCGAGCGTATATACTTCGCGAAATAGCAGAGAACGAATGTCAAAGGGATCAGAGTCGTGATTCTATCTCTTCGTTTAACCGATTTGTTCTTTTTTTTTAGCTGTTCTAGTGCCGATAGATATCGCTCGCTTCCAAACTCACTTCAGCGACACAAAGGTCTCTCCTTCGTTTTCTCTTTTGGATTTCGGTTGAGAAGCTCCAAAGCAGGGGAAGGGTTTAGATTTGTTTGGTTTTCTGCTTTCCGTTACCCTGTCTCCGCTCGTGGGAATCGTTAAGGCCGTGCTTCCGTGTGTAGAGATCGTCTTCATAGCTGCTCGACGACGCCCCAGTTCGCTTCTCCTCAACAGGTAATTCCTCCACTCTACACTATCTTCACGTCTTCTCTTCATCTCGTAATGGTCTCTTCTGTCGCTCATTGCTTTGTTGGGTTTGTTTTGGTTCGTTTTTGTGTCGTGGTCGCTGAAGAAATTTTGATTAACTTTTCTAAACTTGTTGCTTCATCTTATATGGAAGTTTGGCGTTTGTTGTTGGTTTAAGTATATTTATTCAGTTTGCTTCAGTGCGTGTCTACTGCTGGTTGTGATGTTGCTCATGTAGTATGCTAGCCCGCTGCTTTCGTTTTTTTTGTTTGTCAAGCATGTTGAAATATTTGAGCATCGAATATATGGTTTGTGTTGCTGTAACTATGACATATATAGCTGTTGGGTTTGGGTTTATTATGTTTCAAATGAGATCCTTTCTTTGTTCACGTTTCGCGACTGTTTAAACATAGTTCGATAAAATGTGTCCCCAACTGTTTTGCCTACATAGTACAGCAAGTCCTGGCTTGTTTTCTCTCGTATGATAAATGGGTTGTTCTGTTTTTGATCGGATATTAGTGTGGAGTCGTATATAACCTTGATGTCGGCTGAGTCGGGTGCACAGTAGCTACGTAGTAAATAAGTTAAGCCATCGTGTTGGGTCGCACAGATTCTTGTCTTTGTTTATTAGCTTCATGTTTGGCTACCCCTTTAGTTTCTTTTGATGGTATGTTAGGCGTTAGCCTTGGTATTTTTTGGAGTGCGTATTTGTTTCCGACTCGGGTTTGACAGTTATGTGGTCCGCTTATAGTTCAAGCTCTACTCACATATCTTAAAGTACGTCGTGTCGCTTGCTCAAATTTGGCCACGTCGTGTTAAGATCAAGCTTGTTCATAGCTTGTGCTTACCCCGTTTATGTGGCAGTAATTTTAGTAACCTTCTATTGTTATCTTGGCGTCAAATGTATCGAGTTTATCTAAATATTGGTGTTCATCGAAGGGCAACGCTCTATTTCACGTATCGGTAATTTAGCAATTTATGTAACAAGATGCGAGCTTTGAGTAACGGTGTGTTCGAGGTGGTTTCCTTAAGATGCCTCTCACGATGTAGGTTGACAGTCGTTATGGTTTCTGTATGTCGGAGATTAACAAATTTTAAAGTCAGTTTGTTCGTTAATGTGGGTTATTTTGGTTGGTTTTTATCTGGCCTTCTATAGAGTTACCCTTGTTACCTAGCAATTTTTATTCAAAATACCTTTGATTTACTTTTTTTTTTATGTGGGATTATTAATTAATATGTTGTTTACCTCAAGTGATTACAATGTATGCCTTATTTATTTCATTTTCTTTGTCTATGCTAGTGGATTATATACTCATTCCTTAATTTTATTTTGTGGCATGTAAAATCTGCTTGAGTTCTCTATGAAATCCCTCTCTTGGCATTTCGAGAGAGTCGTAAAGACTCGTATTTTTCCATCATCGAGTAAAGCCACAACATGGCAAGAAGAATTCGAAATCCCATGGAGATTGAAGAAAATCCAAAAATGGACTAGAAGATTTCCTTAGCTTCTTTACATATTTTGCATTTTGTTTATTTTGTAATGGGCATAAGCCCTCGTAGTTTCCATTTCCTTATATTTTATTTGTATGATTAGATTAGGACAGGTACAAAATGGGTCGAAAACCCAAAGACAGGTGGGTCCAATATTCGGTCAAGGCGAACAGAACCGAAATTGGACCCAAAACCTCTCTATCTCTCTCTCTCATTTATCTTTGCTTACGTGCTTTTGCTTAATTATCGTTAGTCTAGGATTAGAAACTCCAAACCCCGTCGACGCCTTTTTATTTTATCAAACTTGAAAACTAAAATTAAATCTTAAAAGCAATAAACGTTTCAAATTCGTAAAATCTTGTTTAGATAAAAATTCTATTAAAGTTCAAGCTTCGAAATGGACTCGCAAAAATACAAGATAAATAACAAATTTGTCAACTTGTGAAAATTGGCTAAGTAAAATTCTGATAAAAGTCAAACAGAATTGCACAAATTGAAACAAAAAATAGTCAAATGAGTTAATCGTCGGAAAACCGTAAGTTAGCGGAGTGTCTTAGGTGCCTTACACCTTCCTAAGACACTAATAAGAATCCCGAACCCCCTAAAATATTTTCAAAATAATTTTACTGTTTAAGTTGTTTTTGGAAATAAGTTTTCTTGATTTTTCTTAAAAATTAAGTGGCGACTCTTAAAAGTTGAAAATATCTTCAAAATAAAACAAAATCATTTCGAAATAATTTTTTCGATAAAACAGGGAATTCTCTGAAGTGTTCCTCCGGGCCTATGGTGTTCATACTTTACTTGCTGACAATTTGGACATTTGGCAACAAAGTCAACAATGTCGCGCTTCATTCTACTCCATCAAAAGTGTTGCTTTAGGTCACGGTACATCTTGGTTGCACCAGGATGTATAGAATATCAGGAACTATGAGCCTCTGTAAGAATAGTGTGGATTAAATCATCGACACGGGGCACACATACCCTTCCCTTAATTCTCAAAACACCTTCCTCATCCATTATTGCTTCTTTAGCCTCTCCTCGCAACACCTTATCCCGAATTCGGCTTAATTTCTCATCATCAAACTGTTTTCCCTTGATCTTATCAAGAAAGGAAGATCTCGCCTCCACACTGGCAAAAAATCCTCCCTTCTCATTTACTTCTAACCTCATAAAGTCATTAGCCAGAGTCTGAACCTCTCTAGCCAATGGGCGTCTAGAAACTTGTAAGTGGGCTAAACTACCCATGCTCCCTGCTTTTCTACTTAAGGCGTCTGCCACAACATTAGCCTTTCCTGGGTGATACAAGATGGTAACATCATAATCCTTCAGTAGTTCCATCCATCTCCTTTGTCTCAAATTCAAATCCTTCTGAGTAAAGACATACTGTAAACTACGATGATCCGTATAGACTTCACACTTAACCCCATATAGATAGTGTCTCCATTGCTTTAATGCAAACACGACTGCAGCCAATTCTAAATCATGGGTCGGATAGTTACGTTCATGCACCTTTAATTGCCTTGAAGCATAAGCAATTACATTCTTTTCTTGCATTAGCACTGCACCCAAACCAGAATAGGATGCATCACAATAAACAATGAAGTTTTTACCCTCTACTGGCAAGGTAAGGATAGGTGCAGTAGTCAGCAAGGTCTTGAGTTTCTGAAAGCTTTCCTCACATTCATCCGACCATACAAATGGAACATTCTGCTTAGTCAAGTTCGTCAGTTGGGAGGCAATAGAAGAGAATCCCTTGACAAATCGACGGTAGTAGCTGGCTAAACCAACAAAGCTCCTTATTTCTGACACATTAGTAGGTCTTACCCAATTTCTCACTGTTTCAATCTTAGAAGGATCCACCATCACTCCATCCTTAGAAACCACGTGCCCCAAGAAGGACACTGAATCTAGCCAAAACTCACACTTGGAGAATTTGGCATAAAGCTTTTTCTCCCTTAATACTTCCAAAACGATTCTCAAATGCTCGTCATGTTCCTTCTTACTCTTGGAGTATATCAGTATATCATCAATAAATACGATCACAAAGAGATCCAGATATGGCTTAAAAATCCCGTTCATCAAGCTCGTGAAAGCAGCAGGGGAATTCGTAAGACCAAAAGACATTACTAAGAACTCATAATGCCCACACCTGGTCCGAAAAGCATTCTTGGGCACATCCGTTGCCCGTATTTTCAATTGATGATAACCAGATCTCAAATCAATTTTTGAGAAGGCACAAGCACCTTGTAACTGATCGAACAAATCATCAATGCGGGGAAGAGGGTACTTGTTTTTAACAGTTACTTTGTTCAATTGCCGGTAGTCTATGCACATCCGAAAACTCCCATCCTTCTTCTTCACAAATAACACCGGAGCACCCCAAGGGGATGCACTTGGTCTAATGAAACCTTTACTTAACAACTCTTGATGTTGGGCTTTTAACTCCCTTAAATCTGCTGGAGCCATTCTATAAGGAGGGATGGAAATGGGGCGAGTACCCGGCTCCAGATCAATGCAAAAGTCGATATCTTTATCCGGTGGCATACCAGGAAGGTCTGCAGGAAACACGTCCAGAAACTCACGGACTACCGGAACCGACTCAATTGAAGGTACTTGGGTAGTATCATCCCGAAGGTGTGCCAAGAAAGCTAAGAACCCTTTACTAACCATTCTCTTAACTCGAAGAAAGGAGATGATACGAACTGGAGTGGAAGTGTAGTCACCCTCCCACACTAACGGATCTGTCCCAGGCTTGGCCAATGTTACAGTTTTAGCATTACAATCTAAGATTGCAAAATTTGGAGAAAGCCAAGTCATACCCAGAATTACGTCGAAATCAACCATTTCTAAGATAACCAAGTCTACATGAGTGTTGCTCCCCACAAAAGTCACAAGGCAAGACCTATACACCTTTTCAACTATCACTGACTCACCCACCGGAGTAGAAACACGAACAGGCATGTCAAGCAATTCACAATGTAAATTAAGACCGGTAGCAAATGAGGAAGATACATATGAAAATGTGGAGCCAGGATCAAATAATATAGAAGCCATGTAATCACAAACCAAAAGATTACCTGTGATAACAACATCTGATGTCTCCGCTTCCGACCGCCCAGGGAAAGCGTAATAGTGGGCCCTATCACCTGTCTGCCCATTGCTTATACCATGATGCGCTGCAGTAGTTCCCATTTGTCCGTCACCTTGGACGTTGTGGTGACCACCATTACCTCGGCCACCACGCCCTCCAGAATGGCGGCCTCTCCCATGACCACCTCTACCTCTGACTATTTGAGGTCTGTAACTCTGTTTTGGACAATACCTCTTGATGTGCCCAGTCTCCCCACATCCATAACACTCTCTGGTTTCAAGCATAGGTCTCTGTGAGAATGACGAGGTCTGGGGATAACCTCCAAACTCAGAGAAGTGTTGACCGGTCTACGGTGGACCCCCAACTACAGTCTGCAGTGAAGACTGAATAGGTCGGGCTGGATAACCTCCTGAACCCTGCCCTATGGAGTAAGAACCATTAAACTCACCTCCCTTACGAAATCTTTTAGATGTCGATGCCATGGTGAAGTCATCTGGCTTCACTCCCTCCACCTCTATCACGAAGTCTACCACTTCTTGAAAGGATTTCGCTGTAGCCGCTACTTGTAAGGCTGAAATCCGCAAATCTGATCTCAACCCCTTCACAAAACGGCGAATCCGCTCTTGTGGACTGAAACAAAGTTGGGTGGCATACCTGGATAATGCACGGAACTTTGCCTCATACGCAGTCACCGACATCTTGCCTTGCTCTAGGCTCAAGAACTCATCTCTCCTCCTATCCCTCAAGGTCCGGGGGATATACTTCTCCATAAATAAGCTAGAGAATGACGCCCAAGTCATAGGTGGTGCTTGTACGGGTTGACACTCAACATGTGACCGCCACCACATTTTGGCATTTCCCTGAAACTGATAGGTTACAAACTCAACGCCAAATCGTTCCACTATGCCCATTTTATGTAGTAACTCATGACAATCAACCAGAAAATCGTAGGCATCCTCAGATTCAGCACTCTTGAAGACTGGAGGTTTTAATTTCAAGAACTTACTGAAAAGTTCATGCTGATCACTTGTCATTATAGGCCCTGTAGTCAAACATGGAAACGTGCCTATTTCCAATGAGGCATCCATGCGGGGAGCCTCAGCAGCGGTCTGTCGTACTTCCGGAACCTGAGGTGCTGGTGCAGAAAACACTGGAGGTGTCTGGCCTTGATCAGATAACCCGCTAAGATAAGCAAGAACCTGATTAATCATCTCTGGGGTAGGTTGGGGTGGAAATTCCTCATTCTGCACTTGCTTATTTTCCCCTTCCTCACCCTCTCTTACTACTTCCTCAGTCGGTGGAGGAGTCACCGCCCTAGTACTAGATGGGCTAGGTGCTTGTCCTCTTCCTCTAGAGGACGTCCTCCCGCGACCTCTACCACGGCCTCTTGCCACTACTCCTCTTCGAGCTACAGCCCCAGTGGCTGGCTCAGACGCATCTTGTCTTGCAGGTGCTGGTGTTGGCGCAGTTTTTGCTCTAGTTCTAACCATCTGTGAGATAGAGTGAAGATGGTGATATACCATGGTTTCACGGTATAATTAATGCTTTTTCCTTAAGTTTAGTGCGTCCAAAAGCCCTTTTTGTGCTAATTTTTATACAAGTTTCTCTTTGTTTTGCAGGAAATCTGTCCAAAGCCAAATGCGGAGATTTTGAGAGAAAAATGCTGAAGAGACCACCTACGGAGCTTATGACGGTCCGTCATGCCTGTGACGGTCCGTAGGTGGCAGCGTAGAGAAGCTGCTGAAGGAAGATGGGGAAGTCTGACAAGTGTGGGATTACGAAGCTTGTGACGGTCCGTTATGGCTATGACGGTCCGTCCTGCAGGTTCGTCGTGAAGATCAGAGAAGTGATCCCAGTACCCAGATTCCAAGAGTTGAAGTCTTTTGAAACGAGACCCTCGACGGACCGTTGTGCCTATGACGGTCCGTCACACTTGCCGTTGAGGGGAATGAAGAAAGCAGCAGAAGAAATTGCACCAAGTGTGGGACGACGGAGTCCACGACGGTCCGTCATGACCACGACAGTCCGTCGCGTGGTCCGTCGACCCAGCCGCGTTTTGGCAGATTTCCATGAATTAGAACCCTTGTTTAATTAGGTTTTTATTTTTCATATAAATAGTTCGAAAAACCTCGTTTTTGAGGTTAGACTCTGCAAGATTAGAAATCATATTATGAGACTGTGTTGATTAGTGTTTGATTCTTTGGAGATTCTTACAAGTAATTTTTGGTGATTAATCAAGCAATTTTTGGGACTTTATTCTTTCTCATTGAAGTAAGTACATGAATTCTTATTTAATATATTTGAATATTGTGTTTATGGCTATGAGTAACTAAACTCTATAACTAGGGTTGTGGGAACCATAGGCAAATAATGAGATAAACCCTAGCTAAAATAACAATTCTAGAAAAGTGTCTTGCATGTATTAATAATTCTTTCGCTTAGAAGTCTTTTTAACGGATGATCAACGTTAGAACTCGCCTTAATGCTACTTGCCGGACCAAGGAGGTAGATAATAGGAAAAGAATTATTAACATAGATTTAATGTATACTATCTAATAGTCTAGTATTGATTGGTACGAGGTAGTAACTTAGTCAAATATCGAATACGATGCTTAATATGAGGTAACGATAAGGGTTAGGAAAGCAACACACGTAGCCGGGTCAAGGTGCGGAGTGAGATTTTCTAGATGCCGGACCAAGGATTTAGAAATACATAACTTATCACTTTGCATGCAAGATACTAGGAAAGAATTGTTATAGTTAGAAATATCAAGTTATGAACCTGTGGGGAACACGTAAACCCTAGTTACTTTGATTAATTGATTCAAACCCAACTTTCAAAACTGTTAAGTGTCTCTTTCAATTTAGTTAGTTCTTTTTACTTATTAGGAAATACAAACCCCCCTTTTTACATTTTTATGTTTTTACTTTCTAAGGAAGTTATCAACCGAACAATAGTAATAACAAGTTAAAGTTAAGTCTAGACTATTTTCCTTGTGGGAACGATCCCAACCTCACTAGTTGGGTTATTTACTTGACGCGACCGCTTTACTTCTTATTTGAGAAGTAAGTTTGAGCGTATCAAATTTTGGCGCCGCTGCCGGGGAATTTAGCTTTTAGATTAACTTGAACTTATTACTATAGTTTAGTTGATATTTTCTTGATTTTACTTTGTTTTATTGTTTTAGATTTCTTTTCAGAACTATCCTCCTTGTATGCCAAATACACGGAGAGGAAGAGAATCGTTGTTCCCCTACGATCACGAGTTTGAGCGTACACTGCGAAACATGAATCGTAATTTGGGAATCAATGATGAGGATCCAAACCAGAACATCCCAGCTCCGGTTGATATTCATGGTCAGATGTTACCCGTTGCTCCGGGTGAACATCAACAGAGGGGACAGAATTCCGCTCCACGGCCCCAAGCATACTACAGAGGCTATGATAACATAGCAGATTCGGATGGGCCACTGGTTTTGCCTCTTCTACCCACAGGCCACACTTTTGTGGTAACTAGTAGTCTGATGCAATGCTCAAAGCCAGAGGTTTGTTTTCAGGTCTACCTTCTGAGGATCCACATGCCCATATAGCTAAGGTAAGGGCAGTGTGTAAAAGTTGTGTGGGGAGGCCTGATTTGGATCTAGATGTAATAGGGCTCAGAGTGTTTCCTCTCACTGACGGGATAGGCTGCTATGTGGTTCACTGAGCTCCCATACAACTCCATCTTTACTTGGAATCAACTAAGGGATGTCTTCTTAGCACGCTACTATCCGGTCTCCAAGAAACTAAACCACAAAGACAGGGTGAATAACTTTGTGGCACTACCAGGAGAGTCAGTTAGTAGTTCTTGGGATAGATTCACCTCATTCTTGAGAAGTGTTCCAAATCACCGTATAGATGATGAGTCACTGAAAGAATACTTCTATAGGGGACAAGATGATAACAACAAAGCGGTATTGGACACTATAGCAGGTGGATCGTATGGAGAATGTCCTTATGCAGAAATCGCTGAAAAATTAGAAAAAATCTCCTGGAATAACAAAGCTTGGAGTACTAGAAAATCTGATACAGGGAGAAACACATTTGCAGTGCAGTCCACTCACAACCCAGCCACAGATGATATTCGTGAAGAAATGGCTCAAATGAGAACTGAGCTTGGGTTGGTACTAAAACATGTCACCGGGGGTGCAGAAAAGATTAATGCAGTCAACTACTTGGCTAAACAACCACCCCCTAACGGTGAATGTTACTATGAGGAGGATTCCTATGCAGTCAATGAACAAATGGGGGGTTTCCGACCAAGCGCCCAAGGCTCAAATCAGGATAATTGGCGCCAAGGTCAAGGGAACCAAGGTCGGAACTATGGTAACTACAATCGTGAGGGTCATTATGTCAGAGATGGAAACTACAATCGCGACAACAACTTCAACAGGGGTAACTATGGTAATAGAAACGACAGGAGTGGACCCTATGTTCCTCCTCAAAATCGTGAAGTTACTCCTAGGGATGGTGGAGATAGTATGGCGCGAGTTGAGGATATGTTGCACAAAATGATGAGGAGGTTCGATGCTAGTGATGAGCACATTAAAGAATTAAGGGGTGATTTAGCTAGTATTGGGCAAAAAGTTGATACACACGCAATTTCGATTAAACAGATCGAATTGCAAGTGGCCCAATTATCTGCGACAGTGAACACACGGCAACCGGGAACTCTTCCTAGCAACACTGTCCAAAACCCAAAGAATTATGCGCACTGTATGGCAATCACTACTCGGGGTGGTAGGCAAACCATTGACCCACCTATGCCATCGGCCGAGAAAAATGTGAGAAAGGATAATGATAAGGTGGTAAAGGGTAGTGGTGAAGCAGCGGAAAGTAATGGAAAAGATGCAGAAGCACCCATCAAGGTAATTCCCATGCCTATGCCTCCACCACCTTTCCCTCAGAGATTAGTGAAAAAGAGCGAGGATGGTAAATACCGGTGTTTCATAACTATGTTGAAGCAACTTTCTATCAATGTCCCTTTGGTAGAAGCTTTAGAACAAATGCCCGATTACGCCAAATTTATGAAAGATCTGGTCACAAAGAAAAGATTGGTCACTTTTGAGGATGATGATAGACTGCAGCATTGTAGTGCTATCGCTACTAGATCCCTCGTACAAAAGAAAGAAGATCCTGGTGCGTTCACTATCCCTTGTACAGTTGGGTCATTACATTTTGCGAAAGCATTATGTGATCTCGGGGCAAGCATAAATCTCATGCCCCTCTCAATTTACAAGAAGTTTGGATTGGGGGATCCGAAACCCACTACAATGCGGCTACTGATGGCTGATCGGACAGTGAAACGGCCTATAGGGATACTCCATGATGTGCTAGTAAAAGTGGAATCATTCATCTTTCCGGCTGATTTTGTCATTCTTGATTGTGAGGTCGATTTTGAAGTGCCTATTATTCTTGGGAGGACATTCCTTGCTACAGGTAGAGCCTTAGTTGATATGGAGAAGGGACAGATGACTTTCCGGCTGAATAATGAAGAAGCGACCTTCAACATTTGTAAGACCATGAGGCAGAGTGGTGAACTCCAATCGGTATCTGCCATAGACCACAAAGAAAAGATGAAGAAGGAGACTGAACAGAAAAATGCAAAACAAGAGTTTATGGTGGGGGATTTGGTGTTTGTAGACAGTTCTGGGGTGCCTTGTCTTCCGTGCAAGCTCAAGTCCAAATGGACAGGCCCTTATTTGATTACCCAAGTATTCCCTCATGGAGCAGTTGAGTTAAACTCCAAGGAGGGAGTGCGGTTTAAAAGGAATAGGGATAGAATAAAACTCTATTTTGGGCATAAAGCATCGGGGAATAAAGTAATAGAGGCAAACCATCTTGATGAAGTCTGAGTAATCAAGTGTCCCCAGTCGTGCCGCGACATTAAATCAGGCGCTTGTTGGGAGGCAACCCAATACTTATCGTCTTTTTAATAAGGGTAGCATTTTTTCTATTAATGGGTTTTAAATTTGCAGGCACATCACCAGGAAATTCTGCAGAACACTACTTCGCAGTAGCCTTTGACGGATACAACGACGGACCGTTGCACATGCAACGGACCGTCGTATGCTTCCGTCACACCAGGTACGTATTTCTGTCATTTTGAATACTAGGGCACACACGACGGAACCTACGACGGGCCGTCATAATTGCGACGGACCGTCGTCGGGGAACCGTCGCGTGATTAATGAAATCTACCCGACCCAACCCGGCTGGACCCTTTTCAAAATCTGACCGTTTATACTCCCCACCCCTCCATATTTCACCCCATTATTTCCACATTCCTTTCATCTCCCCTCTCTTTTCAACTTCCACACTCCCCCCACTGATCATAACTCCCACAATCTCCCCACACCTTATCATTATTATCTACTAGTGGGTGCTGCTGCTATTGGTATCTACCTTGCCACCTGAATCATCCTCCACTAGTGTTTTCTCCATTTCCAAGGTATGTGTCTCTAAATTTATACTCATTTATCTTGCATTTTGGCTTAGTAGTTAGTATTAGCTTCGTTTTTGTCGTATATTGTTTCCTTGATATGATTATGTCTAAACCTAGGCTCAAACTGTTCGAATATGCCATGTTGATAACCCTAGGCATGGTTAATTTTGCATTGGTAGTTTCTTAGGTAGTTGGGATAGACAAAGATAGGTCCACAACACTACAAGACCATGTGGGTTCATCGGGGTTGCTTAGGTACCTGTAGTTCTGCCACTGTCACTCAGAACGAGACCCCAATGACGGACCGTCATAAGGTCCGTTCCAGGAACCCTAGCACACTGCCCAACGACATGTGTGACGGACCGTCGTAGACGGTCCGTCCTGCACGACCGTCATAATGGTCAGAGACCCCTCTAATAAGGGTCTCCCAACATTTTCCAAGTGTCCTACGACGGACCGTTGTACCCACGACAGTCCGTCCTGCATGACCGTCATGATGGTCAGAGACCCCTCTGATAAGGGTCTCCCAACATTTTCTAAGTGTCCTACGACGGACTCTTACGACGGACCGTCGTACTAACGACGGTTCATCCTGCTTGACCGTCATGATGGTCAGAGACCCTACTGATAAGGGTCTCCCAACATTTTCTAAGTGTCCTACGACGGACTCTTACGACGGACCATCGTACTCACGACGTTCCGTCCTGCTCGACCGTCATGATAGTCAGAGACCCCTCCTTCAGGGTTCTTTATATATACATAGACCAAGTACAACACAACGGATCTCATGACGGTCCGTCATAGCCACGACGAGCCGTCATCGGTCTCGTCGTGTGATACAGTTTCAGTATTACTACCACACTATTTTCAAAGTTTAATGTCATATGAGCTTGCCTGTCTTGCTTGCTAATACTCATACTAATATTGCTCCTTTAAAGGTACTATCGACTATGGCACCCAAGCAAGACCGCACCTATGTACGCGGGCGATCAAAGTCTGTCGCCCCGTCTGCCCGCATGGTCATCGGCTCTGATGATGAGAGGGACCCTGAGTACATGCCCCCAGGCACCTCCGCCCCTTCCCGTGCTACACGTGCCCCGAGAGCCACACCCAAGAAGGTGGCGTCCGGCGTAGTCACTGCCTCCCAGTCTGATGAGGAGCGCACACTGAACGGAACACCCTCTGGGTCAGCCACAAATGAGGAAGGAGCGTCTGGCTCCTTAGGCGTATCCTGGTCCGAGGAAGCTTCAGTCTCTGCTGAGGTTCCCGCACCCGCCACTGCTGCAGCGTCGGCCTCGTCTGATGAGGCTGACAGTTCAGACTCTACATCCGGCGCACCAGCCCAGGTCCCCACCCCAGCCTCTGACCAGCCAAACCGGTGGTACGTCGAAGTCCAGTTTCAAGTGTACTCCGACGCCAAATTCCTGACTGATAAAGGAGTAATGACTCGGACACTCACCGTGGAGCGGCGGGTACTTACAGGGAGTCTCCCATCGATGCCGGAGATCCACAACATATTCACCAGGCATCGCTTAGAGTGGACAGCCCGCCCGTTGGGATGATACAGCGAGGAAGTGGTCCGAGAGTTCTACGCATCCTACGTAGCGACTCTCCGATCACAGATCGATAGGCGGGCTGCTCCCGCTAAACAGGCCCCACTGGAGCAGGTTCGAGTCCGGGGCGTGCAGGTTGACATTTCCCTGCCAGCTATCCGCCGGTTCCTATACGGCGAGAGTACAGATGCTACGCGGACTCCCCACACTGCCGAGTTCGACTACCGCTGGCAGATAGTGAAGGATGGCCAGTTCTTGCGCGAGCAGGCACTGAGAGAGACCACCAAGAGGTGGATGGCACTGCACCTATCAGTCGACGGAGAGGGTGCAGATTGGGTCACTGAACCGAAGGGGGCCATCAAGAAGGCCAACCTCACGTTCGTCGCGAAGTTCTTGTGGATGCTCGTCCGTCACTGCCTTTCCCCCACAGCTGCTGATAACATCATCACTTGGGATCGAGCAGTGTTGATAGCAGCGATGATAGCCGGATTCGAGGTCTACTTCGCATGGCTTCTTCAGGCAGTCATGCACGAGAGGGCATTCAAGGTCACTACTACCTATCTCTTCCCGTGTATGATTTTTGCACTTTGAAGGACCGCAGGTGTGCCCATATGGCACATAGATCAGTTGAAGACCCCGCAGGGCACCGTTGACGTCGGCCTCATCAGAGACGAGGCCAATGAGTTGGCCCCACGTCGAGGGCACCGTCCAGAGCTGCCACCACTTACTGATGATCTTGCGGATACGGTGGTCCAGGCCCGCACCGCTACACAGGCGTCCACTGACACTACCCCGGTCGAGTCTATCCCGGGTAGTAGCCCAGCCCCGAGCTCTTCTCGCACAGCCCCGCTACCATTACCGGCCCCGCTTGCAAGAGTCCAAAAACTGGAGGCACAAATGGCCACTCTTCTGCATCATATCCAGCCATGGATGCAGAAGTCTATTACTGAGTCTGAAGCGCGTATGGAGAGGAAGATGCAGCGGAAGATTGCTGAGGTTCACCAGCGACTAGATGCATTCGAGTTGAGAGTGTTAGCCCGCCCAGCACCTCCGGTAGATGTGTCGACTCTTCAGGCTGCAGTCGACAGTCTTCGGGCAGACATCGACACGATCCTAGAGGCGAGAGTGCCGGAGCCTGTCGAGCCTGTTGAGGACACTGTATTGGCGGCCCTGTTTGCCACCTCAGACATTCACCCACCTTCCCCTCGAGAGAGTGCCAAGAGGCGTAGGGGTCGATCAGAAGATGAGGCGCGAGCAAGGAAGAAGGAGCGCCGAGAGATGGAGGCCGCGAGGAGAGCCTCACTTGCTGAGGTGGAGGTACACCAAATCAGAGCATCACAAATAGCGGCTGGGGCGTCTAGCTCCCGCATTGTAGAGACAGCAGGAGGCCCTACTGATGGTGCGGTGGTTGCTGAGGACATCACTGAGGGTGTCCAGATTGCTGAGGACACCACTGAGGGTGTACAGATTGCAGAGGATGTGGGTTCTGGGAAACCGGACCCACCAGCTTGTTGAACGACGGCGCTATGCGCCACAGGTTTGCTTCACCTACCTCTCTAATCTTTACATTTTTTATGCATTGGGTACAATTGCATGTTTTTTTGTTGGGGGTGGGGTAAATGGAAAGTGAGTGTTAGGGTGAAGTCTGAGTAGCCCAACTCACTATCCTCTTTTGGGGTTTTCTTGCCTGAGTTCTTTTTCCCCAAAAGACTGATTATTTTTTTATTTTTTTTGTTGAACCGGCATGTTTATATCTTTTGTACATAGTTTAATTCTAGAGAATGATGGCTAAAATGATATCCTGATAAACTGAAAATAACGCATGACTAGGCATAGTAACTGACAATTGTGTGGCTCTAAGCGTGAAATAGAGTTACACCATTGTATTACCCTAAGTCTTTAATTCGAACTAGGTGTCTAATAATCTGGTATAGTGATGACATGTCAAGTGAGAGTGAGGAAATTTGAAAAGTCCACTATCGGTACTGAGCTAGAACTTGCCTGGTTAGTCCTGCTAAAAGTAAGCTGTAACAAACAATTAGGAAAGGATCATAGACCCTTATTCAAGAAAGCCCATTTCTAACCCAAATAAAAGAAACCGAATAAAATTTTTCCTTTTTTGATCCAAATAATCTGAGCTTAAATTAGACCTTTCTTTTTCACCCTAACTGATCTTTTCGGGGAACAATGTGTTGGCCCTGGTCCCTCCTTGGACATGCGCACCTCATCATATGCCAAAAGCATAAGTTGAGGGTGGCTAATACAGTAAACAACCTTCGTTTTGGCCCTGACCCAACTTTGGGTATTGTGTACCTTGACTCATGGCAAAGCCATGAGTTGAGGGTGGATATTATGATGAATGCTCTGGAAAGTGGGGTTGAAAGAACAAAAGAGAGAGAAAGAACAAAAGTAAAGTGACTCAGAATTAGCTGAAAGAAAAGTAAAGAAAAAGAAAAATCACTTACACAAATGAAGAAAGCAGAGAAAATTTAGCAAAGGGAAAGAGTATGAGAAATTGGGCGAGATAAGATGATAAAAAGGGAAGGTTTAGCCGATATGTCAAGGAGGGCAAAAAGTCACTAACGTATACCTAAAAATGTACCCTACCTAACCCTGAGCCTATGTTACAAGCTAAAAAAGTCCTATCGTGATCCTAAGGGTTGTATAGCGAACTTAAGGCAGTGAAAATAAGGGCAAGCTTATGGCAATAGGTATGAATGAGTGTGACTTTGTTCTGAGAGCGAGTGTTGAAATGTAATCCTTATACTCAAACTGAAATCATTGTGTGAAAAATGAGGATTTTTGTTCTAAAGTGAGGACATTAGTTGCAATACCAGAATTGTTAGCACCTTGGTGAGAAATTGAAGAGGATAGGTGTTAGTGCATGGTGAGTCTGTGTCATGTTCGAATCCCACAAAATTCAAGCCTAATAGTGATAGCATGCATAGATTTGATGAGATTAATCGGGATTGATAGCCAAATGATTGCAAAGGATAAAACATGAATACTATTGTACAAAGATTGTGTAGTGAGTCATAGTGTGTCGCTTGAGGACAAACAACGAATTTAAGTTGAGGGTGTTGATATACCGTGGTTTCACGGTATAATTAATGCTTTTTCCTTAAGTTTAGTGCGTCCAAAAGCCCTTTTTGTGCTAATTTTTATACAAGTTTCTCTTTGTTTTGCAGGAAATCTGTCCAAAGCCAAATGCGGAGATTTTGAAAGAAAAATGCTGAAGAGACCACCTACGGAGCTTATGACGGTCCGTCATGCCTGTGACGGTCCGTAGGTGGCAGCGTAGAAAAGCTGCTGAAGGAAGATGGGGAAGTCTGACAAGTGTGGGATTACGAAGCTTGTGACGGTCCGTCATGGCTATGACGGTCCGTCCTGCAGGTTCGTCATGAAGATTAGAGAAGTGATCCCAGTACCCAGATTCCAAGAGTTGAAGTCTTTTGAAACGAGACCCTCGACGGACCGTTGTGCCTATGACGGTCCGTCACACTTGCCGTTGAGGGGAATGAAGAAAGCAGCAGAAGAAATTGCACCAAGTATGGGACGATGGAGTCCACGACGGTCCGTCATGACCACGATGGTCCGTCGCGTGGTCCGTCGACCCAGCCGCGTTTTGGTAGATTTCCATGAATTAGAACCCTTGTTTAATTAGGTTTTTATTTTTCATATAAATAGTTCGAAAAACCTCGTTTTTGAGGTTAGACTTTGCAAGACTAGAAATAATATTATGAGACTGTGTTGATTAGTGTTTGATTCTTTGGAGATTCTTACAAGTAATTTTTGGTGATTAATCAAACAATTTTTCGGACTTTATTCTTTCTCATCAAAGTAAGTGCATGAATTCTTATATCACAGATTTGAATATTGTAATTATGACTATGGGTAACTAAACTCCATAACTAGGGTTGTGGGAACCATAGGCTAATAATGAGGTAAAACCTAACTAAAATAACAATTCTAGAATAGTGTCTTGCATGTATTGATAATTCTTTCGTTTAGAAGTCTTTTTAACGGATGACCAACGTTAGAACTCGCCTTAATGCTACTTGCCGGACCAAGGAGGTAGATAATAGGAAAAAAACTATCAACATAGATTTAGTGTATACTATCTAATAGGCTAGTATTGATTGGTACGAGGTAGTAACTTAGTCAAATATCGAATACGATGTTTAATATGAGGTAACGATAAGGGTTAGGAAAGCAACACACGTAGCCGGACCAAGGTGCGGAGTGAGATTTTCTAGATGCCGGACCAAGGATTTAGAAATACATAACTTATCACTTTGCATGCAAGATACTAGGAAAGAATTGTTATAGTTAGAATTATCAAGTTATGAAACTGTGGGGAACACGTAAACCCTAGTTACTTTGATTAATTGATTAAAACCCAACTTTCAAAACTGTTAAGTGTCTCTTTCAATTTAGTTAGTTCTTTTTACTTATTAGGAAATACAAACCCCCCTTTTTAAATTTTTATGTTTTTACTTTCTAAGGAAGTTATCAACCGAACAATAGTAATAACAAGTTAAAGTTAAGTCTAGACTATTTTCCTAGGGGGAACGATCCCAACCTCACTAGTTGGGTTATTTACTTGACGCGACCGCTTCACTTCTTATTTGAGAAGTAAGTTTGAGCGTATCAGATGGTCAGATACCAATTTGTATCACCTAGATACCAATTGGATCCAAGTAATAGCACGAAAGAAAGAAAGAAAGGAAATTTTCCTAAAGTCCTATAGCCTCTCAAATAAAAGTAAAGGCGTCCCCCTACCGTTCCTTAAGACTTTACTAGACATGTTCTTGTGTGATGAGACCAACGAACCTAATGCTCTGATACCAAGTTTGTCACGACCCAAAACGGGTCGCGAGTGGCACCCACATTTACTCTCCTATGTGAGCGAACCAACCAATCTAATCCCAACATTTCAACCATAATAAACAGAATACGATGCGGAAGACTTAAAACTCATTAATGAAATCAATTAAATAACTTCAAAATTTATCAATTATTATCCCCAAAATCTGGAAGTCATCACCACAAGAACATCTATCCTCAAATTACTAATCTAAGAGTATCTAAGAAGCTAAAATAAGTAAAAAGATAGTCCATGCCGGAACTTCAAGGCATCAAGACATGAAGAAGATGATCCAGTCCAAGCTAGAAGCATTAGCTCACCCTGAGATCCGACGTGATGAAGACTGGCTAGAGTTACGGTTGAGTTGAAGACGATGGCACGTTTGCTGCATTCCACAAATAACCAAGAAAAACAATTACAAGTAGGGGTCAGTACAAAACACGAATACTGAGTAGGTATCATCGTCCAACTCAAAATAGAAAACAGTATATACCAGTTAATATCATAAAATCAACTACAATACTCAACATGTAGCAACAACAAGTACTGTAATCATTAATAAAATACGCCAAGTGCATCCATGAGGACTCAAGCCTCAATACCATACTCATTTGGAAAAATAGGTTTATTAATTTGAGAATATTAACATATTTCAAGATTCATTCTCTTTCTAACCTGGTGTCGGAACGTGACACTCCGATCCTCATCATACTATCCTGATGTCGGAACGTGACAGTCCGATCCTCATCATACTATCCTGGTGTCGGAACGTGACACCCGATCCATATTCTATCCTGGTGCCGGAACGTGACACTCCGATCCTCATTATACTATCCTGGTGTCGGAACGTGACACCCGATCCATATTCTATCCTGATGTCGGAACGTGACACCCGATCCATATTCTATCCTGGTCTCGGAACGTGACACCCGATCCTCTATTACTACCCTGGTGTTGGAACGTGACACCCGATCCTCTAACCTTATTCTTTTAGTTCATCAAGCCTTCTTTTATACTAAGGCATCATCATTAACAAGAGGTTTTTCAAGATTAGAATTCAATAGCCTCATCATGTTTATTTTATCACAATTATATATAAACACATCATGCATACACACACAATTAAGCATATAGAAGGGTTTACAATACTACCCAATACATATCGTTCGCTATTAAGAGTATACTATGAAATAGCATAAACCATAACATACCTCTACCGAAGAATTTGTGATCAAGAAAGCTATTCCTCAAAGTCTTTGCTTTCCTCTTCGTTCTTCTCTTTCTCTCGTTCGTTTCTCCCTTCTCTCTCTGTTCTTTCTATTTTTCTTATTCAAAACCCTTTTCTTTTACCCTAATAATCATATAATTAAGTATAAAAGATGGTAAAGGTAACCCACTATTTATTCCAAGGTTGTCTCCTTTAACCCCCAAGTAATTAAATTATTAACATTAAACCACTAACTTTATAATTATAAGCAGGAATAGTCCAAAACGCCCCATAAAATATTTAACAGAAATCCGACCCAGTTAGGGTTACGCAGCCTGTGACGGCCCGTCGTGCCTGCGACGGTCCGTCCTGCTGCTTCCGTCACAAGGTTCAGAGACTCCAATTCATTAAAGAGTATGTGACGGCCCATCATGCCTGAGACGGTCCGTTCTGCCACCCCGTCGTGACGTTTAGAGAGTCGCTCTCAGTACCCAAATTTCTAAATTCTAAGTGTTTTGAGACGAGACTCCCTCGACGGTCCGTCGTGCCCATGACGGTCCGTCGTGGGATCCGTCGACTCAGCCAGTTTTTCCAGAAATAAAATCTGCTGCTCAAAACGACTAAACAGGTCGTTACAAGATATGAATCCCAGTAACGGGCGTAAGCCTTGTCCAACCTCTAACAAACTCGATCTTCATTCGATCCACTTGAATACCCTCATTGGACACCACATGTCCTAAAAATGCAACCGAATCAATCCAAAACTCACACTTTGAGAAGTTGGCATATAGCTTCTCTTACCTCAATCGCTGGAGTACAATCCTCAAATATCGATCATGATCCTCTCTGGTCTTGGAGTATACCAAGATGTCATTGATGAACACTATCATAAAGAAATCCAAATACGACTGGAACACCCTGTTCATCAACTCCATAAATGTCGCAGAGGCATTAGTCAAATAAAAATTACATAAAAAGAAAATCATAGTGCCCACAATGGGTCATGAATGATGTCTTAGGGATATCATATGCCTTATTATTAAGCTGATGATAATTGAAACTCAAATTAATTTTAAAAAATAAAGATGCCCCCTGAAGCTGGCAAAATAAGTCATTGATACGAGGAAAAAGATATTTGTCTTCACTTTCACTTTCACTTTTTTTGATTGTCGATAATCGATACACATCGTTATGATACTATCCTTTTTACTCAAAAATAAAACAGGATCACCCCACAGAGAAACACTAGGGTGAATGAATTCCTTGCTCAACAATTCTTATAACTGTTCCTTCAACTCTTATAGAGCCATATGGTAAGAAGGAACATAGATGGGCTAAGTGCCCAGCTCCAAGTGAATTTCAAAAATCAATATATATCTATCCGGAGGAAAACCTTAAATATCATAAGGAAACAAATGCTCTTGAACGACAAAGAATCCAAGGAAGGTGTCTCAACACTAGTATCTCGAATAAACTCAAAATATGACAAACCCCCTATACCAACAAACCTCTAAGATCAAATAAAGGGACTTTGCTAGGGTAAGAACAACTAGAATCCATCCACTCAACTCTCGGGACACCTGACAATGCTAAGGTAACAACCTTAGCATAACAATCAAGAATAACATGATGCCAAAAGTCAATTCATACCCAAAATAATATCAAAGTCTATGTTACCTAGAACCATCAAGTCTACCCAAGTATCATACCAGACTAACAAAACAAGACAAAATCAATACATTCGATCTAGTACTAAGGATTCACCTATTGGTGTAGAAACATGAATAAACACATGCATGTTATCGGACATCATATCAAATTCTACAAAAAAAAATTGGTAGACACATATAGAAAGTAGACACAAATCAAACAATACAGACGCACGTACTGGAACAATACCTATAATCACAACAACCATAATACTCGACCTCAAGCCTCCCAAGAAAAACATAACATTGTCCTTCTCGACCAACTACAGTCTGGGTAAAACATCAACCTTCATTCGTCGGAGCTGGAGCACCCATACCAAAAGCCTTGTTGCCTCTACCAGACTAAACTATACCACAACCCAGGCTAGAGGCACTAAATCTCTAGCTGGAGCAGATGAATTAGAATATTGGGATCCTAAGTGAGTCTTTATAGGAAATTTATTTGATAAAGATCGTAACATCCAAAAGAAGACATTGACACAAATAGCTGATGTGATGGACTAGATGACCTATTGTGGCTACCCTGATTAGAACTACAGGACCCTTTATATGTCTGCCCGCTCTCAACTATTGGAAGTAATGCATAAACAGGTTCAAGACGCTGAAAGAACCTACGACGTATATGAGAACCTCTGTCTCCAGATGATGTGCTAGAAAACTCACCAGACGCGGGCCTCTTGGAGTCCTTAATTTTCTCTCTAACCATCAACTCCACGTCCTTGGCAGTACTCACAATGGAATGGAAGAAAGCTTCCTCTCTGGTTTCTCTGAACACATAAGACACCACAAGGAATAGACAATCACTTAAGCTAATCAAGTCCACAATAATGTCATGGAAACATTTCATCAATCATCACATTAGGGTTCACAACAAGAAAAATTCACAAAAGTATTATGATCAATACATTTCCTTTTCATTTAACCTATTTTAATTATTAAGATTTATCAAGTGGAAGATGACTCATCACCTTATTCTCATTCTTCCTCAACACACACAATGAAGGAAATACACTAGATTTACAAGGTTTAGGAGATCACTTGTCTTAATTCAGTCTACTAGTAAGACCAACACTTTAGTCTTCCTCTTCCAAACAACTCCAAAGTCACACAATCTAATTCAATCAAGTATCTACAGTAAGAATCCGAAAATAACAATACTCAATTCAAACACTTCGGAAAAAATTGGTCAACAAAACTTAAAAATCCAATTCCATAAATGAAGTTTAAATAAAAAAAAATCTTTACTTGAAAACATTATCCAAGTCATTTGGTACTCATTGATGAAAATCATTTTGAAAAAGAATTAAAAATTAGTCCAAATCACCATTTCACTAAATTCATGGGTTCTTGAAGAAAACCCCAAACTAATCATTTCAAAACCTTGATATGAATACTTAAATTCATAAATAGCAATGTGTATATAAATAAAGATTTAAGATTAGAAATTGTTATCCAAACATTTCTTTTCAAAAACCTTGTTCAAAATCGCCACAACAAAGATCTCAAAACTAAAATATGGTGAAACAGAGTTGAAACCACAATTTTTAGAAGATACTTTGTCCAGGGATCCTCCGCGAACACGGACCCCTGTTCACCAATGTGGACGGATAGCTCATAAAATAGCTCCGCTAACACACCCCTACCTCCACGAACACGGAGGTCAACACACATTAATCCCCCACGAACCGACCAATACTCCGCAAATGTGGGGGCCCAATACACTATTCTCTGCGAATGCGGTCACAAGCTCCACGAACGTGAAGGGTTGATATCAGCAACACATATGAGAAAATCAACGAACACAAAATCCTCCAAATGGATACTCGAGATTTGTTAAGAACCATGTACACATAATTCATATATGCAAATTCATTATACTTGATGTTTAGGACCTATCAAACCATAGAAATACGAATCAGAGGTACCGTTGACCCAGAACTCGTGAAAGTTACAAGAAATGAACATAATACCTAAAAAGTCCAAATCAAGTTCAGTACCTCTAAAAATTCAATCATCACCACACCTAGGCCTGAAATCATCCCTCCGAGTCCAAGAAACTCTCAAAATACCGATCAGAGTATCCAAACCCCAAATATTGACAAAAGTCAATCCAAAGGTTAAAATTTCATAAATATCCAACTTAGGTTCTCAATCCTCAAACAACTCCGAGTATAAAATCAACAACTCTCATAGACCAAATTCCACAGTTTCAAACTAATGGAATCGACGGAATTTCACTCTGACACTCAAAACTTTAAAAGACATAAAAAATCACTTTTTAAGAACTTTAATCTTTTGAACTTAGAACTTACGAAAACCCACAACTTTTTACCTAAAGTTCCAAAACAACTTTCACAACTTAACGAGAAATAACTCGAGGTCAATATCGGGAGGGAAAAATAGTAAACTATCAAAAATGACCAACTGGTCGTTACATTCACTTGGGATCAACAATAATTTCCAAGTGTTGATCATGTCCGATGTGTAGGCTCATAGCATGACACAAACTTTCTTCCATCATTTTTATAACATATATACGTATCACTAATCAAATTTTATTCTCAAGTAACCCATAACCTGCCTCAGCGCCAGACTACTATCTTATTAAAAATACAACAAACATAAGTTTAAACTCATGGTTTCGAAAGTACAAGGGTTCAATACTAAGAACATAAACGATTGAGTTCACCTAAAAGTGTTCAAGAAAATTTAATACATCAATTAATGTAGTACAAAACCCTTGGCTAGCTACTTTAACATTAGATAAGCTCTTCCATCAATAGGTGACAAGTTCATGTATCATATAATACTTTCATTAACAGTATCCTTTGCATAAACATAAATTATAGAACTATTGTTTTTCAATCTGAGCTAATTAATTTTAAAAAATAACAAAACAAACCGAAAGTAGTAGTATTTACATGTATATATATCCAAGTTTTAAAGCAAATTGAGGCTATATAGTTTCGTCCAATGTGAGTGCTCTTAAATCATCATCTGTTATATTCTGGAAAGATAGATGTAGAGAAAGATAAATATGTAAGAAAACAAACATATAAACAACAACAATATATACCAATGTAATTTCATAAATGAAATCTATGGAGGATAGGTTCGTCTCAACGAGTTTAGGGGCCTAAAATAAAACTTCATAAAGAGGCCTTTATAACATACGCAGTTTAATCCTATACATGGGATTGGAGAGGTTGGATATAAGCGAAAATTAGGAACTAAGAATGTAAACATGAATGTAAAGATTCAAATAAAATGATACAAGGTTAGAATAATAAATCCTGACTCAAAATTTTGATAAGTTTCTATAATGGTATTAAAACAGTATTGTGCTGAATTTGATAGGTTGATATAATGATATTAATATAGTATTGATTAGTTTTATGCTTCAAATTTGAAGAAGACACCAAAAAATAAATTTGATTTGTTTATGAACACACAACAATAGATTTTGCATAATGTGGAAGGTTTGACTGTTTGAGATGCTTTAAAATATTCAATTATGAGAGAATAAAAACAATGAAATGAAAATAAGAAAAGGATATATAAGAATGTTGGTTTATGATAATCGTCAGAATATAAATGAGGCAACAGTACAGATAATCAAATAGAAATGATGGTACGATTAACTAACACTATTCCATTTCTCAATTGATCCCTATATGAGGTAGAAAGTTAGTATATTTTTTATCAAAAATTTCTTTTCTATATATATAGAGAGAGAGAGAAAGTAGAGACCCCAAAATAAATCGAACCCCCAAGCAATTGCTTCAGTTATCTCATTATCAAGATAACCCTAATAAAGAATAAAATATAAGCAGATCTTGTTTCTACTTTCCTGAAGTAGAAAAGTTATTTTTGACATGTACTTAGTTTGTCAAAAAACAAAAGAATTAAAAGTATGAAAATAAGAAAACATGACAACAATATAGGAAGAAGCAAAGCGAATGTGAGCAATAGATAATAATACATATAAAAAAACAACTTGGTACCTAAATAATACTATTAGTAAGGAGAAGCATAGTCGAGGAAAATATTTTTCCAGAAAAATTTTCTTAAAAAACAAGTGGATTTCTAATTTATAAATATCTTTCGTAATATATCTATTTTTAACTTGAGACTAAAAAATACTCGGGGGCGAGGGGGGTTGGGGATGGGTAGGGTAGGGATAGCAAAAAATGTTTTTCTTGGGACCAACACACCCTAAGTATCATCAATAAAACAAAATTGAGTGTTCCACTGTAAAAACATCAACAATTGAATTCACCTTTTTCCCCTCAGCCAATGACTTGAACCGCCAAAAGAGGTCTCCAAGTTGCTTTTCTTCAAAACTATATCCAAGCTATGACAAAATAAAATGAGTGTTGTTAATGCACATTATATATAATAATATCATAATTTAGTTTATTGAAATCTTAGTATATGTACTATACCTCAAGCATTTTAATTTTTAATGCATGACGTCCACTGCACAAATAATGTTAGCCATATTAATGCAATTCTACCTTCTAAATAGTAAAAATGTTTTGAAAGCTTTTATCAAAGTCCAATATATGCAAGTCTGCATTATAACATGTTTTAACTTCTATTCATGACTTTTACATGATATTTGTTTTAGAAAAGAAAACCAAAAATCTATTGAGTTGTACCAACAACAATAAATTGAGTGGAATTTCTTAAGAGAGATTAATTTCGATAGACAATTGATTCAAGTAAAGCATTTCAAATAAATTTGAAAAAGAGAGTACAAAAATGAAAGCAATAAGAACATTGCAATAAAGCAAAAAGAATAATAATAACAATAGTGCATCGTACCGATATCAAAAAATTAAAACTATTGAGACGGTTTCAAAAAATGTAATTTGGATCATATAAAATTAACTAAAAAAATAAGAAAAAATGACAGAAATTCCACCTTTAAGTTCTCTAATTGTACCTATTAGTTTTATAAATTTCCACAATTCCTCACTTTCGCGCATCAGATTAATGTATCAGCGCATCATATTTATGTATCTCACGCATCATATCAATGTATCAGCATATCAGATTAATGTATCTCGCGCATCTGATTATTTGATCACGTATAAAATGTACATCACGTTACTGTATCATATATAAAATATAATGTATTTTATTCAACAATTAATTAATCTCAAGCATCAAATTAATGTATCAAAGGTTATATTATTGTATCAGTTTGAGGGATTTCTGTAATTATAAATTTATAAGGGACAAATAATAATTTTATCTTCAGAGTATGTAATTTCAATCCTTTGCCCAAAAAATATCATGATATAAATAATTGATCGAACTGAATCACAACGTTATTATAATCAATGCGTACCTGAGTTTTCCCAATTTAATACCGTGTTCAGTAGCACGAATAAATCCAATATCTTCAGCAGATATAAATTCATATGTTACTCTGTTCTTTAACATTCCATCCTAAATTCAATATATAGAATAACACACACACAAAAATAGAATAAATTCAAATACCTTTTTAATTAGTTTAATAGGCTTTACATACATAGTTTTCTATGCTTTTTTATTTTTACAACTAAATTCTTAAGATATTTAAATTGGGCGCAAAAATAACACATGTTTTTATTTAATTTGTCATTTTGTTGTGTCATCCATAATTTTATAATATACATTTTAAAATTTTGGCCAATTGTTAAAACAAATCTATCTATTTGATTGTTGTTGTGTCATTTGATGCTTTTTAAAAAGGTCTTATAACTCACCTTCGATTCATCTTTATTTCTTAGTATATCTATTCAAACTCAGACTCTCTAGACTTTGATTCCTCGTTTTGTTAAATAAATAGGTCACATTAGGATCAGGGGCAGATTCAGAATTTTCATTCAGGGTATTCGAAAAATAAAAGTATGAATGTGTAAATAAGCCAACAAAAGTTTTTCAAGGAATGTCACACATAGTTTCAAAGGAACTTATTACTGGACTATCTCATTTTTCTTGTCATTAAGGGGGTTTAAAATATATATATTCATATAAATACAGAAATTTTACCTTATATATACGATGTAATTTTTTACCGAGTGGGTTCGGGTGAACCCCTTGGATTAAGTATGGGTCCGCCCCTGATTAGAATAGGGCCGACTCAACAACATTGGGGCGGAAAGTGAAATTTAAGAAAGGAGCTCTAATGTTTTATTTTTTTCATCATATATACTTTTATTTAAAATCTAATTTTCTAGCTATTTCAGATGCGAAGTCATTAGGTATTATTTTATAATTAATTTGTTTTAAAAATTTCTTTTTCGAATGATTATATAGCTAATTCATTCAATCACTCTTAAGACATTGTTATTCTTAAAGAAGATTTAGAGCCCATTTAGATTGTTTTAAAAGTCTTTGAAACCTACTTTTTTAAGTTAGTTTTTTACTTCTGGAAGTGTTTGACATATAAAAAATAACTTGAATCAAGTTTAAAATGACTTAAAATAAGTTATAAAGTGTTTGACTAGGTAAAAGATGACTTAAAATAAGTCAGAAACAAAAAGTAGGTCTCCCCCTACTTTTTATTTTTCGCATAATACATAAAATGTGTCCTTTAACTTGGTTTCAAATCACATTTATGTCCTTAAACTTTGAATGTGCACAAATATACACTTAAACTTGTATAAAGTTGAACAAATAAACACACATGTTCTACATGTCATCCTACATGTCATTTTTTGTCCTACGTGGTGTCCTACGTGTATTGTGTCATGTAGGAGTCATGTGTTTATTTATTTAAAAGCGAATGATTAAAGTGTCTGTTTGTGCATTATGAAAGTTCGAGGTCAAAGTTAAAATTTGAAGTTACGTTTAGGGTCCAATATATGTATTATGCCTTTATTTTTTGACTTAACAATCATTCAGTTTGACTTTTTTATTTTGACTTAAAAACTACTTTTTTAGACAATCCAAACGGGCTCTTGATCAATTTTAATTTCGAAAAAACTTCTTTCGGCTGAGGCAAGGTTACATGAACTGTTAATTATTCTATAAGTAATATGTGTATTTGAAAAATAATCAATTTTTTTAATTGATTGAGTATTTTCATTAAATTATTATCTTCTACTAGTTAGTATTATCATCTAGTGATCTCAATATTTTACCACTAAATAAGAAATCAAAAATATTTTCACAGGCTTCAATTGATTCAAATATATTTTGAAGTGAAAAAATTGTTTGATCTACTCTACGTATATAAACAATCAACTCTAAAAGATTCTTCACAAGGAACTCTGTGACTTTGTTCTCATCAAATTGTTTCTTACGAAATTTATTTTTATCTCATATATAATTTCCTATTAGAAACCATAACACTCTTAGTATATATAATTTTTTTAAAAAAATAACATATATAAATATTTTTT
Source organism: Solanum habrochaites (assembly GCA_027704765.1). Taxonomy (NCBI): domain Eukaryota; kingdom Viridiplantae; phylum Streptophyta; class Magnoliopsida; order Solanales; family Solanaceae; genus Solanum; species Solanum habrochaites. Next base: position 4,537,941 of record JAKWJA010002496.1, read on the forward strand.
TTTAAATAGGGGCCCAAAATATTGAATTGAAAAATATAGTATTCACTAAATTAAATTGACCTGATGAATTCCACTTTCATGAGAAAAAGCATTAGCGCCAACAATGGCTTTATTTGGCTGCAACTTAAGCCCACTATACTCCTCTACCTGAATATGCATAACAACAATATTATTATATGCATAATTAATTTTAACCACTAAAATACTATATATGTATAAATACCATGTTGGTTGTTGTGAATATATATTTTGTATTAATCCCAGTATAGACACCACCTAGTACTTCCTCTCCACGATATTTTATGGTCATTACTATCTGTACAAATTAGAAATAACAATAATATTAATTAGCTAGAGATAGATTAACATTTTATTATATATATAAATAATAATGAATAACTTTTACGTATAGCAAAAATTTTTTTTATATATGTATGTTATAGATATATATAGTTTGCTATGAGCTTTTGATTTGTATAATTCGCTACATCATCTAATTTTATACAAATTGTTCAAATTTGTATTTGAGCCTGTTTGGATTGGCTTTTGGCTTATGACTTATAAGCCAAATGTTACAAGTTATTTTTGTTATTTTGACTTTAAAATAAGTGCTTCTAAGCATTTTTTTACATTACCCAAACACTTCAAAATTGCTTAAAAATTATTTTCACTTTAAAACACCTAAAATAAGTCAATCCAAACAATCATTAAATTCATTTATATATTGTAATTGTACAGTAAGATTTGTATTTGCATAATTATAAGTGTATAAGACGAAAATATATGTATTTATAATTGTATAACTTTTCTCTCGTTTTTATATAAACACAAACATATTTTATAGATTTTATACTGAAATATAAAAAAATGACAAATTGTATACCAAAATCCGATGACAAAAAAAATATTTAATGCAAATTACAATTAAATTAGAATAAATTATGGATATAACATTGAAGGTTATTCTCTCTCACCTCTTCTAGAGAAGCATTTCCAGCTCTTTCACCAATACCATTGATGGTTACATCTACTTGTCTTACTCCTGCACAAATTCCCTAAATTGCATCGAAGTATCAGAGTCAAACTAACGATATGTATTTTTAGAAATGAAGTATTCTATTTGTTTACTTTTAACAGTTATGTTGCATTTTTCAAAAGTCGATTTGATTAATTTTCAAGATACATTATTTTAGTCAAAATTCTTATCATTTGAATCTAAAAAAAGAAAACCATGACAATTAAAAGTGGACGAAGGATATAGTTAAAAGCTAACAAATACATACAGCTAATGTGTTGGCAGTAGCAAGTCCAAGATCATTGTGACAATGTACTACAAGGATCACATTTTGGATTCCTAGGGTATTGGCTTTTATGTCAACAATTAGTTGTGCAAATTCATTTGGTAAATTGCATCCAACAGTATCAGCCACACAAATGCATGTTGCTCCAGCTTTGATAACTTCTTCAATAATATGGTAAACAAAGTCCTTATCAGATCTGACAAAAAATAATAATAAGTACATATATATATACACCATATGGTAAAAATATAAATATTACAAACCTTGTAGCATCTTCCAAGCTAAACCTAACATGCTCGAACCCAAGACTTGTTGCATAAGCCACCATGCTCCTTGCTCTCTCCACAACTTCTTCTCTACTCATATTCAATTTGTACTTCATATGCATATCACTTGTCGCGATAAACATATGAATCATCGGTGTCTTTGCATACTTCAAACCCTCCCAAGCTCTATCGATATCTTCCTTAGTAGATCTCGCCAAACCACAGATCATCGGTACATATCCCTCTTCATCTATGTTATTATCTGTTTAGACATAGTATAATTAGAAATATTTCACTATAATATATTTATACTTTCAAAATATTACAGATCAATCTTACATTTAGATACATGTATTTTTTGGGGTGGGAGGAGAGAGAGATTCGTATATATATATATATATATATATATATATATATATATATATATATATATATATATATATATATATATATATATATATATATATATATGTATGTATGTATCCTAAATACACATGAATCACACTAGATACATGTATCTAGAGTAATTTGCATGTACCTGGGAGTACAAATACATGGAAGAGTGACGAGGAAGATTTGTTACAGATACATGCGAAATATAATAGTAGTATTAAAATTTGAAATTATAAGATGGAGATATAATTCAAGATTACCAATTTTCTGTGCTACCAACTTTACAAGGTCAAACTCAGCCGGGGAGGCAGCTGGAAAACCAACCTCAATAACATCTACACCAAGCTTAGCTAGCTGACATGCAATTTCCATTTTTTGTTTAGTAGTCATGGATGCACCCGGGGCCTGTTCTCCGTCACGAAGCGTCGTATCAAAAATGGTAACGTAGTTAGGGTCAGATAATTTGCCTTGTTGAATATTTGAGCAACGGATACCATATGAGGAATGAAAATTCCTTTTGATTGGAGGCACACTATTGTTTTTAGAATGTAATGAAATGTAATTGCCAAAGGAATAATTTGCACAGAGAGAAGTCATTTTTTCAATAGAGTTGTCTATGTGTTTGGCTAAGATGGAATAAGCGTTAAAATGGAATAATGGTAAGATAAACTATATATAAAGTGTCAAAAATGAAAAATTGGGACAAATTTGAGGAGTTATATGTGTTTGGCCAAATTTTTAATAGAGTTGTGTTTGGTGTGAAAGATAGAGTGGGCAAGGTAGGCAATTATTTACGAGTAGTGGACTATGGTTAGAAAAACAAATACATAATATAGATTTGATGGAAGAATCATGCATGATTATTAGGCATGAAAATATGACGTTTGGGTGAATAAATATAAAGGACAAATACAAAAACATATATCTAAACTTGTTGATTTTTTTCTCAGGTACCTCAACTATGCTATTTTCCGATTGAATCATTGAACCACCCATAATTTGTTCCTTTAAACACTGTTGGCTGATGTGGTACCAGATTTTGTGAGGGGTATTGACATAGGATACATATGTTGGTCCAGAACTCATTAGTCCAATTGATAGTGAAACTGTTTGAAAATAATTTTGTTTTACTTCAAGTCATTTAAACACATCAAAAAAAAATGAGACTAACACACTATTTGTCTTCATTCATACAATCAAAATCATTATAATACGAACACAATTGAATACATTTACAATAAAAAGCCGATCAAAAATCAAGCAATACTGTTTAAAAGTAACAATTTGATTTGAAGTCTCTTATGTGCCTCTCTTTCTGCTGAGAGTGTGTCTTCTTATGTTATTCTATTTAGAGGCTCTTATATATACGTCTAGATTAGGTCTTGAGAGTTGTTTCTTTAAAGCATAACTACTTATCAATATTTTTGCATTATAAATTTATTCGTATATTCTTGATCAGGTGGTAAAAGTTCATTATCTATTTAGAAATAGCATAGGTATCCGCATGATCCTATAATTTTGAATTATGACACATGCATGTACATATTATTAATAAAACTATTTATATTTTATCATCTTTTTAGAATTGTGCAAAGCACAAACAAATTTACTAATGTAAAATACAGTTTAAATTCATAATAGTTACCCAATTATATAAAAGTCAAGAGGTTGAAATATAGAAGTGTTGCTTTTTTCCTTTGCTCTTGAGAATAGGAAATAGAAATTAGGAATTAGAATTATGGCAACTAAAACTAATAGAATGAAAATGTCATATGATTTCAAAAAGTTTTTGGTCAAAATATATGTTATAACTTATATGTATTTTAGAATATATTTTTATTCTTCGACGCATTAAAGAACTGTGTCCTTAAATTGAACATCCAGTTAAAGAATTGAACTTAGGAAAAAAATTGAAAACGAGTAAAATTTGGTTTAATCAACTTTTTCAATATTTATGTCCATATCTAACTAAATCTACTCGTAATTGATTATTAAAAGATTCGAATACAATATTTTTTAGATGATAACACTAACTAATTTTATTAAGTGCCAAAAACACACATAAACTATCCTTTTTTAGTTTCATACTTAAATTATCACTTTTTAATTTGAAAAACGTGACATACACATGGATAGTATATTCCAGCTTGACAAAATTAAAATAATATATTATTAATATTAATTAAAAATTAAACAATAAAATATTACTATCTAAAAAAATTAAAAATAAAATTTGAATTATTTTTCTAAAAATAAAATTGATATATTTTATTTTTTACAAATATAGAAATTCTAACCCTTCCTATATAACCCTCCCCACTTAATTTTTTTTTCTTTTTACATTTCTGTCATTTTGTGTTAGATATGTACCCACATATATATTTAGAAGTGCGAATATAACATAAATAAGTAAAGAATTTAAAAATGTCTTGCGGCAGCAAGTAAATAATATTTTCGATATCTATATATCTAACACTAAATGAGAAAAAAAAATTGGAAGTGGAGAGTTAGGTGGGCAATCTAAATTAGTATTTGGGGGGGGGGGGGAGATGATAATATTCTACATATTATTTTATAAAAGAATTTTTTTTTCATTTTAAATTTTAACTAATACTAATAATTTGTTTAATTCTTGTCAAGGTTGAATGTTTTCTTCATGTGGAGTGTGATGTAGAAATTTTTTAAAATAAATGAGAGAGTGTATTACACACAACATGATGAGAGTGGTATAAAGAGAAATGTGTGTTTCTCAATCTAAAAAATGATAATTTAGGTATGAAAACTCACACTCTTAATAGTTTAAGTATCAAACTCAAAAAAAATAAATTTGAATGTGTTTTGAAACTTATCTCTAAATTTATCCAAAACAATCCTTCTGAGATTTAATTAACAACTAGGGAAAACAATCGCGCTAGTGTTAAAGTATGTGTTTAGAATTAATTTTCTTTTCGATTAATTATATGTCCACTAAATCATATTGTTTGATCTTATCATTATTTCTTAATTTTATTATAGGGAGAAGAAAAAAATATCGCTCAATTTTGTTTAATAGTTGTTTTACCTTCAATTATATTATCCGGTCATTCTATATCTAGCTTTATTATATATATATATATATAAAGATGATATTAATTTGTATCTAAATTTTGTAGGAAATATTTTTCTTATCAAATTTGAAAAGTGTTTTTACCTTTAATTATGATTATAATATTTACCTTTAAAATTTAAATAAGACATATAACTATTATCTAAATGTATACTTGATGAAATAAAGAGAAATCATAATAGATTGGAAAACCAGATCTCATTCAACATATTTACTCGATAATCAATATTTTTTTAGAAAAGAAACGTCAAAAGTTGACATATTAAATCGACAAATAAAACAAAAAAATAACACATAAGAAAAAGGGAAGAGATGGGACATATTAAGGAAGTCACAATTAATTTTATATGTTAATGACTACTCAAGGTTGTAAAGGTAATGGAGACATTTGGATAACAATTTTAAAAAATGATGGACATTACAAACCTACGCAATGAATTAACATATATTTCACAATAAAATTATAATGATACATTCATACGGGGGCAAAACCTTATAAACAAACATGAAAAAATGAGATGTACTGAAAGAAACTGCTACTCTCTTAATCAATTGTCTCGTCGAATCTTGAGTACAAAAAATCTCCTTAGTGGGAAGTGCTCCATCCCCATGGTATCTTGCACGTTGTGAATTCATATATAATCTGACTCAAGTGAACACCAGTTACAATATAGAAAACCAAAAAATATATAAATTATAAGAATAATATGTAACTTTGCGTGACAATTAAAGTTGACGTTGTTCTCACCTTTACAATATTCTATTATAATTGATATAACTTCCATAGAAAAGATCGTGTCAAATCATTTTGACTCTTGCCAAATTAGACGACATAAAATTAGACATCTTTTCTGTTAACTGTTAAAATACTATTAGTTAATATCAAATCAAATCCAAAGAAATTTATAAAGAGAATGAAAAAATTAATGAAAAATTACAATATAAAGTTAGACATCTTTTCTATTAACTATTATAATAGTATTAGCAAATCATAAAATCAAATCCAAAGAAAATTATAGAAAGAATGAAAAGATTAATGGAAAATTAAATAGTGAAGTGTCAATTTGTAGGACCTTAATATTTTGGAGGTTGAAAAGCATTAATTCATAATTCAAAATTGTAACTGTTGTCACCAATTATTATAGCCTTAATTTAAGGAAACAGTTAAGAGTTATTAGTCAAAATTTAAAATTAGAATTTTAAACGTTCTCTTTCCCAAAATTTAAATAATTAAAACTCATTATTTAAGTAAATGGTTAAGAGCTACTAATACGTTCTCTTTCTCAAAATTTAATTAACTAAAATCCATTAATTATTATAGTCTTAAATTGAGGAAATTAAACAATATCTAATTAAAATCAATGTATGTCTGGAAAAAAAAAAGGAAAAAAATCTTCCAAAAATCTGAGAAAATAAATAAATAGGCTTCTTGATCATTGAAATATGCTACATCAGCAGGCTAAAAATTCAGCTTTATATTAATATATAGATTGACTTCTTCACACATGCTAATATATAGATTGAATGTGAAGAAGTTTACTCATGCTATTCATTTTCCCTCATAATTAATTCACGTTCCTACAAGAAAAATGTTTGACAAATAAAATTTTATTTTAAATATATTATTTTTAGTAATTAAATTAAAGAACGTTATTAATTATGTGAAAACAATACAAAATCTCAGATAACAAGAAACGAAGTAACACGCTACCCATTAATCAAAACAAATTCAATTTTTCCCTTATTATAAAATGTCAAAAACATATATAGTTTGGTTATTTTCATCTTATAATCTAATTTTAATCTTTACAAAAACTACTTAGCTCTACTGAAGCACTAGGAAAGAAACATGTATAAATTTTTAATTGTAGTAATAAATTCAATTACTCATTTGGGAGGGGTTATGGAAGGGGACTATATAATAGCTTTGTGCTTTAAATATAGTTAAATCCTATGAGAAGTAAGCCTTATTCTAAATCAAATTATTCTTTATATGCCTAATCAATTAACCTAACTTGTTGAAAATTTTACCACTCACTTAATAGGATAACAAGACATCTAGTTTAGCAAGGGATGCAGATACAAAATTTTGTCCACACGCCTCCACCATTAATAAAAGCAAAATTTGTAATCGTAACGAAGATTTTCACGATCCAAAGTAAACCTTAGACGTGACATGACTTATAAGAGTCTAAGTATTAAATCTCATATTAATAGAAGAATTTCACATTTAAAAGCGGAAATCTCATAGTCATAAAAAGTCATCTAGTACATCAAAGGAAGTGGTCGAGACGTAACCCATCAATCATGTTCATCATCCGAAAAGTAAAGACATAAGAAAGATCCTTGGAGTATGAGGACTCACCACGTCTTCAAATCCTTAAATAATCACCAACTAGCCACGAGCGGAGAGAGAGGAAGCGTCATACCCTAGCTACATTAGTGAAACACTATAGGCACTAGTATGCATTAGTACATGATATGTACTAAGTATGAGGGACATGCATAAAAGCACGAAATATGATCATAACGGGACATAATTGAAAATATGATGTGCATGACCAAGCTAAACTTACATAAGTCTTTAAATAAACATCATAAAACTTGAACATGTCGATGCATCTTAGATCATAAGGAAAGCTTCATAAAACCTTTGAAAATAACTTAATTCGTTTTAAGGGATATTAGTTTTAACCAATAATAGACCATGTGAGCTATACTATAGAATCCTATGTAACTCCCGTATCGAGATATTAGAGTCTACTTGTCAAGGTAGAACTCCGTTTAATATCATATTTTATATGTGGATCAACTAGCTAGGCCACTTAAGGCATTCCTAGGGGAGCAAGTAGTCTGGAACAAGAGGTTGCTACTAGACACTAACCTATTTGAACATCCACCTCAAAGTTCTCTCGGTGTTAAGTTAAATCTCTACAAAATAGTAATTTTCATAAGCATATCATTATACATTTGGAGAAAGAAATTAATTTACCAATCCAAGCTTAAAACCTCATAGAGTAGCTCATTAAATCTTGAATCAAGTTGTCACATCCCACAAGTACACCCTAGAAGTTAGAGTATCCTTGTGATGTCACACGGCAAATCAGACTTCAAGAAGTCTCATATAAGTCTCTCGTATCATTCATTGCATAATAAGCATAACTAAAATGAATAAAAATTAAAACTTTCTTCACACACGAAGAACTCTTTCATAAACAATACATAAGAGGAAGACTTTTATTTAAAACATTAGAACTATACAACATCTCATTGAACCATCTAGACTTTAAAGTTTACAACACTTGGGACTAATCCCATGCAAGACATAAAATATAGACTTAATACATAAAGGAACATGTAGCTATTGTCCTCGAATCGATGGGGACTCACCAATACGTCATCTTCAACCCTTAGAAACATATCCATCCTTCATGGCACATCAAGATTCCATTTCCCTACACTTTAGTCAAAACGTAAAAGAAGGGGTTAGCACATTAGATGTACTAAGTATGGAAGTCATGCAAAAACCATGAAAAAGGGACATTTAGTAAATAACATGTTTTTCATGAATTTCGATTAAAACATCATACTATAAGCATAAGAACAACATTTAACAACTTAGAAACACAAAAGAAATCATTTAGGCAAAAAGTTACATTTTTAGCAAACATTACAGTGAAGTCACATCACTGTACAGTGAACTCAATTCAGTGTTACAGTGAAGTTCCTTCACTTTAATTTAAACCCCCTTTAGTATGTAATTTTCTCACTCAAAGTTATCCTAAGATTCACTTAAGTCACACAAAGAGAGACCGCCCATACACCCTCTCTAGATATGCCTAAACTACCCTCAAGTTTACTTATAATGAGTTATATACACACTTAAGAGATATTAACATAAGAACATGAGATTCTCCTACCAAGGTGACTTTAAGGTTCACTTAAGTGAGTTGTGAAGCGACCGACCATACAATCCCTTACACACACACTTAAGAGATCCTATAAACTCCCTAAAATAGAATCATTCTCATTTAAAACATTAGCATATAGGTGATATGACATTCTCCTTCCAAAGGCTATCAAAAGACTTACTTAAGTAAATTTAGAAGATAACGTCCATAGTGACCTCTTCAAGATTACCTAAATAATCCTTAAAATTACCTAAGATTAGATCATGGCCACATAATCAACCAACTTCCCTAGCTAGAGTCATTCTTGAGATTTATCTAGGTAAGTTAAGAAGTGACCATTCCTATGCCCCCTTCACACCTTAACTAGACAACCCTTAATTACTCTAGATAAGTACTACTTCATTTTAACACATTTCCTTAACTTGAGTCAGTATATTCATTAGTTCATTAAGAGACATTCATCACATAAAGGACATTCAAGTAATAGTATTATACAAGACCTAGGGACTCCAAATAACATCTTCAAAGCCTAATGTGCAATGTCTAGATAGCGTCCCATACCACCACCTAAACTTCATAGAACTTCTAAAATGCTAGTAGGTATCCCACATGATGAGAATAGGAAATAACTAACATAGACTATGTTAGAAACTCATGGAATCCGGAGTTCTAACCTACTCCGATGAGGGTGTTCTACTTGAAAAGGGTAGAACTAGGGCACATCCCATGTAGGCACATGGTTAAGGACTATGAAGGGCTTTTATATTCTCTAGTCTCATTCTCAAGTAGAGGTACATTGTACTATAGTCTCATCTCAAGTAGAGGTACATTGTACTTTACATAACATAATCACTCGGTGCTGCCTCTGTTCTCATAGAGTAATTCACATCAAGGTTCATATACACGGGTCCCATATCTAGTTCATGACCCAATTACATTCAACCAACGTAAGCAAGGTCCACTAGGGCATAGCTCACTATGGCGACAAGAAGCTCATTGCGACTTTCCTAAGGTATGATATGATGTCGTTCCAGCCAATCAACCTTAAGTCCATCACTCATTACATGAAAGATACCATTATGGCTAACTACTTCACAATTTATAACCTTACCACTTGGTTCAAGGTTCCACATAAAATGACCTTCATATCATCATGCAAGGTCTCACCTATATTCAGTTATTCAAGAACAAGACCCTTTAGGATCCTAAGTCAAGACATCACATATTTACATAAGCATCAAGTAAGGGACACAAGTCAACAAAAACAAGACACCACATGCTTCACCTTAACACATATTACTAGTCATTCTATAAACACATAGGAATAACCATTATCATCTTTAAGTCATCCTACACACTACCATATCATCATCAACATAACTATTATAGACTCATATAGCCAAGTAGGAACAACCATGCATCAACCCTAAGACTACACATAGAAGCTGATAGTCATACCTTGATTTCCTAACATACATGACAAGAACACATATTTTCATATTCCTTAACATATAGATAGATATAATCATATTTCACATAAAACAACTATATAAAACATCATAGTATTTCAAGTAGTGCCGACAAGGCTATGATTATCATATTGCATAAATTAACGCCGACAAGGCCACATAAATTGCAATTAAAGCACATAACACAGCCACCATAAGTGGACCATACCAATCACACCATAATTGAAGTCTAGCTAACATCAAATAAATTAATTAGGTCAGCATGCCCCACTCCATCTTACCACTTTGATTTCAAGGCTAAATCATCCAATTCGATATTACAAGGCCCTTCCTTAAGGCCATAAACAACAACTCAATACAATTATATCGATAATCAATGAAAATAGGTCAATTCATTACATACTTATCAATCTAATACAACCTAGATATCAATTGAATATAATTATTGCATCATTAGAAAGCCCATAGAAAATTACATTAGAAATCATAATCCTTAAGTCAATATCAATTCAATAAGCTTAGCATGCAATAGATCTAAGAGTACTCATTACTCAATTAATCAAATAGAAACAACCTATACATCATACATACATAATCTATACAAGAATCAAAATCCCATAATATCTACACATGAATTCATGATATCAAAGCATAATCAATTCACTCATATTTTAGTGAAATTTAGAGATTTTAGAAGATCAGGGGTTCATGGAGAATTTCATTGGAAAACATCAATAACATCATATCTTACGTTTGGAAACCATTTATGCAAGAACCCAAGACTTAGAGTAGAAATTTGACTTTTTCATCTTTTTGAAATCTTTGAAAATCATCTTTGAAATTGGCTCTAAGGTGATAGAAAGCCTTAGATGAAGAACTCCCAAACCTTATTTGAATAATACAAAGCTAATTGAAGAAGAAACTCCATTGAAGACCCATCTTCAAGCTCCATCTTCACTTTGAACTCACATGGAGGTTTTGGGATATTTTCTAAGTGTTTTGGGTTTATGATTTTGAAGAATGAAGTCTTCCATGTGATTACCCCTTATATACTTACTTAAAATACCCAAAAGACCCTTAATAAACTGCCAATGAATTAATTTATAAGTGGGGTGAATTTAACAATTCACCCCTTAATTGGCAGCAGCACCTGCGCATAACGCCTGCCCTTGACGTGACGTCACAGGCACGACGGGGCGTCACAACCCTCTGTTTTGGGCTACAGTGGCTGACCAAAGTTCCTATCTTCACCCTTGTCTAATTACCTCATGACGGGACCCTTTGACGGGGCATCACATCCACGACTGGCCGTTGACTGCTCCGTCGCCAAGGTCTACCTAGGACAGCCTGCACACTGATTTTGGGTCCTTCCTCAAGGACCCTTTGGTGGTCCTAGGGAATAATTTCCCGGAAGTTTCCAGCCCAAATACGAACTTCTATAATTTTAACACCTCTCTCATGAATTTCATCGAAAACAAACATGTAAAACTCAACAAAACACGCCTAGATGTACACGGTCAACTCAAGACATATCTTTCGAACACCTTGGACGTTCTTGGTCGTTTGACCTCCAAACTTCACAAAACTTTGACCACTGCATATGAATGATATATTTACTCTATTAAGAACTTTAAAACACCATGAAACATACATAAACATATAGAACAACATTTTAGATGTTTAGGTGACTTAGTCATCAAACGTCTTAGTCGTCCCTTGACGTTTGACTTCAACACCTCTAATATTTTACCTACTGACTATATACCATATATTAGACATATTTAAGACCTTATACCATCAATACCAACATGTTAGGCCCTTGGTCATCTTCGGGGTCTTACACAAGCATGAGAAAATCCTTTCACAATTTCTTTGATGCTTATATTCTAGCAAGTAGCAACCTAGATCATTTTTTGGATGATTATGGAATGCTACTGAAAAATACTCAACTATATATATATATATATATATATATATATATATATATATATATATATATATATATATATATAATATATATATATATATGTGTGTGTGTGTGTGTGTGTGTGTATGTGTATGTGTGTGTGTGTTTTTGTGTATGTGTGTGTGTGTGTGTGCGCGCGCGTGTGTGTGCGCGCGCCCGTGTGTGTGCGTGCGTGTGTGTGTGTGTGCGCGCGCGCGTGCGTGCGTGTGTGTGTGTGTGTGTGTGCGTGTGTCATTTTGAAAAGAGATTTGAATGATTTATCCATGGACTCCAGTTATTAACCCTTAAGCTCTTTTACTAGGCATATTATTTTAGAAATTATTTACTAGGTGGTGTTCCTTACTTACTCAGTACATTCCACGTACTAACACATACTTTTCTCTACATTTCATTATTTTATAATGTATATTTTGATGTATGTTCTCAAACTCGTTGCCAGTGGGGTTTAGCAATTTCCATCAATAGATGGTTAGCCTTCATTCTTCAAGGGAAAATTTATTTTGAGTTCACAGTTTATATTAATTCTTACCAGTTGTATAGGGTATCTTGGGGATTTGTCCCATTTGCTCATAGGTATTTGTAGAGGCTTCATAGAGTGACATTCAATCTCTTTTATTTAATTCTCAACTAAAGGTATATTTTAGTCACAATATCCTTAAGTATTTGTTTATGCTGATTGAGTCACACATGTATTAGTTTTTGCATTTTTAGTTTGAGTTGTATGTTTTATATATGTCGCTATAGTGGAGTGTTTGAGCATCCGTTATAGCGGTTGTGGAGGTGCTATAGAGGTTGTGCATGCGCTATAGTGCTTGTGCAGGTGCTATAGTAGGGTAAGTCGGGCTCATATGTTGAGAAGTCTCATAAACCCTTAGATTTTGCAACTTCAATCTTGCGCTTGAGAGAAGTGATTTAGGGCGGTTCCTTCTTAATTTTCCACCAAATTCATCGATAAAGGTAAGTTTATTACTCCCATCTCGTAAATTTGGTTCTTAAACCTTATAATATAGGATATTTCTCTTGGAGAGGGTTTTGACATAATCTAATGACAGGAAAAGCTCTAGTTTAGTTAAAATGATCATAAATTAATTGGGGTTAGGATTTGGGTATAATTCAGATATTGTTAGGAATTTTGATTAATTATTGTGCTTTATTATTTGTTAATACCGAGAACAATTCAAGACATTGAAAAAGGGGAAATTTTGGATCTTTAGAGTTTCAAGGATTGATTTGAGGTAGGTGATGGTTGTACATTTTCCAATTTATGTATGTATGCATGCATGTTTTGTGATGCATGTTGGGGAAAACATAGGGAATAATATGAAATGACATCAAGTTAATAATCTCATGCAATGAACCCGCTGACTTTACTTGTGGTTTCAAGTATTACTATTCATTGTGATTGTGCATTCTTTTTGTGATTGTTGGTTGGCTTGGGTACCACACTAGTATGGGAATATTAACAGTTTCCTCGGATACCATGCCTAGTATACTAACACTAGTTGGCTTGGGTATCACGTTGATACACTTTCAGTTTGTGTGTGTGCTCCTTGGGAGGGTTAGGTATTAGTATTTATGGTTCCATGAAAAGACCGGTACGTGTAATTATGATCATATGGAAAATTTTATAGGTATTAGTTGATTTAGGATATTGTGACTGGGAGTCTATTTTAGTGTTGACCCATGTTAACTATGTTCTAGTTGTTTGTTTACATTCATAGTTTGGAACTGATTGTACAATATGATTGTGTAATTATATTGCACTTTCACTTTTCTTATTGAGTATAAGACATATTCTGGCAGATGATACAAGCCTCAGTTAAGGGACACTTGACTTCGAATCCAAGGGTGAGTACTTTTCTAGGATGTCAAGGGTTCCTCTACATATAAGACATATTCTGGCAGATAATACAAGCCTCAGTTAAGGGACGCTTGACTTCGAATCCAAGGGTGAGCTACTCTTCTAGGATGTCAAGGGTTCTTCTACATCTTCTTATCCATTTTTTCGGACACTGATTTTAGACTATTAGTTTATGTTTTATAGCTTTTGGGGTTGTAACCCCATTATTAACTAATTAGGGTTTTGGTACTATCACTTTCAATTTCTAGGGGTTGATTTCATAAATGTTTTGACTTTTGATTGAGTTATGAGAACTCGATCCTTTATCACATTTTAAGTTTCTTTTAGTTGTTCTCTTTCATAATTTGGTTTTCATAAATTGTCTTGATAAGTTAAGTTGGGTTAGTAGTTGGTTCTTCCACCAAAAGGTTAGTACAAGATATTAATATATGTGGCTGCAACTTAACTTCAGTTCCTCACTACATATAACCTGAAGAAAATAATAACATTTTGGCCTCCCTCGCCATTTTCACCTCTTTCACCAATGCCACAAATAGTCAATACTTAGAATTGGTACATCTACTATACATGTGGAGGTAGTAAGTAAGGGACAATTATAATTAGCTTACCAAAATATACTTAGAGCTTTTGAATAACACATTTGTCATCCGTTCATGGACAAGAATAGTACCTGTGATCACCGCGTCGGATGTCTCTGTGATTCTTTCTTGGAAAAGCATAACATTGAGTCATTTTATCTTGTGTTACCCCTAGCTCCGTTACTATTTTCTCTACCTTCACGGCCTTAATGATTACCTCTTCGCCCACCTTGAAGACGTCCTCTACCATTATTACCATTCCCCGCCACCACTATGGATGACTATTGCACGGAATCATACACACGCATATGGGAGTAATTTCTCCTCCTATGCCCAGGTTCTCCACAATCGTAGCAAGTATGATCAAAAGATGGTCTGATGCCTGTCTAAGGCTCGAATCCCTAGCTATACTGAGAATTATGATATGGAGGTCTTGAGCAGTTACTCGTAGAGGCGGTCATAGTGGACTAAATTTGCTTGGCTGCAAGTGTTGGCCTTTTTGAGCCTTGGAAGTTGCCAGAAATTTTGGCCCTTTTTGCCAATGCCTTAGCCTCATTATCTCGCCTCATTATCTCGCCTCACCCCCTCCACTTTCTTAACATAATTTTTCACCTCACTAAAACTCTTCCCTACAGAAGTCGTATGAACAAATTATACTTGCAACTCAAAATTTAATCTTTTGATAAACAAACAAATCCTCTCCTCTCCTGTAGCAACCAACTGCGTAGCATATCTAGATAAAGCATGAAACTTGGCCTTATAAGCAACCACAGACATACCACCTTGCTCTATAGTCATAACTCATTCTTCTTACGGTCCCTCAATATTATAAGCACATATTTCTTTTAAAAACAGAGCATGAAATTGGGTCCAAGTGAGTACCGATAAAATTGAAGATCTACACTCCATATAAGCTCTTCACCACTACTTGGCCTAACCTTGAAGTTGGAAAGACACAAAATCAACCCCATCCTGATGAAAAATACCCAATTTATGAAGCCTCTCATCAAATTCTAAGATAAACTCTATCACGCTCTAAGCCTACACCTAGGTGGGACTGGCGCTCGAAGACCATTGTTGGCCTTGAGCTGACCCTTGGCCTGACTTAATTACTCAGCGGAAAACTTAAACACAAGAGATAACTCAAGAAATGACTTTAAAGTATTAACTTAGCCAAAATGACAACTCAAGTCTTAATCGTTTACAAGTGAAATGAAATGATCAAAGAAACTAACATTATCTGTCTATGCAGCGTCTAAAATAAAGAGGGATGTTGGGACAAGACCCCCAATCATCCTAACAACTGAAAACTAAAAACAATAACTTGAATGATAAAGATGTCCTCCAAAATGAAGGGAGTCTCACCAACTGCCTCTAAGTGGATCACTGGATTAATGGCGCGTCGGATGCTAATGCTAGTTACCTGCGACTGCATCATGATACGACGCAGGCCAACTGGCATCAGTACATCAAATGTCCGAGTATGCGAGCTGGATTGCTAAAACAACATAGGCTTGAAAAATATTATGAAAGAAACACTTACATGGGCTCTTCTCAACTCATGAATACTTAGCTAAACTTAATTCAATAATAAGCAATTTAAAAGCAAGTGCATAGTAAAGATAAGATGTTTAAAACCATGATGTTAACTCTATGTGCATAAAAAAGATACAAAATAAACTAATGCTAATTCATAGTCGTAATAAATGACACATCATGCTTCTTCTCAAAATCTTCTTGTACAATGCATGGATGAAGTCTCATACCCTCATTCGTACTAAGCAGAACCCTTTGAAGAACCATGCAGTTACTACTGTGGGAGTTCTCTAATCGGAAATCATTACATAATAGTTATAGTGATGATACAACATTATTCGGTCCATGCTACCCGGCCATCCTAACCTTGCCAGAGTATAAAACATGAACTGTCTAATAGATCCATTAGTCTATTGTCAAAAGGATTCATCTAAAAAGTATGACCTATTTTTATCCATGATGGCTACATGGTTTTCATGGAGACTTCATTTAATATGAATAACATCTCCACATCGATGCTCAATACTACTCCAAAAAATATACTTATCTTATATGTTTTAAAAATAACTTTTCTTGTGATTTGAGATTAGTGCTCAAAAACTTGGCTCAAAGGTTATCTTGGAAATCTTAATTTTGATGTTTGCTTCATTTTATAAAGTTATTACTCCTTTTTGAAACTAGCCCGAAGGCTTTTTGGAAATCAATATTTCCGTACTTGTTAAATGTGAAAACATTTTAAATCTCTTTGGTAATGCTTAGTCCCTAAATACTTTTGAAGAAAGGAACTTCAACTTTACTCTTTTCTATTTACTCTTTACTCCTTACTTTTTACTTATCTTGAAACTTGATTCTTGAAAAAAAGTTAAAATGTTGTTAAAGACCCTAGAGAACTCTTAAGAACTTTGCTTTGACTTGCTTTATAACTTCAAGACTTGACTCTTAACTATTTTGACTTTGATCTTAACTTTTCTTGAATTGGATTATGGATTCAAGATTCATGATCTCATTTTATGGATAATTTCATGATGTTTAGATGTACCTTAAATTGTTGGAATCAACTAGGAAACATGGGTACGTCACTTAGGAACCAATATGAAAAGATGGGGAATGAATGGGGTGAACTGGCGTCCTTGTCACTCTGAGAGGCGTGGGGCGCCCTGCCCCAAACATCAGAGGCCAAGTTGGGGCGCTCTGTCTGGCGCACCGTACCAAGGACCTATGAAAAGAGATTGTCTTGTGGGGTATGGGAGGCGCGACACCCCAAGGCCCTACAGACAAGCGTTTTGACTTTTCTTCTCCGTTTTTTATCTCTAAACCCTCTAAACTTTTATGGTTATTTCCCCAAACACTTACGATCACTAATACCCTCAATACCCAATAGATTAGACTCAAAAATATAACATGGAAACACGAATTAAATCAACTCTAGGCATGCAACAACCCAACCAACAAGAATTCAACAATATTCTTCAAGAACTTCACTTTTCATCATTCAATCTACTCAAAATCGCTGAAATTAACAAGTTGGTGTGTGGGTGACCTAACCCAACATGAAAAGATTTGTTCACACCCAATTTTGACCCTCCCCGGTATAAATTAGTTTTCGAGTTCCTTAAATTTCCAAACAATTTAAAATAATTAGTTTTATAAATTTTAAGAAAAAAAGTATAAAGTTTGCGTTATTTTGAATAGTTTTGTCATTTCTTATAACTTTTAGATAATATATATGTTTTACATAGTTATGTATATAATTAGTATATTTTATGATAGTTCAAAAACTATCTCAAAAATATTTTAATTTTAGTAAGTATTCTATCTTAGTTTAAATTATGATTATATTTTGAATCACTATTTTATAATCATATTACTAAAATAAAGAAACTCGTTGATTAATTAATACAAATTCATCTTATTTAAGGTGTAGCCAAATTTATTATCCTAACTCAATTTGACTATTTACTAATTATCCCCTCGAAAATTTTCAATTCAATTTTGGGCCCAATTCGCTGACTTCAGCTGAATTTCCCCTTCCCAGGCCCATTTTCTTTTTTTTCCTCTTCTAATACCCAGCCCATTTCCTGATAATTAACTTCCAGCCAACTCCAAATCTAATGACCCAGCCCACTTAAACCCAAATCTCCTCCTTTTCCATTCAACAGCCCACCCATTCTCAGCAGCCCATTTCATTTTATTTTCAGCCCAATAAATCCAATTCCCCTTTCCCTTTTAAGACCCGGCCCAAATTCCCCCTCCTTCTTCCCCTTTCAGTACGCGACTCCCAGCAGAAGAAACAGAAACCGCACCCAAAAGCCATGCGAAAAATTTCCAGAAACCCCTCCCATCTCCCTCACGCGTGATTCCCAGAAAAAAAAAAAGGTGCCCTCCTCTTTGCTCTTCCCCTACCTGCGCATAAGTTTCAACTTCTCTCCCCACGAGAGCTCTCCCTCCCCAACGTCTCTCTGGAATTAGTACGTTTCCAGCTATTGTTTTGTAGGTCGTACTACTCGTCCTGGCAATGACGAGATTGCGCCACGAAGATCGTAAGGACGCCCCAATCGATCTGGAACGTCCACCTCGCCTCCCAATCCGTTGGAATTTGGTATCCAATCTTATATTCTCTCAGATTTTGGGATAAGGTTGGAATTCAAATTTCGAATTTGGATGGCCCTGAAATCATCCTCCAGCATTTTCCCTCGGCAAACCCTAATAATTCATCTATAAATACCCCATTTTCTGATAATTTCAGGGTTTTTTTTTTGGGAAATTTGTTTTTCGAGAAAAGGCTCTCCGTTTTCTTAGAAAGGTTCTTGAAGAGAACAACTCAAGCTTTCTTAGTTTTAAAAAATATATTTCAACATTGAGAGTTTAGTTTCGATCGTGGTATAGCATTCCAGCTTAGTCTTCGAGTTTGTTTGTGGTTCCCATTCTGTTGAGATTTCTGGGTTTGCTGTTTGGTATCGACACTTGAGGGTGAGGATCGTCATTCCCGTGCTCGCTCGATTCAGTTCGCTGCTCCATAAAAAGGTAACCCTCTCATTCCCCAGCATGTCTTTGTTTTCTTATCGTATGGCTGTTTGTAGTCGAGCTTTGGGCTTTTGATCTGTTGCCGTCTTTGATGCCCTTAACTTGAGTTCGTCGGTAGTCCTTGGTTTCTTTTGTTCTTATCGTCTGTAGTCCTTGGCTTCTTCTGTTCTTAGTCGTCATAGTTCGTTATGTTCAGTTCTTGTTTGATTTTGTTGTAAATTCGCCAAGTAATGTGATTTCAAGTTAACACGACTCAATGGTTGTATCTTGTATTCACTAACACAAATTTGAGATTTCGAACAACAAGAATGTCAGTTTGATTTTTCTCTTTTCTGTTTTCGCTTTCCGTTTCCTTTGCTCCTCCTTAAAAAGTTCTCTTATGATTTTTTAATGTATTGTCCCTTTTGGAGTCATTTGATTGCCCAGCTTTAGAATTCTCTCGTCAATGTTGGTTCTATGTGCATTCTAAGCATTAAGCATGATTCATGTGATAATGGAAGTCACTTTAGTTTATATATTTGTCATTATATGCTTTGGCTCGAGTTCGTATTTGTGAAGTTAACTAGTGCGCTGTTTGGTGTTCGACATTCGGTTCTCTTGCTTGGTTCTCATTAATAAATATGTTAAGTTGTTGAGCTTGTTATTCAACTTATAAATTTTTTTTTGTTTGATTAGGAAGTTTCTGTAATTTGTTTCGATAATGTCGTTGTATGTTTGCCGAATATGAATGAATTTCCTTCTTCCCCTCAAATAGTTTTATGATGGTAAAGTTGATTTTGGAATGTTTTTAAGGATGAGTTTAGGTTCATTTTTGTCTAGTTAAGACATGGTTGTCTACAGTTGTGTTCTTCTTCAGAATGATTTCATGAGTAGTGCTTATTTTTTTATTTTTTCTATATAAATGGTAGCTTAAGCTCAACTGGTTTTTACTGCTTTATATTCTTCCTACAATTTTTCAAATATTTATCCCACCTTTAAATTGATTTCTTTTTATTCCTTTAGTTCATAATGATATTCACAACAAGGTCCTTATGCATGCGCTTTATCATTTGTGTTGGCAGCTGCTTAACTCATTAGTGGCCTTTGTAAGTCTGAAGTTAATGAACCCATGCTTGTTTATTGCTTGTTTTACCGAGGAAGTCGCTTGGTGACAAATTTTAAGTTGCTATTGCTTAAAGTTAGTTTGTTTGCTAACTTTGGTCATTTTTAGTTGAATTTCATTTGGCCTTCTCTAGAGTTATGTGGTTTTTTTTGTTGTGTTTCATCCGAAATACATCTGGTTTACTTTGTCGTTTCATATGCTAATTTACTTCTACTTTATTGTATGTGAAACTCCGCTCGAGTTTGTTTTGGGACTCCATTTTTCCCTTGCATTTCGGAAGAGCCATGAAGGCTCAAAATTCCTTTCATTGAGTCGCCCGACGAACAAATTTTTGAATCAAAATTCAAAAGCCAAATTTCATGAAGAGTGAAGAAAATCAAAGAAGGCGGATTAGAAGATCAAATTTATTCATTATGTTGTATTTATTTTGGGCATAAGCCCTTGTCGTCTTTTACCTTTATGTATTTATTTTGTATGCTTAGATTAGAAAAGGTGAAATGGGTCGAAAACCCAAACAAAAATGGGTTGAGAACCCAAAAAGCAGGTGGGTCCAAATTCCGATCAAGGCTGACAGAACTCGAAATTGAATTGGACCCGATCTCTCTCTCTCTCTCTCCCACTTTTATTATATTTTTTATATGCTTTTGTTTGGTTGCCGTTATCTTAGAGTTAGGAAAAATCCGATCCCTGTCGAACGTCGTACTGTTTTATCAAACCTAAAATTGAACCAAATCTCAAATTGATAATATTTTGAATTTGTAAGTTTCGCCTAGATTAAAATTTAGGAAGTTCAACTTCAAACAAAATTTGCAAATTTTAAAACAAGTATTAGCCAAATAGTTAGTTGTCGGACAGCCGCAATTAAGCGGAACATCTTGGGTGCCTTCAAAACCTTCCTAAGACGTTAATAAAAAAATCCCCGAACCCTTTTGAATGTTTCCAAACGATTTTTCTGTTTAAGTTATTTGAAAACAAGTTTTTTCTTAATTTTCTTTTAAAATTAAGTGGAGACTCCCTAAAAAGTCAAAAATATCTTAAAACAAATAAACTTTCCAATTTCTTGATAAAACAGAAATGGAGACTCAGTTGGGGACTGTGAGGATTCTAACCTTAAAACTAACTTTATTTGGCTATTTGTGATAAACTGTTTATTTGTTTAGTTACTTTAGTTTTGAAACTGTTGCATTTCATGGCATATTCCCGTCAAACGGCAAATAATATGTATTAGGAAAATGAAAGTTACGTGGCTTACCACGACTTTCTTCAGAAAAACCCAAGAATTCATTTGGAAGTATCAAACAAATAGTTGGAATGTGGTCATACGACATTGTTTGGTAGCTTCACCCCGATTTTTGTACGACTCGGGTAACCGTCAATTTGAAAACAATTCTAGTAAACCTAAGATAGAGCGAAACCAAAACCAAATTAAGCATCAGCCTAAGACGACTTAATACCTAAGGTGTATTAAGTCCATTTAGTAGAAAACCACCAAAAACGTGTCTAAGGTCTTCGACCTCAAGACGCATCATATTGTTTGACATTTGAATGATGTACATGTGAAAACCAACTTGGGGGTGGGGGAAAATCTAATCGGCTTCTATTTTGCAGATATGGATCGTTTCCCAAAGTTCGATATGGTCTTCTCAACGCCACCTCAACTCACTATATGGTACAATGATTTGGATGGGGATCATAGAAGAACCCTTAACAAATAAGTAGAACTGATTGAGGTACTCACATGATATTGGGATAGTCAGAAGATAGTGTTTCGATTTGGAACAACCGAAATTACCCCACTTTGGAGGAAATAAGAGACTGTATAGACACCGTAGGCACCGGGATAGAAAGAAGAGCAAGAAAATAAGAAGACATCTTCATCCCCAATAAGCCTTCCGTAGATGATAGTACGGACTGGTTTGGATTGAGAAAGGACTTTGCCTACTGGTGCCAAGAATCCTACGTAGCCTTCAGAGATCTTTATATTCGATTTGGATATGCGAGTTTCTACGCCACTTACAACCGAGAGTTCAAGATCTCCTACAAAGAATGGAATGAGATCCGTCCTCTAGCATTTGTTGTGGCGTTATTGGGAACAATGGTCTTCCCTCATGGTCCGAGTTTGAGTATCAATACCCGAGTTATAATACTCGTCCTCACCTTGTTCAAAGGGTATGAGAACCAAGGAATAACAAAATACTACCCTATAGCTCCGGTCATCCTGTCCGACATGTATCGAGCCTTAGGAAAGTGTAAAGAGGGACACCGATATTTTCAAGGATGTAATCTACTCCTTCAGTGGTGGATCCTCAGCCATTTAGCAAAAGGTGCTGGGACTCGGGAGCTACATACCCTCGACAACAAACATACCCTTAAGGATTAAATGATCTATTGTACTGGGCAAATGTGTACTATCGGAGGATAAGGGGGAGATGGGCCCAAATTTTCTCCGAATTGAGAGAAGAAGACCTCCAATGGATGCTCGACCGTTTTATATCCAAAGAAGTCGTCATGGAAAGTAGCAGATATGTTGTGCTTCCTCTACCAGGAATTCGGGGAATTTACCCTTACGCACCATTTTGAGTCTTGTGACAGTTTGGAAGAAGACAAAATATACCCAGAGAAGCGTACTATGGCGCTTATGTGTACGATATTGGAGATGATAGAGTGCACGATTATACTCTCAAACTTACTTCACAAATAAGAAGTAAAGCGGTCGCGTCAAGTAAATAACCCGACTAGTGAGGTTGGGATCGCTCCCACGAGGAAAATAGTCTAGACTTAACTTCAACCTGTTATTACTATTGTCCGGTTGATAAATTCTTTAGAAAGTAAAAACATAAAAAGGGGGGTTTGTATTTCCTATTGAGTAAAAATAACTAACTAAATTGAAAGAGACACTTAACAGTTTTGAAAGTTGGATTTTAATCAATTAATCAAAGTAACTAGGGTTTACGTGTTCCCCACGGGTTCATAACTTGATAATTCTAACTATAACAATTCTTTCCTAGTATCTTGCATGCAAAGTGATAAGTTATGTATTTCTAAATCCTTGGTCCGGCATCTAGAAAATCTCACTCCGCACCTTGGTCCGGCTACGTGTGTTGCTTTCCTAACCCTTATCTTTACCTCATATTAAGCATCGTATTCGATATTTGACTAAGTTATTACCTCGTACCAATCAATACTAGCTTATTAGATAGTATACACTAAATCTATGTTAATAATTCTTTTCCTATTATCTACCTCCTTGGTCCGGCAAGTAGCATTAAGGTGAGTTCTAACGTTGATCATCGTTTAAAAAGACTTCTAAGCGAAAGAATTATTAATACATGCAAGACACTATTCTAGAATTGTTATTTTAGCTAGGGTTTATCTAATTATTTGCCTATGGTTCCCACAACCCTAGTTATGGAGTTTTGTTACTCATAGCCATAAACACAATATTCAAATATATTAAATAAGAATTCATGTACTTACTTCAATAAGAAAGAATAAAATCCAAAAGGTTGCTTGATTAATCACAAAAAATCACTTGCAATCAATGATAATCCGAAAATCTAACACTAATACAAAGAGTCTAATAATATGATGTCTAACTATCTGGTGTCTAACTATTTGGTGTCTTACCTCAAAAATGAGGTTTTTTGAACTATTTATTAAAAAAACAAAAACCTAATTAAACAAGAATTCTAATTGCTGGAAATCTGCCAAAACGCGGCTGGGTCGACGGACCACGCGACGGACCGTCGTGATCACAATGAACCGTCGTCCCATACTTGGTGTAATTTCTTGTACTGCTTTCTTCATTCCCCTCGAGGGCAAGTATGACGGACCGTCATGGGCACAACGGTCCGTCGAGGGTCTTCGTTCCAAAATACTTCAACTCTCGGAATTTGGGTACTGGGATCACTTCTCTGAACTTCACGACGAACCTGCAGAATGGACCGTCATAGCCATGACGGACCGTCACAAGCTATGTAATCCCACACTTGGTCAGACTTCCCCATCTTTCTTCAGCAGCTGCACTACGCTGCCACCTACGGACCGTCACAAGCACGACGGACCGTCATCAGCTCTGTAGGTGGTCTCTTCTGCATTTCTTCTCTCAAAATCTCCGCATTTGGCTTTGGACAGATTTCCTGCAAAACAAAGAGAAACTTATATAAAAATTAGCACAAAAAGGCTTTTGGACGCACTAAACTTAAGGAAAAAGTATTAATGATACCGTGAAACCACGGTATATCAACACCCTCAACTTAAATTCGTTGTTTGTCCTCAAGCGGCGCACTATGACTCACTACACAATCCTTGTACAATAGTATCCATGTTATATCCTTTGCAATCATTTGGCTATCATTCCCGATTAATCTCATCAAATCTATGCATGCTATCACTATTAGGCTTGAATTTTTGTGGGATCAGAACATGCCACAGACTCACCATGCATTAACACCTATCCTCTTCAATTTCTCACCGAGGTGCTAACAATTCTGGTATTGCAACTAATGTCCTCACTTTAGAACAAAATCCTCATTTTTCACACAATGATTTTAGTTTGAGTATAAGGATTACATTTCAACACTCGCTCTCAGAACAAAGTCACACTCATTCATACCTATTGCCATAAGCTTGCCCTTATTTTCACTGCCTTAAATTCGTTATACAACCCTTAGGATCACGATAAGACTTTTTTAGCTTGTAACATAGGCTCAGGGTCAGGTAGGGTACATTTTTAGGTATACTTTAGTGACTTTTTGCCCTACTTGACATATCAGCTAAACCTTACCTTTTCTATCATTTTATCTCGCCCAGTTTCTCATTCTCTTTCCCTTTGCTAAATTTTCTCTTCTTTCTTCATTTGTGTAAGTGACTCTCTTTTTTTCTTGTTTGTAATTCTTGTATATTTTTCTTTTTCTTTGCTTTTCTTTCAACTAATTTTGAGTCACTTTCCTTTTGTTCTTTATCTCTCTTTTGTTCTTTCAACCCCACTTTCCAGAGCATTCCTCATAATAGCCACCCTCAACTCATGGCTTTGCCATGAGTCAAGGTACACAATACCCAAAGTTGGTCAGGGCCAAAACGAAGGTTGTTTACTGCATTAGCCACCCTCAACTTATGCTTTTGGCATAAGCTGAGGTGCACATGTCCAAGGAGGGACCAGGGCCAACACATTGTTCCCCGAAAAAATCAGTTAGGGTGAAAAACAAAGGTCTAATTTAATCTCAGATTATTTGGATCAAAGAAGGATAAATTTCATTCGATTTCTTTTATTTAGGCTAGAAATGGGCTTTGTTGAAAAAGGGCCTATGATCCTTTCCTAATTGTCTATTACAACTTACTTTCAGCAGGACTAACCAAGCAAGTTCTAGCTAAGTACCAATAGTGGACTATTCACATTCTCCTCACACTCACTTGACATCTCATCACTATACCAGATTGTCAGACACCTAGTTCGAATTTAAGACTTAGGGTAATGCAAATGGTGTAACTCTATTTCATGCTTAGGGCCGCTAGCACGGTATCCTCAGCAGGCTCGACAGAAGGGGCCTCAGACTCCGGAACCCTTGCCGCTAGGATCGTGTCGATGTCTGCACGAAGACTTTCGACTGCAGCCTGAAGAGTCGACACATCCACCGGAGGGGCTGGTCGGGCTAACACTCTCAACTCAAATGCGTCCAGACGCTGGTTGACCTCAGCAATCTTCCACTCTGTAAACTGCTGCATCTTCCTCTCTAGACGTGCTTCAGACTCTGTAATCGACTTCTGCTTCCACGGCTGAATATGGTGCAGAAGGGTGGCCATTTGTGCCTCTAGTTTTTGGACCCTAGCAAGCGGGACCAGTAACGGTAGAGGGGTTGTGCGAGAGGAGCTCGGGGATGTGCTACTACCCAGGATAGACTCGACCGGGGTAGTGTCAGTGGACGCCTGTGTAGCTGTGCGGGCCTGGGCTACCGTATCTGCAAGATCATCAGCAAGTGGAGGCAGCTCTGGACGGGGCCCTGTACGTGGGGCCAACTCATTGGCCTCGTCTCTGATGAGGCCAACGTCAACGGTACCCTGTGGGGTCTTCAACTGATCTATGTGCCATATGGGCACACCTGCGGACCTGCAAAGGGCAAAGATCATGCACGGAAAGAGGTAGGTGGTGGTGACCTTGAATGCCCTATCGTGCATGACTGCCTGTAAAAGCCATGCAAAGTCGACCTCGAACCCAGCTATCATCGCCGCCATCAACACTGTGCGATCCTAGGTAACGATGTTGTCAGCAGCTATGGGGGAGAGGCAGTGACGGACAAGCAGCCACAAAAACTTTGCTGTGAATGTGAGGTTGGCCTTCTTGATGGCCCCCTTCGGCTCAGTGACCCAATCGGCACCCTCTCCATCTACTGACAGGTGCAGGGCCATCCACCTCTTGGTGGTCTCTCTCAGTGCCGGCTCGCGCAAGAACTGTCCATCCTTTACTATCTGCCAGCGGTAGTCAAACTCGGCAGTGATGGGGGTCCGGGTAGCATCTGCACTCTCGCCGTATAGAAACCGGCGGATGGCTGGCAGGGAAATATCGACCTGCACGCCCCGGACTCGAACCTACTCTAGAGGGGCCTGTTTAGCGGGAGAAGCCCGCCTATCGATCTATGATTGGAGAGTCGCTACGTAGGATGCGTAGAACTCTCGGACCATCTCCTCGCTGTATCGTCCCAACGGACGTGTTGTCCACTCCAAACGATGCCTGGTGAAGAGATTGCGGATCTCAGGCATCGTGGGAAGGCTCCCTGTAAGTACCCACCGCTCCAAGGTGAGTGTTTGAGTCATCACTCCTTTATCGTTGAGGAACTTGGCATCGGAGTAAACTTGAAACTGTCCGTCGACACACCACCGGTTTGGCTGGTCAGCGGCTGGGGTGGGGACCTGAACTGGTGCGCCGGGTGTAGAGTCTGAACTGTCAGCCTCATCCGACGAGGTCGACGCTGCAGCAGTGGCGGGTACGGGAACCTCTGCAGAGCCAGAAGCTTCCTCGGACCATGATACTCCTAAGGATCCAGACGCTCCTTCCACATTTGTGGCAGACCCAGAGGGTGTTCCGGTCAGTGTGAGCTCCTCATGAGACTGGGAGGCAGTGACTACGCCGGACGCCACCATCTTGGGTGTAAATCTAGGGGCCCGTGCAGCACGGGAAGGGGCGGAAGTGCCTGGGGGAACGTACTCAGGGTCACGCTCATCATCAGAGCCGATGACCATGCGGGCAGACGGAGCGACAGACTTAGATCGCCCGCGGGCGTAGGTGCGGTCTTGCTTGGGTGCCATAGTAGATAGTACCTGTAAAGGATCAATATTAGTATGAGTAGTGGCAAACAATACAGGCAAGCCCATACGAAATAAAACATTGAAAATAGAGTGTCAGTGATATTGAAACTGTATCACACGACGGGCCAGATGACGGCTCGTCGTGTCTATGACGGACCGTCATGAGGTCCGTCATGTTGTACTTGGTCTATGTATATATAAAGAACTCTGAAGGAGGGGTCTCAGACCATCATGACGGTCGAGCAGGACGGACCGTCGTGAGTATGACGGTCCGTCGTAGGACACTTAGAAAATGTTGGGAGACCCTTAGCAGAGGGGTCTCTGACCATCATGACGGTCGTGCAGGACGGACCGTCGTGGGTATGACGGTCCGTTGTAAGTGTCTATCGTAGGACACTTAGAAAATGTTGGGAGACCCTTAGCAGAGGGGTCTCTGACCATCATGACGGTCGTGCAGGACAGACCGTCGTGGGTATGACGGTCCGTCGTAGGACACTTAGAAAATTTTGAGAGACCCTTAGCAGAGGGGTCTCTGACCATAATGACAGTCGTGCAGGACGGACCGTCGTGGGTATGACGGTCCATCACATGTCTCCGTGGAATGACACATGGAAAAAGTGAGAGACCCTTAGAATCAGGGTCTCTGACAACCAAAACGGTTGTGCAGGATGGACCGTCGTGAAGACAACGGTCCGTCACATATGTCATTGGGACAGATTTCTAGGGCTTTTGGAACGGACCCTACGACGGTCTGTCGTGTGTGCGACGGTCCTTTATCGGGGTCTCGTTCTGAATAGCAGTGATAGAACTGGGGGTACCCAATGCATCCCGGATGAACCCACATGGTCTTGTAGTGTTGTGGACCTATATGTGTGTATCCCAACTACCTAGGAAACTAACAATGCAAAAGCACCTATGTCTAGGGTGGTAAACATGGTAATTTTGAACATTTGTAACCTAGGGCAGGCAGAATCGGATAAAGTAAACAAAATACTATGAGGAACTAAGCTTAATACTAACTAGTAACAAAAATGCAAGATAAGTGAGTATAAATTAGAGACACATACCTTAGAAATGGAGAAAAACAGATGCAAGGGTACTCGGTGGCAAGGTAGACACCTACAGCAGCAGCTCCAACTTGTAGATGATAATTGTAAGGCTTTGGAGATTTTTGGGGGCAATGATTAGTGGGGGGGATGTGGAAGTTGAAAAGAGAGGGGATGAGAGGAATAAGGAAGTAATGGGGTGAAATATGGAGGGGTGGGGAGTATAAACGGTCAGATTTTGAAAAGGGTCCAGCCGGGTCGGATAGGGTAAAAGTCATTAATCACGCGACAGTTCCCCGACGACGGTCCGTCGCAGTTGTGACGACCCGTCGTAGGTTCCGTTGTGTGTGCCCTAATTTCAAAATAGCAGAAAAACATAGTTGGACGACGGATGCATACGATGGTCCGTCGCATTCGCAACGGTCCGTCGATATATCCGTCAGTGGCTGCTGCGGAGTAGTTTTCTGCAGAATTTCCTGGTGATGTGCCTGCGAATTTAAAAACCCATTAGTAGAAAAATGCTATCCTTACTAAAAAAAACGAAAAAAATTTGGTTGCCTCCCAACAAGCGCCTTATTTAATGTCGCGGTACGACTGGGGCCACTTTATTACTCAGACTTCATCAAGATGGTATGCCTCAATCACTTCATTCGCAGATTCAGCATGCCCGAGATAGATTTTTATGCGTTGTCCATTCACCTTGAACCGCACACCCTCCTTAGTTTCCAACTCAACTGCTCCATGAGGTAATAGTTGAGTAACCGTATAAGGACCAGTCCATTTGGACTTGAGTTTGCCTAGAAACAAGCACAATCTGAAATTGAATAAAAGCACCAAATCCCCGACCATAAACTCTCGTTTTTCAATTTTATTGTCATGGTACTTCTTCATCTTTTCTTTGTATAGGGCTGAGCTTTCATAGGCTTTCAGGCGAAATTCATCAAGTTCATTCAACCCATTTAACCATAGCTCTGCAGCTTCGCTCCAATCCATTTTTAACTTCTTCATAGCCCACATGGCTTTATACTCTAACTCAACCGGAAGATGACAAGCTTTCCCATATACAAGTTGGTATGGAGACATACCTATGGGAGTCTTATATGCTGTCCGGTAGGCCCAAAAAGCATCATCAAGCCTCCTTGATCAATCCGTTCTACTGGCGTTCATTGTTTTGGACAATATCTGTTTGATCTCCCGATTCGATACTTCAACTTGCCCACTAGTTTGAGGGTGGTAAGGAGTGGCCACATTATGTCGAACCCCGTATTTCTCCAATAACCCCTTGAATAATCTGTTGCAGAAGTGGGATCCCCCATCACTAATAATGGCCCTTGGGGTGCCAAAACGGGAGAATATATTCTTTTTCAAGAATGCAGTGACACTCTTCCCTTCATTGTTTGCGAGGGCTATGGCTTCGACCCATTTAGATACATAATCAACTTCTACTAGAATGTACTTCATTCCATGAGAACTCACGAAAGGGACCATAAAGTCAATACCCCAAACATCAAATAACTCAATCACAAGAATGGGGTTTAGAGGGAGCTCTTACTTTCTTGAAATACCGCCATCTCGTTGGCATCTGTCACATGCTTTAGCAAACCCATGAGCATCTTGATGAAGAGTTGGCCAATAGTAACCACATTGTAATATCTTATGAGCGGTTCGGATACCACTGTGATGTCCACCAACGGGTGAGGAATGGCATGCCTCCAACACACTCAACATCTCACATTCTGGCACACAATGCCGAATAATCCCGTCGGCACAACTCCTATACAAATATGGATCATCCCAAAAGTACTTCTTCACATCGTACATGAACTTTTTTCTTTGATGAAAGGACAAATCTAGTGGAACAATATCACTAGCCAGATAGTTCGCAAAATCTGCGAACCATGGGATCAAGTCTTGTGAAGTGGCTAATACATGTACATCGGGGAAAGTATCATCAATGTCAGTCTTATCCCCTAACTCTCTCATAGATTCATCCTCTAGACGAGATAAGTGCTCAGCAACTTGGTTTTCAGTTCCTTTTCTATCCATCACTTCAAAGTCAAATTCTTGTAGCAGTAATACCCAACGAATCAGCCTAGGTTTTGCATCCTTCTTTGCCATAAAATATCTCAATGCTGAGTGGTCAGTATGCACTATAACTCTAGTACCTAGCAAATAAGAGCGAAATTTCTCAAAAGCAAATACTGCTGCAAGGAGTTCTTGCTCAGTCACTGTGTAGTTCTTTTGAGCTTCATTTAGGGCTTTATTAGCATAGTAGATGGGGTGAAGGATTTTGTTTTTCCTCTGTCCCAGTACTACACCAAGAGCTACCCCACTAGCATCGGACATTACCTCAAATGGACTGTTCCAATCCGGGGAAATAATGATAGGCGCAGATACCAATTTTTCTTTTAGTTTACCGAATGCCTTAAGACAAGATTCATCAAAACAAAATTTGCAATCTTTCTCCAGCAGTTTGCACAACGGATGTGCAATATTTGAAAAGTCTTTGATGAATCTCCGGTAAAAACCTGCATGCCCAAGAAAGCTTCTCACACCTTTCACAGAGATCGGTGGGGGAAGTCTCTCTATTACCTCAACTTTGGCTCGATCAACCTCTATGCCCTTTTCTGAAATGCGATGACCCAACACAATACCCTCTTTCACCATGAAATGACACTTTTCCCAGTTTAGTACTAAATTGCAGTCTTCACATCTCTTAAGGACCTCAGATAAATTGGTCAAACACCTCTTGAAGGAATCACCAACCACAGAAAAATCATCCATAAAGACTTCTATAGTATCCTCCACCATGTCAGAAAATATCGACATCATACATCTCTGAAATGTTGCGGGTGCATTGCACAACCCAAACGGCATTCGTCTGAACGCAAAGGTCCCATATGGAAAAGTAAAAGTGGTTTTCTCTTGATCTTCTGGTGAAATAGAAATCTGATTATACCACGAATATCCATCAAGAAAACAGTACCACCCTTTTCCAGCAAGTCTATCCAACATCTGATCCATGAAGGGCATAGGAAAATGGTCTTTTTCAGTCCATGAGTTTAGTTTCCGGTAATTCATACACACCCTCCAACAAGTAACCGGTCTCATTGGAACAAGTTCATTTTTTTCGTAGGGGACCACAGTCATTCCCCCTTTCTTAGGTACACACTAAACCGGGCATACCCAACTACTATCGGCGATTGGGTAGATTACTCCGGCATCCAACCATTTAATGATTTCCTTTTTCACGACCTCTTGCATATGAGGATTTAAGCGTCTCTGGTGCTCAATACTCGGCTTATGATCAGGCATGAGTTGGTTTTGATGAGAGCAAATACCAGGAGGGATCCCAATAATGTCCGCAATAGTCCACCTAATAGCTCTTTTGAACCTTTTTAGTACCTTCACCAAACTTTGAACTTGTTGATCATCCAGGTCTGATGCACTGATTACCGGCAAAGTGTCACTATTTCCTAAGAATTCATACTTGAGATGAGGTGGGAGAGCTTTTAGTTCTAATTTTGGAGCCTCCTCTATAGATGGTTTCGCGGGTGGGGACTCGCGATTCTTCATATCAAGCTCAAATTTCTTTGGTTTAAACCGAACATCACCTCGGTTAAGAGCCGCAACTAATGACTCATACTCTTCAATGCAATCACTATCAAAGTTCATTATTACTGCCGCTAATGCTTCTACACCTAGACGTTCTTCTATTTGTGTCTCAGATGTCTCACCCATGTTGTAGGATATAGCAGATGCCGATTGGATCTCACCACTCTGCCTCATGGACCTACAAACATTAAAGGTCACTTCCTCATTGTTCAACCGAAATTTCATCTGCCTCTTTTCAATGTCTACTAAGGCTCTTCCCGTAGCAAGGAATGGCCTCCCAAGAATAATGGGCACTTCAAAATCGACCTCGCAATCAAGAATAACAAAATCTGCTGGAAATATGAATGACTCCACTTTTACTAGCACATCGTGGAGTATCCCAATAGGTCGTTTTACTGTTCGATCAGCCATCAGTAGCCGCATCGCAGTGGGCTTTGGGTCACCCAAACCCAACTTCTTGTAAATCGAGAGGGGCATGAGATTTATGCTTGCCCCCAGATCACATAATGCTTTCGCAAAATGTAATAGCCCGATTGTACAAGGAATAGTGAACGCACCCGGATCTTCTTTCTTTTGGACCAGAGATCTTGTAGCAATAGCACTACAATGCTGCATTCTATCATCATCCTCAAAAGTGACCGATCTTTTCTTTGTGACCAGATCTTTCATAAATTTGGCGTAACCGGGCATTTGTTCTAAAGCTTCTACCAAAGGGACATTGATAGAAAGTTGCTTCAACATTGTTATAAAACGCCGATATTTGCCATCCTCGGTCTTTTTCAATAATCTTTGAGGAAATGGGGGTGGTGGCCTAGGCATATGAGTTACCTTTTTAGGCACTTCAGCATCTTTTTCAGTGTTATCCTCTAATTCAGCATCAACTTCTACTACTTTATCAGATTCTTTTGTCACCTTTTTCTCATCAGATGGCATAGGTGGGTCAATGGTTTGCTTGCCACCGCGAGTAGTAATTGCCATACAATGT
This sequence comes from Solanum habrochaites, assembly GCA_027704765.1. Lineage (NCBI taxonomy): Eukaryota > Viridiplantae > Streptophyta > Magnoliopsida > Solanales > Solanaceae > Solanum > Solanum habrochaites. Next base: position 4,571,402 of record JAKWJA010002496.1, read on the forward strand.
TCATCATTTTTCAGATTTTGGACCGTGTTGCTAGAAAGAGTGCCCGGTTGCCGTGTGTTCACAGTTGCAGATAATTGGGCCAATTGTAACTCAAGTTGCTTAATTGATATTGCATGGGTATCAAATTTTTGCCCAATACCCGCTAAATCATTTCTCAACTCTTTATTGTGCTCATCACTAGCATCGAACCTCCTCATCATTTTATGCAACATATCCTCAACTCGCGACATACTACCTCCACCATCCCTAGGAGTAACTTCACAATTTTGAGGAGGAACATAGGGTCCATTCCTGTCGTTTCTATTACCATAGTTACCCCTGTTGAAGTTGTTGTCGCGATTGTAGTTTCCATCTCGGACATAATGGCCCTCACAATTGTAGTTATCATAGTTTCGACCTTGGATCCCTTGACCTTGGAACCAATTATCCTGATTTGAGCCTTGGGCGCTTGGTTGGAAACCCCCCATCTGTTCATTTACTGCATAGGAATCCTCCGCATAATAACACTCATTGTTTGGAGGTGGTGGTTTAGCCAAGTAGTTGACTACATTAATTTTTTCTGCACCCCTACTGACATGTTTTAGTACCAACCCAAGCTCAGTTCTCATTTGAGTCATTTCTTCACGAATCTCATATGTGGATGGGTTGTGAGTGGACTGCACTGCAAAGGTGTTTCTCCCTGTATCAGACTTCCTAGTACTCCAAGCTTTGTTATTTCGGGAGATTTTTTCTAATTTTTCAGCGATCTCAGCATAAGGACATTCTCCATAAGATCCACCTGCTATAGTGTCCAATACCGCTTTGTTGTTATCATCTTGTCCCCTATAGAAGTATTCTTTCAGTGACTCATCATCTATACGGTGATTTGGAACACTTCTCAAGAATGAGGTGAATCTATCCCAAGAACTACTAACTGACTCTCCTGGTAGTGCCACAAAGTTATTCACTCTGTCTTTGTGGTTTAGTTTCTTGGAAACCGGATAGTAGCGTGCTAAGAAGACATCCCTCAGTTGATTCCAAGTAAAGATGGAGTTGTATGGGAGATCAGTGAACCAAATAGTAGCCTCTCCCGTCAGTGAGAGAGGAAACACTTTGAGCCCTATTACATCTAGATCCAAATCAGGCCTCCCCACACAACTTTTACACACTGCCCTTACCTTAGCTATATGGGCATGTGGATCCTCAGAAGGTAGCCCTGAAAACAAACCTATGGCAGTGAGCATTTGCATCAGACTACTAGTTACCACAAAAGTGTGGCCTGTGGGTAGAGGAAGCAAAATCAGTGGCCCATCCGAATCTGCTATGTTATCATAGCCTCTGTAGTATGCTTGGGGCCGTGGAGCGGGATTCTGTCCCCTCTGTTGATGTTCACCCGGAGCATCGGGTAACATCTGACCATGAACATCAACCGGAGCTGGGATGTTCTGGTTTGGATCCTCATCATTGATTCCCAAATTACGATTCATGTTTCGCAGTGTACGCTCTAACTCGTGATCGTAGGAAAACAACGGTTCTCTTTCTCTCCGTGTATTTGGCATACAAGGAGGATAGTTCTGAAAAGAAATCAAAAACAATAAAACAAAGTAAAATCAAGAAAATATCAACTAAACTATAGTAATAAGTTCAAGTTAATCTAAAAGCTAAATTCCCCGGCAGCGGCGCCAAAATTTGATACGCTCAAACTTACTTCTCAAATAAGAAGTAAAGCGGTCGCGTCAAGTAAATAACCCGACTAGTGAGGTTGGGATCGTTCCCACGAGGAAAATAGTCTAGACTTAACTTCAACTTGTTATTACTATTGTTTGGTTGATAAATTCTTTAGAAAGTAAAAACATAAAAAGGGGGGTTTGTATTTCCTATTGAGTAAAAATAACTAACTAAATTGAAAGAGACACTTAACAGTTTTGAAAGTTGGATTTTAATCAATTAATCAAAGTAACTAGGGTTTACGTGTTCCCCACAGGTTCATAACTTGATAATTCTAACTATAACAATTCTTTCCTAGTATCTTGCATGCAAAGTGATAAGTTATGTATTTCTAAATCCTTTGTCTGGCATCTAGAAAATCTCACTCCGCACCTTGGTCCGGCTACGTGTGTTGCTTTCCTAACCCTTATCTTTACCTCATATTAAGCATCATATTCGATATTTGACTAAGTTATTACCTCGTACCAATCAATACTAGCCTATTAGATAGTATACACTAAATCTATGTTAATAATTCTTTTCCTATTATCTACCTCCTTGGTCCGGCAAGTAGCATTAAGGCGAGTACTAACGTTGATCATCCTTTAAAAAGACTTCTAAGCGAAAGAATTATTAATACATGCAAGACGCTATTCTAGAATTGTTATTTTAGCTAGGGTTTATCTCATTATTTGCCTATGGTTCCCACAACCCTAGTTATGGAGTTTAGTTACTCATATCCATAAACACAATATTCAAATATATTAAATAAGAATTCATGTACTTACTTCAATGAGAAAGAATAAAATCCAAAAGGTTGCTTGATTAATCACCAAAAATCACTTGCAATCAATGATAATCCAAAAATCTAACACTAATACAAAGAGTCTAATAATATGATGTCTAACTATCTGGTGTCTAACCTCAAAAACGAGGTTTTTTGAACTATTTATAAAAAAAACAAAAACCTAATTAAACAAGAATTCTAATTGCTAGAAATCTGCCAAAACGCGGCTGGGTCGACGGACCACGCGACGGAACGTCGTGGTCACAACGGACCGTCGTGAACTCCGTCGTCCCATACTTGGTGTAATTTCTTCTACTGCTTTCTTCATTCACCTCGAGGGCAAGTATGACGGACCGTCATGGGCACAACGGTCCGTCGAGGGTCTTCGTTCCAAAATACTTCAACTCTCTGAATCTGGGTACTGGGATCACTTCACTGAACTTCACGACGAACTTGCAGAACGGACCGTCATAGCCATGACGGACCGTCACAAGCTATGTAATCCCACACTTGGTCAGACTTCCCCATCTTCCTTCAGAAGCTGCACTACGCTGCCACCTACGGACCGTTACAAGCACGACGGACCGTCATCAGCGCCGTAGGTGGTATCTTCTGCATTTCTTCTCTCAAAATCTCCGCATTTGGCTTTGGATAGATTTCCTGCAAAACAAAGAGAAACTTATATAAAAATTAGCACAAAAAGGCTTTTGGACACACTAAACTTAAGGAAAAAGTATTAATGATACCGTGAAACCACGGTATATCACACGACGCGTCTGAAATGTGCAGAGAACGGAAAAGCGCTAAACATATGGATAAAGACACCATCGCCCCTGATTGATTCAATGCTGGGTATGAAAAGGGTTACAAAGAATGGCTGAAGAAGGACATACAAAACGTCTCCTTTCAGACTACGCGTGGCTTTCGCAGTGTAACGGACAGAGAAACCAAAGCAGTGGCCGAGCTACAAGAGATAAAGGAAGAGGCCAAGGAGGTGTACGCTAAGTTTTTAGAGAATCAAGACGCTCTTGAGAGGGTGACTCGAGAGTTTGAAAGACCGAGGCGTGGTTATGATGCTTTTGATAACTGGATCAAGGAGAAAATTGAGAGGATGCGATACGAAAGTTTGGAAGACAAAGGACGTCTAGGTGAGGTTTTCTGCTGATGTTGAGGTATATGTTTAAGCAACACAAAATTCAGGGATACGGCGACGGAGCAGGATCATCTGGAGCGTCATAGTGGACCTCACGCCTGCGTGGGTTTTTACATGTATTTACACTGCTTTATCCCCTACGTGGGCCTGATTTTGTTGCACTTTCGAATGGCCCCTCCGTGGGTTTGTCTTTTATATTTGTTTCCCTTTTGCGAACATTATTATTCATTAGTAAATGTTATTTTGGGGGAATTGTTTATTTGGTTCAAATTCACACGTACATCATTCGAATGCGCTAGGCCTACCCTTGGCACAAAAGGTTCCCCCTGTATGTTTTAGGACGCGATATTATGTGTATTTAACTGCTTATGTGTTATGTTGCTATGAATGAGGATATTGTAAACCCACTCCTATCCAGAAATTTCCAAAGAATATACAGAAGCCACTATTACAAATGTAAGACCAAAAATTCTCAAGTCTCAAGTTTCTCACTCAAAAGGCTATCTCCTACCACAAACCCTAGAATACTGTTCTGCCGTCTCAGGATAGGAAAATCACCGTTATGGACAAGGGTAAGAACATCCAGATGAAGCTCACTGAAGAGGAGCTACAAAGAAAGATCGAACGAGTCACTCGGGAAATTCAAAAGGCCAAGGAGGAAGGGCTCAGAGTCGACATGACCACAACAATTTACAAAGTTGCAGCCGTAACATTGGATGAGGATCTGGCATCGCAGATAAAAAGAAAGAAAGAGGTTGAGATGGAAACCGAAAGCTTGAGAAAAAAGTTGGACATACTTTGTTTGAGGATGCACGAGGGAAAGGCGAGAGAGGCAAAGATGGATGTGGAGACTGCCGTTCTGTTAGTCAAAAGTGCATTACTTGATAAGGAATTGACAACCCGTAGCAACCTGAAGGGCGGAAAATACCTCGCCTGTGAACCAGAAGCAGACAACAACGGCCCCGACAACGCTCACTCCGAACTGACTGAGGAGGAGGACGAGGAGGAAATCGTCTACAAGCCTCCATTTCTGGGTCGTCTTAAAGGAGGAGAGTGACGCTACAACAAGAAGAGGAATGAATAACTTGTCATCGTCATGCTATCTTTTAAGAATTCCAATGTTGTCTTTCAATTCCCCTGTAACCGTAATGAAAGAATGAATGAAAATATTTTATCCCGAACTCTAACTACGTTGGGCCTGAATTCTCCTTGTGAGATACGTAGGCAACCTCTCCCAACCCGTCCCCTATCTTTAAAAAAAATTCATTCTCCTTCATGTTACAAAAGATATGAAGATCAGATCAATGGATATCAAAAGAAGCTGCAAGAAGACCGTAGATCAACGTGATTTAGCCTTCCCGAGACAGTGTCCAAAAAATATCTGCTTGTTAAAAAATGTATTCCCGTCCTCATTTGTGGGTTAAAGGTATCCTCAAACAAAGAAACTTGTGTCTTTATCTTCTCTCTGTGTGATATTATGCATTTTGTACTCCGAATCTGCACTAAAAAATCTGTCTTTGAGTTGTTTCACTTCTCAAGTACTTTTTAACTGGTCTGTGTCGATCAAAGCTGGCAGATCATCCTTACTTCAGCAGATAGAATGGTCCTACAGATTCCTTCCCTAGACCAAATTAAGATAAAGGAAAGACAGTTATGGGAGACAACGACGAAGTGAGTCTTACTGACGTTGTGGTGGCTCAGCCCACCGTAGCGGAAGAGAAAGAACTGATCGCGCAACTGATGCAATAGATTGCTGAAATGAGAGTTGAAATGCAACGGAGATAGGATAAGCATCCACCCAGATTTGGCCCTAATTTTGCTGATGCAAGACCTCCGATTTACTTCCCTTCATCAAATATGGATCCAACTCAGAACCAGACTTCTACACTTGTGCATAATCCGTCTGTGATAGATCTAACAACCCAAAACCCCCAATACGCTTCTGTATCTTACCAAACTCCTTCACCTCTTCCAAATAACCATCCTCAAATGCCACCCTATCCAACCAAACTCCCTCACCTCTTCCAAATAATCATCCTCAAATGCCACCCTATCCTCAGAATACTCAAACTGCCCCACCGCCACAGAATCAAAACCAAAATCAAACTGCCTTCAATCCCCAAAATCCTCATCCCAATTTAAATTAGAACAACAATCCTTAGGCCTATATATAAAACTACTAGATCGCCCAAAACATCCAAAGTCCTTCTATAGCTCCACCCCTCCCAGAAAGAGCCACCTTTCAAGTTCCTGTTCTTTCCGAGCACTAGGTGCACGGTTCTGAGTTGGATCACTATGAAGAACAAGAAAGAGAGTGGAAGGCAAAGGAGGAAGTGAAGATCGACATAAACATTGTCGGACTCAGTTACGCAGAGTTGTGCATCCACCCAGATTTGAACCTTCCCGAAGGGTTCAAAATAACGAAGTTTGATACCTTCAGAGGAGTAGGCAAACCCCAAGGCTCATCTGAGAACGTATTGTGACCAGCTCGTGGGAGTTGGCAAGGATGAGGCCTTATTGATGCGGCTTTTCAGCCGAAATATACGTGGGGAGGCCCTCGAGTGGTTTACTTCACACGAAACTAGGCAGTGGCCCAGTTGGAGAGCATTAGATAAAGACTTAATTGACCGATTTGCATACAATGTTGAGATAGTTACCGATCGGTATTCTCTAGAGAAGATGAAGCAGAAACCAACTGAAAGCTATAGGTAATTCGCCTATAGATGGAGGAAGGAAGCAGCAAGGGTAAGGCCTCCAATATCCGAGAAAGAGATTGTGGAAGTGTTTGTGCGGGTGCAGGAGCCCGAGTACTATGACAGAATCATGTTGCTAGTCAAAGCTAAATTCACTGAGATAGTCAAAGTTGGAGAGACTATCGAAGACGGTCTGAAGTCGGGGAATATAGCCCGGGTATCCACGTCACCTGGATCTTCAGGATTGATGAGGAAGAAGAGAGAAAAAGTTGTCGCTGTCTCGTATGGGGGAAGAAAAGCTCCCAGAAACCCGTCGCATTCCAAAGATCGTTCCAAGCCCTCTGCGAAGTCTCACTGAGCCTACTACCCACAATCCAATCATCCTAACAACCACGATACTGCCCCCACCTATCCAAATGCTCAAATTTCGTTGTGCCAAGTCCACCTCCAAATCTCCAAAAATTTTCTCCCATATGCCCGAATTACCCTCAACCTTACCAGATTCCATCCCCTTATCAGAATATCGCTCCCAACTGTGCCAATGTACAGTCGAGCTACCGAGCACCTCCGCCCACTTATCAAGTCCAAGCCCGAGTATATCAAACCCCCTCCCGAATTACCAAGCTCCAGTGCCAAATTATCAGACAAACCCTCATCCTAGAAGTCAAGCTCCTCGTCTAAATACCCGAAATTATCAGCAGGTGCCTCCCCCTCAGCAAAGCGGTTATGATTCTTCCCACCCCAGATTTGAAAAAAGGCCTTAAAGGAAGTTCATTGCACTTGTTGAAAGCTGAAGCAAACTATTTAAGAGACTAGCTGCAGCTGGATACATCCACCCTGTGGGGCCCAAGCCCGTGGATATCAACTCAAAGTTCTACAAGCCAGATCAATGATGTGCTTATCACTCCAACAGTGTTGGACATGACACAGAAGACTGCATCAATCTTAAGCACAAAATCCAAGATTTGATCGATTAGGAGGTAGTCTCTCTCCAACCGGCGACGCCAAACGTTAATACAAACTCGTTGCCGAATCATAGGAGTGGGAACATTAATATGATTGAAACGGATGAAGACGGGTGTGGAACAAAGAGGATTACTCCTGTTGCGCAGGAGGACTTGGAAAAGGTTTTCGCTTCTTTAAGCGTCAAAGAAAGAAGAGAGTTTGTTATTCTGACACCTACAAAGGTTGTTGCCTTGGTGCCTTCAGAAACTCTCGTCAAACCCAAGTTTGTCATCGAAACTGTTGTGGCCCAAGGCATGACCAGGTCCGGAATGTGCTACACTCCTGATGAGCTTGCTCTCAGAGGACAGAAGAAAGACCATGCCAAGAGGCCAATAAGCGAAGCAGAAGTAGAAGAGTTCTTGAGAAGGATACAACCAAAGGACTATTCCATTGTCAAACATTTAGAGAAGACTCCGGCTCAAATCTCTGTGTGGGCCCTACTGATGAGCTCTCAGTCCCACAGACAGGCTTTGATGAAAGCTCTTGATGATACGTACGTACCCTCAGGTACTAGTAGTGATAACGTGGTTGCCATGATTCATCAAGTTATTCGGGGGCACCAGATCAGCTTTTGTGATGATGAGTTGCCAGCCGAAGGAAGATCCCTTAACAAAGCTCTGCACATCACTGTGATATGCCGTGGAAAGGTCGTCAATTACGTTTTGGTAGATGATGGATCTGATTTGAATATATGCCCATTGTCGACTTTGAGGCAGCTGAGGTTTGACCTTGGAAAATTGGAACAGTACCAGGTTAATTGTAAGTGCGTTTGATGGTGTGCAAAGAGACACATTAGGGGCAGTTAGTTTGACCCTTCAAATGGGCCTCGCAGAGTTCAGCGCAAAATTCCAAGTGTTGGATATCGACACCAATTACAACCTTCTTTTGGTAAGGACGTTCATTCACATGGCTGGAGCCGTCCCCTTCACTCTCCATTAAATGATGAAGCTGGTATGAAAGAATGAAGAGTTAGTTCTTCACGGCGAGGGAAATCACTCAGGCAAGCAGGTGTCAGTCATTGATGAGATGCTGCAAGGTTTAGACTTTTACACGGTGGAGCTGGTGAATGCCACCGATGAGGATTTTGCCCCGCAGACCCCCATGCCAGCCGTATAAAAAATGATAGCCACAGTGATGCTACAAAATGGGTTCGAGTCAGGTTTCGGATTGGGAAGAGATTCCCAAGGAATTATTGAGCCTGTTCTGATCCTTGTTAAAGGATCCAGATATTGTTTGGGGTACATCCCACAGATAATGACGTGAAGATGAAGAACAAAAGGGATCAAGAGTTGGCTAAGCCGATCCCGCATCTGTATCAATCCTTTCCAATCCGGGAGTATGCTGAGCCTGAAGTCTTTGGGGAAGGAATCTTTGACCTCTTCGAGGAGGTCAATGCTATTGACGAGGAGGATGTCGAGTCAGCAAGTATTCGTGATGCTGAACCATGCGAGGTGCTGCAGAACTGGACCTCCACGCCGATCCTGATGTCCCCAACTCTTCTGTAGAAAGGAGTTATTTTATGAACACTAAAATCGGTGGTTGTTCGGAGGAGCCCCGAGACCCACTTATTCTGCATTTTCTTAACTGTTCAATTTTCGCATTTCCGTTGTGATGTTCAAAAGGCAACATGGCTCTGTGCCATGGCCAAAGTTTGCATTTTGTTTTAAATGAAAGCCTCTTTATTTTTAACTTTATTTATTTAGCTGTTTGTTATACTTTACTTTCCTAATTTTGTCTGTTTATGATTTCAGTAACATAAGTTATAGACCTGCCAATGTCATGTCATGTCATGAGCTAAATGAACAAAATGAGACAAATGACAACAAGGTTGACGACTATGAAGAAGAAAGTGGGGAACACGATTATGTCACCGAGGAGTTCCGACAGTTCAAGAATCAACATAAACCAAATCTAGAGGAAACGAAAACAGTGAATTTGGGATATTCAGAATGTGTCAAAGAGGTTAAGATCAGCACTCACCTGAATGAGACTCAGAATGAGAGCCTGGTTCATTTGCTTGCCGAATACAGTGATGTGTTTGTTTGGGAGGTCGGTGATATGCAGGGGTTGAGTACCGATGTGGTATCTCACAAGCTACCGATCAACAAGGATTCGAGCCGGTGAAGCAAAAGACTCGAAAATTCAAGCCTGAACTGAGTTTGAAGATAAAGGAAGAAATCACCAAGCAAATAGAGTCTCGATTTGTGGAAGTAACATAATATTCCACCTGGTTGGCCAACATCGTTCCGGTCGCCAAGAAGGACGGGAAAATCAGGATTTGTGTTGATTATACATATCTCAACAAGGCTAGCCCAAAGGATAATTTTCCGTTGCCAAATATCCATATTTTGATTGACAATTGTGCCAAACATGAGATGCATTTATTTGTGGACTGTTACGCAGGTTATCACCAAATTTTGATGGATGAAGAAGACGCGGAAAAAACGGCTTTCATTACACCTTGGGGTGTATATCACTACAGGGTGATGCCGTTCGGCCTCAAGAACGCCGGTTCCACTTACATGAGAGCCATGACGACTATTTTCCACGACCTGATTCATAAGGAGATTGAAGTGTACGTAGATGACGTCATAATCAAATACCGTGAGAGTTTGGATCACTTGGCACATTTGAGAAAATTCTTTGAACACTTGTGTCGCTATTACTTGAAGTTGAACCCCGCCAAATGCATTTTTGGAGTCCCAGCTGGGAAGTTGTTGGGATTTATAGTCAGCAGAAGGGGTATTGAGCTTGACCCCTCCAAGATTAAAGCAATTCAAGAGTTATCTCCACCGAAAATGAGAAAAGAGGTGATGAGTTTCTTAGGGAGGTTAAACTATATCAGCCGGTTTATAGCACAATCAACAGTGGTGCGTGAGCCTATTTTCAAGTTGTTGAAGAAAGACACCCCGACTAAATGGACTGAGGAGTGCCAAACTGCTTTCGATGCTATCAAGAGCTACTTATCTAACCCACCGGTATTGGTTCCTCCGCGAGAAGGGAGTCCTTTGTTGCTGTATTTGTCTATATCAGATAGTGCCTTCGGATGTGTACTTGGCCAATACGACAAAACAGGAAAGAAGGAAAAGGCTATTTACTATATAAGCAAGAAGTTTACTCCGTACGACTCTCGTTACACTTTGTTGGAGAGAACATGTTGTGCTCTGACGTGGCTTGCCCAGAAATTGAGACACTATTTGTCTTCGTATACTACATATCTCATTTCCAGAATGGATCCATTGAAGTACTTTTTACAGAAAGTGATGCCGACCGGAAATTTGGCTAAATGGCAAATGTTGTTGAGTGAGTTTGATATCGTTTATGTGACTCAGAAGGCAATAAAAGCACAAGCTTTGGCTGATCATCTTGCAGAAAATCCCGTTGATGAATAATATGAACCACTTAAGACATATTTTCACGATGAAGAAGTGTCATTTGTGGGTGAAGATATTTCTAAAGCGTATCCAGGTTGGACATTATTATTTGACGGAGCGGCAAACCATCAAGGTAAGGGTATTGCAGCAGTCTTAGTGTCAGAATCCGGTCAGTACTATCCCATGGCAGCTAAACTCTGATTTAATTGCACAAACAATATGGCCGAATACGAAGCTTGTATTCTTGGTTTAAAAATGGCCATCAACATGAATGTTTACGAGTTATTGGTCATTGGAGACTCAGATCTTTTTATTCATCAAGTTCAACGTGAATGGGCTGTGAAGAATTCAAAGATTATACCTTACGTACAGTATGTGCAAAATCTGTGCAAAAGGTTTCGCAAGATCGAGTTCATACATACTCCTATAATACATAATGAATTAGCCGATGCTCTTGCCACCATCGCTTTGATGATCAAAAATCCAGATACAAATTACATCGACTCGCTGGATATAGAGTTGAAAGAACATCCAGTCCATTGTTTACATGTTAAATCAGATTCAGACGGTTTGCCTTGGTATTTTGACATAAAGGGGTACTTCGAGTCTTGGACTTATCCCCAAGACGCTACATCTAATCAAAAGAAGTCGATACGCCGTATGTCTCTCAATTTCTTCCTAAGTGGAGAAGTCCTGTATAGGAGGACTCCAGATTTGGGTCTTCTGAGATGTGTGGATGCTGTTAAAGTTGTGAGGCTTATTGAACAGATACATGCTGGATTTTATGGTACACATATGAATGGGTTTACTTTCGCAAGAAAGATTCTTCGAGCCAGTTATTTCTGGATGACTATGGAGAATAACTGTTGCAAACTTGTACAAAAATTCCACAAATGTCAAGTGCACGGGGATTTGATACGGGTGCCACCTCACGAACTTAACGCTATGAGTTCACCTTGGCCATTTGTAGCTTGGGGAATGGATGTTATCGGTCCTATAAAGTCGACCGCTGCTAATGGACACAGATTCATCTTGGTTGCCATTGATTATTTCACCAAGTGGGTGGAGGCAGCCTCTTACAAGTCGATAACCAAGAAAGTGGTGGCCGATTTTGTCCGCAACAATATGATATGCAGATTTGGAGTGCCAGAATCCATCATTACTGATAATGGTGCAAATCTCAATAGTCATTTGATGAGAGAGATATGTGAGCAATTTAAGATTATTCATCGAAAGTCAACTACTTATCGCCCCCAAATGAACGGAGTTGTAAAGGCCGCCAACAAGAATATCAAAAAGATATTGAGGAAAATGATTGACAAACATCGAGGTTGGCATGAAATGTTTCCATACGCTTTACAGGGTTATCGAAGGACGGTCAGAACATCGATTGGTGCTACTCCATACTTGCTAGTATATGAAACAGAGGCGGTCATACCTATTAAAGTTGAGATACCGTCATTGAGGATCATCCAAGAAGTTGAATTAAGTAACGCTGAATGGGTTAGCAAACGGATTGATCAACTAACTTTGATTGATAAGAAGAGAATGGTTGTTGTCTGCCATGGCCAGTTGTATAGATAGAGAATGACTCGCGCCTTTCACAAAAGAGCAAGGGCCAGAAATTTTGAAGCCGTCCAGTTGGTTCTTAAGCGTATTTTTCCTCATCAAGACGAATACAAAGAAAAATTCGGGTCAAATTGGCAGGGTCCTTACATGGTTCGTAAAGTATTATCTGGAGGTGATTTGGTTCTGTCACAGATGGATGGCACTGTACGGTCCAAACCTATCAACTCAAATGCAGTCAAGAGATACTATGTGTGAAGTTTCATTTTGCATTTTCTGTTATTTACTTGTAATCTCTCTGTTTGCTTGTATTTGTTCCATTTGAATTCTTATCCCTCTTGTAATAAACTATGTCTGACCTGAATTCTCGAAAATGAGATACGTAGGCCGCCTATGTCAGCTTCGATCACCCCATTTATCCCCTTTAATTATTTCTTTGTATCTGAACTACGTTCGACCTGAATTTTCAAGAATGAGATACGTAGGCTGTCTTTGTCATCCTCGGTCAGTTTCTTTGTAAATTTTATTCTTGTTAGGCGCCACAAGGGTTCGGACATATCTCCCGTAGGTTCCATTATCCAAAAGAAGTTTCCTCCTCAGCAAGTCAAACTAAAGATATTTCGAGATCTACAACTGGGACAGAATTTTTGAGAAGATCTCAAAAATTTCGCGACCTGTTCAGTTACAATGAGAGGATAAGAAAGAATAAAAACTGGGGCAGAAATTTTGAGGATGGCCTCAAAATTTCATTAGGGGGTTTTACCTACAAGTCCGGAGTGACTCTGTAAACTCACCAGAGAATGATCAGATAAACTTCTAAGTTTCAGATTCAAAGAAGTTTGTTAATCCTGATATGACATGACTTGGCAGTGACCTTTTCAAGATACTATTTCTTAAAAAAATTATTTCTCTTAAAGTTTCCCTTTTACGTTTCATTTGTTTTGACATAAAATATTTTATCTTATCTATCAAGAGTCGGGAAATCGGAAAATCAACCGGAGAGATCAAGACAAGGAGAAAACAACTTAATAAATCGACACAGATCAGTATGTTTTAAAACTGACAATTTTTCTGTGGACGCAGGTTTATAGCTTTGCTTTGAAATCGGCAAATTCTCCTGACAAATGAATACGGAGAACTCCAAAGAGGAGAAAACTATCCCCAAAATCAGTAATTTTACTGAGAGCAGGAAGCATTTTATATCACTTATGTCGGAGACTTGGGAATGTGATTTTTTTATTTCAAGCAATTTCCAACAATATGAAATTTACAAAGAGTGTCTAGCCAGATTCAAAGGTGAATCAAGCAGGAATCTCAACAAAGATTTCTCGATTTCCGTAAAGGACGCTATTTGCATTACATTGTCAAACAAGATAATTATTGTCAATCAAGACAATGCATTACCCCACAAGGGATAGTTATTTTATTATTATTATATTATCGATCAAGGCGATATATTATCTGGAGGTCGTCTTGCCGTTATCATCAACAGAGATGATATGAAATCATGCATTGCGGAAAATCATGAATTGCAGAAAATCATGCATCGCGGAAAACCATGCATTTCAAAAAATCATGCATCTCGGAAATCATGCATCGCGGAAAATTATGCATTGCGGAAAATCATGCATATCGAAAAATTATGCATCGCGAAAAATCATGCATTGCGGAAATTATGCATCATGGAAATCATGCATCGCGAGTCAATAATTATGCACGACGAGAAAATTTCATGCTTCGTCAAAATTTATACATCGCGAGAAGATTTCATACCTCGCTGAAATTTGTTCATCGTGAGAAGATTTCATGCCTCGCCGAAATTTATACATCGCGAGAAGACTTCATACCTCGCTGGGATTTATGCATCACGAGAAGAATCCATGCCTTATTGAAAATCATGCATCACGGAAATCATGCATCGCGAGTCAATAATTATGCACGACGAGAAAATTTCATGCCTTGTCAAAATTTATACATCGCGAGAAGATTTCATACCTCGCTGAAATTTGTGCATCGCGAGAAGATTTCATGCCTCGCCGAAAGTTATGCATTGTGAGAAGATTTCATACCTCACAGTAATTTACGTATCGCAGGAATATATTCATGCCCCGCAAGAAGACATACACGGATAAAGAAAAGGAAATCGTGTATCCCCAAGAGCAATATTTATCCATCGGCATCAACCACATTCTTTTATTTGGATAAAAGTAAACATCAAGAAGAGCATCGAAGATGACGGCAAAATAAATATCAATATCGCATCAGCATTCATTTGTTTATTTCGACATCAAGTATAGAGTACATTGAAGATTATATTGCAAAACACAAGTCATAATCTTTATTTGCTTTACGTCAGACCGATCGAGTTAACGTCGAATATTGAGGAGAACAATGAAGTGTTGACATGGTAAAAAAACACTGTCTCCCATCCTAATTGCATTTTTAAGCTGACGATTTTGATCTCAGTCTTTGTCGAGAGCATCCAAGGGATGAATTCTCCAAAAACCATAGGTGCGAACGACATCAAAAAGGATGCAGCACAACGTGGAACTTCTCGTAGCAGCGAACTGGGACATAGTCCAAAGAGGAATGTCAAACTCTTGGAACGCGAGCAGAGGAGCGACTTCCACCACAATCGAACGACACCCCTATCTTAAGGCATGTGAGTATTTCTTTAGGTCTGTCAGTTTAAGTCTCACATCTGAAATTTTAATTTATCGAAAGCAAGTTTCGAATCTGAGTGACAATGCGCCAAAAGCTTTGGAAATTATGTTCGTGTAAGCTCTTAATTATGGGTGTGCACTACGCCACATTCATGGCTAAGAGGTTACAAGCATCTTTTTCATACTCATTTAATTTGTCACTTGTCCAAAACCAAAGGTTATCTAACATAATAGATTTCCTTTGCATGCGATCTAGTCGAACTACACACAGCCTGATTCCTGAAGGTTTAAGGATGTGTAGGCGGATTCAATGTTGAAAACTCGGCTGTATTCCAACATTCAATCTCAAATTTTATTCTTGAGCATTTCGATACCTTCATAATTCGGTATCGAGGTGGATTTTGAATTCTTTCAAAATCGTGCGTTCAATCAAGCATATCGAACTACAAGTGGCCTGAATTCTCATATAGCTTGAGATATGTAGGAAACCCATTTCAAGGGTTCGGCCATAATTCTTAAACCCTTTGCCAAATCCTCCCCTTAAAGGTGATCGGGGTTGGTCAAAATTGGTTTGGTCAATTTCATTTTCCTCGAATTACTTGCATCATTCCCAGTAAAATGAGGGACACTTGTTGACACCCAATTTTGACCCTCCCCGGTATAAATTAGTTTTCGAGTTCCTTAAATTTCCAAACAATTTAAAATAATTAGTTTTATAAATTTTAAGAAAAAAAAAGTATAAAGTTTGCGTTATTTTGAATAGTTTTGTCATTTCTTATAACTTTTAGATAATATATATATTTTACATAGTTATGTATATAATTAGTATATTTTATGATTATTCAAAATCATCTCAAAAATATTTTAATTTAGTAAGTATTCTATCTTAGTTTAAATTATGATTATATTTTGAATCACTATTTTATAATTATATTACTAAAATAAAGAAGCTCGTTGATTAATTAATACAAATTCATCTTATTTAAGGTGTAGCCAAATTTATTATCCTAACTCAATTTGGCTATTTACTAATTATCCCGTCTCAAATTTCCAATTCAATTTTGGGCCCAATTCGCTGACTTCAGCTGAATTTCCCCTTCCCAGGCCCATTTTTTTTTCTCTTCTAATACCCAGCCCATTTCCTGATAATTAACTTCCAGCCAACTCCAAATCTAATGACCCAGCCCACTTAAACCCAAATCTCCTCCTTTTTCCATTCAGCAGCCCACCCATTCTCAGCAGCCCATTTCATTTTATTTTCAGCCCAATAAATCCCATTCCCCTTTCCCTTTTAAGACCCGGCCCAAATTCCCCCTTCTTCTTCCCCTTTCACTACGAGACTCCCAGCAGAAGAAACAGAAACCGTAACCAGAAGCCATGTGAAAAATTTCCAAAAACCCCTCCCATCTCCCTCACGTGCGATTCCCAGAAAAAAAAAGGTGCCCTCCTCTTTGCTCTTCCTCCACCTGCTCGTAAGTTTCAACCTCTCTCCCCACGAGATCTATCCCTCCCCAACGTCTCTCTGGAATTAGTACGTTTCCAGCTATTATTTTGTAGGTCGTACTACTCGTCATGGCAATGACGAGATTGCGCCACGAAGCTCGTAAGGATGCCCCAATCGATCTAGAACGTCCACCTCGCCTCCCAATCCGTTGGAATTTGGTATCCAATCGTATATTCTCTCAGCTTTTGGGATAAGATTGAAATTCAAATTTTGAATTTGGATGGGCCTGAAATCATCCTCCGGCCTTTTCCCTCCGCAAACCCTAATAATTCCTCTCTAAATACCCCATTTTCTAATAATTTTAGGGTTTTTTTTAGGAAATTGTTTTTCGAGAAAAAGGCTCTCCGTTTTCTTAGAAAGGTTCTTGAAGAGAACAACTCAAGCTTTCTTAGTCTTAAAAAATATATTTCAACATTGAGAGTTTAGTTTCGGTCGTGGTATAGCATTCCAGCTTAGTCTTCGAGTTTGTTGGTGGTTCCCATTCTGTTGAGCTTTCTGGGTTTGCTGTTTGGTATCGACACTTGAGGGTGAGGATCGTCATTCTCCTGCTCGATCGATTCAGTTCGCTTCTCCAGAGAAAGGTAACCCTCTCATTCCCCAACATGTCTTAGTTTTCTTATCGTATGGCTGTTTGTAGTCGAGCTTTGGGGTTTTGATTTGTTGCCGTTTTCGATGCCCTTAACTTGAGTTCGTATGTAGTCCTTCGTTTCTTTTGTTCTTATCGTCTGTAGTCCTTGGATTCTTGTGTTCTTAGTCGTCATAGTTCGTTATGTTCAGTTCTTGTTTGATTTTGTTGTAAATTCGCCTAGTAATGTGATTTCAAGTTAACACGACTCAATGGTTGTATCTTGTATTCATTAACAAAAATTCGAGATCTCAAACAGAAAGGATGTCAGTTTGATTTTTCTCTTTTCTGTTTTCGGTTTCCGTTTTCTTTGCTCCTCCTTAAAAAGTTCTCTTACGATTTCTTAATGTATTGTCCCTTTTGGAGTCATTTCATTGCCCTGCTTTAGAATTCTCTCGTAAATGTTGGTTCTATGTGCATTCTAAGCATTAAGCATGATTCATGTGATAATGGAAGTCTCTTTAGTTTATATATTGGTCATTATATGCTTTGGCTCGAGTTCGTATTTGTGAAGTTAACTAGTGCGCTGTTTGGTGTTCGACATTCGGTTCTCTTGCTTGGTTCTCATTAATAAATATGTTACGTTGTTGAGCTTGTTATTCAACTTATAAAAAAAAATTGTTTGATTAGGGAGTTTCTGTAATTTGTTTCGATAATGTCGTTGTATGTTTGCCGAATGTGAATGAATTTCCTTCTTCCCCTCAAATAGTTTTATGATGGTAAAGTTGATTTTGGAATGTTTTTAAGGTTGAGTTTAGGTTCATTTTTGTCTAGTTAAGACATGGTTGTCTATAGTTGTGTTCTTCTTCAGAATGATTTCATGAGTAGTGCTTATTTTTTTATTTTTTTCTATATAAATGGTAGCTTAAGCTCAACTGGTTTTTACCGCTTTATATTCTTCCTACAAGAGTTCAATATTTATCATACCTTTAAATTGATTTCTTTTTATTCCTTTAGTTCGTAGTGTTATTCACAACAAGGTCCTTATGCATGCACTTTATCATTTGTGCTGGCAGCTGTTTAACTCATTAGTGGCCTTTGTATGTCTGAAGTTAATGAACCCATACTTGTTTATTGCTTGTTTTACCGAGGAAGTCTCTTGGTGACAAATTTTAAGTTGCTATTGCTTAAAGTTAGTTTGTTTGCTAACTTTGGTCATTTTTAGTTGAATTTCATTTGGCCTTCTCCAGAGTTATGTGTTTTTTTTTTGTTGTGTTTCATCCGAAATACATCTGGTTTTCTTTGTCGTTTCATATGCTAATTTACTTCTACTTTATTGTATGTAAAACTCCGCTCGAGTTCGTTTTGGGACTCCATCTTTCCATTGCATTTCGGAAGAGCCATGAAGGCTCAAAATTCCTTTCATTGAGTCGCCCGACGAACAAATTTTGGAATCAAACTTCAAAAGCCAAATTTCATGAAGAGTGAAGAAAATCAAAGAAGGTTGATTAGAAGATCAAATTTATTCATTATGTTGTATTTATTTTGGGCATAAGCCCTTGTCGTCTTTTACCTTTCTGTATTTATTTTGTATGCTTAGATTAGGACAGGTGAAGTGGGTCGAAAACCCAAACAAAAATGGGTTGAGAACCCAAAAAGCAGGTAGGTCCAAATTCGGGTCAAGGCGGACAGAACCCAAAATTGGACCCGATCTCACTCTCTCTCTCCCTCCTTTACTATATTGTTTATATGATTTTGTTTGGTTGCTGTTAGCTTAGAGTTAGGAAAACTTCGATCCCCGTCGAACGTCGTACTGTTTTATCAAACCTAAAATTGAACCAAATCTCAAAATGATATTATTTTGAATTCGTAATTTTTGCCTAGATTAAACTTTAGGAAGTTCAACTTCAAACAAAATTTGCAAATTTTAAAACAAGTATTAGCCAAATAGTTAGTTGTCGGACATCCGCAATTAAGCGGAACGTCTTGGGTGCCTTCAAAACCTTCCTAAGACGTTAATAAAAAATCCCCGAACCCTTTTGAATGTTTTCAAACGATTTTTCTGTTTAAATTATTTGAAAACATGTTTTTTCTTAATTTTCTTTTAAAATTAAGTGGCGACTCCCTAAAAAGTCGAAAATCTCTTAAAACAAATAAACTTTCCGATTTTTCGATAAAACAAGATCTCATATACCTTTTTAGGTATTACCCCCGACGAATTCCATAAGTCGAACTTCGACGATCTTGAACGTTCTTGCTTGCTCTTCTCCTTTCTCCTCTTTTCTCCTCTTCTTTTCTTTTCCCTCAAAACTCTAACTTTTTTTCTGAAAGTGTGAACTGATACAGGTCAGTTTAGACCACAATTTATGACCTAAAAACAACATAAAATAATTGGGTAAGCAAAAGACAAATTTGCCTTTCATAAATCCAGATTGGACTTCCTCATTTCAATAATCCAACTTCTGATAGACATATCTCCCTCATACAATATCAAATATGTACAAAATCGGTGGTGTTGAAAAGATCTTTCCAAGATCTTTCGAACCATATCAAGAACTACGCTAACTCATCTTGAGCTAGAAGTTATGTCCGTTTGAAAATGACCAAAACTCACTTTCTTTACCTAGGAAACTTTCCAAATTTTTCCTTATCTTTCCAAAAATGATAATTTTTTTATTTCTTAACTTATTCTTTTTCTATTACGAGTTACGAGATGTTACAAACTCATAAGCATTTTCATTGTTCGAATAGAGGAACACATGAGGCTTAAGCTTGAAAAACTTAGTCCGCATGTCATGCTCGCTATCAGTCATAACAGATTCCAACAAAGGATGGAAGAAAGCATCAGTATCTATGTTACCCCCTGCCTTGGGAGTAGTGACAATAGTAGGAGAATTGAGGGGAGCTTGAGTCACTTTAAACGAAGAAAGCACTTCAGGACCAGCCAATGCTTTCAAGAAAGACATAATTTGTTGAGCCAACACTGGATCTAAGGGAGGAACACCTATAGTTCCATCCTGCACCTCTTCCTCTTATCATATCTTCACAATATTCTTAATATCGACATTCTCATCTATCTCTTCATAATGTACGGGAGGGTCCTCATTTTGGGGAACATTTCCAACCGGTACCTCATTCTCGGTAGGTGCTACTCTTCCACGATCTGTACCCCTAGATCTTTATCTTCCCCTGCCTCAACTGCGACCTTTCGTCACAGATTCCCTAGTTGGAGCATTGACGGGAGATACGGTCCTGACGTCATTGTATCTACTATTAACCATCTGTGAACAGAAAGTGAAGGAGGTTAGATACCTATTTGTATCGACATATACCAACTGAAATAAAGTTATAGCACGAAAAGAGAAGAGAAAATAGAGAGATTTCCTAAAGTGCTATAGTCTCTCGAATAAAAGTAAAAGTATCCATGTACCGTTCTGCGAGACTCTACTTGACTCGTTTTGGTACATCTAGATCAACGAACCTAGGTTGTAACACCAACTTTGTCACAATCGAGACCGTCGTGATTGGCACCCACACTAACCCTTCGGTGGGTGAACCACTACTACAAACCAAACAAGCAACTATCAAAAAACAAAAGCACTTTAGGATACAGAACAAGTCAAATACTAAGTAGAGAAATAGAGTTTCCATAAACTCTAATAAAGGTATAAATATAATAGACTAACACTGCGGAAGTAAGGCCTAGAACCTTAAAGTCAATGTACCAAAGCATATAAACAATAATTCAAAGTCTAAACAAGGAGGGATGTATCCCCAATCTAATGAACTAATCAACTAAGTAAAACAAATGTTTAAGTCTAAGAATGTTGGACATATACGAAAGAGAATTCCATGACAGACCATAAGAATTGGCTCACCCTTGAATTCGAAGCGACGATTTAATAGTCGCTTGAAGATGATCTGTACTCAACAAAATTAAGAGCAAGTGCAGTATCAATGCACAACCATATAACCACTGCGTACTGTAGGATCACGCGGCTATCCCACTAAGTGAAACATAAGCAAGTTAAGCAACATTATAAGCACATGCATATATATCAACATATATAATATTATCAACCTTTACGATCAACGCTCAACTTCACATTTCTCAATACACACAATTATGTCAAGTAATTGGTCCTATCATGGAACCCAAATCCAAATTGTTAGCATACAAGAACGTGGTACCCGATCCCATAGTTATGCCAGAAAATGACAACCGATCACATTTTTATGTCGAAACGTGGAAATCCAATCCATCAACACACCATAATCACATACACAAGTATACTCTCATATTATGCGATCAAGAAATAATTCATGACATATCGTCATTCATATATCTCATTTACGACAAGTGTGATCAATACTGCAACATTCATATACATACAAGTATCGTAATGAAGCAAGAACATACTACATCACACTATCATAGAATCATAACCATCACCTGCTTCGAAATAAGCTTGAAACCCTAAGAATCTTGATCCTTCCCTTTCATGATTCATTTCCCTTGTTCCTTGTCTACAAATAATCATGATAACACAGGATTCAACAAACAATCACTAACTACCTAAAACATAACAATTCTATGAACCCTAGATCATACCAATGATCTCAAATATCCAATTTAGGGTTGTTTCCACCATAGAATCTATATCAAAATCTTTCCCCATCAATATTTACCCATTTTATTATGCTCTACGAATCAAAAAAAGAATTATTTGAGTGAAACTCTTACCTTTAACCTCAATAATGGTGAAAAATAAGTAGGATTCGACTGGGGTTCGTTCCTTATCTCAAAAAGTTGAAAAGTGCATAATAAAGTTATTGAGGGGTTTATTAACGACCTTAAATCGTGTAGAGCTCACCATAGCGACCCTCACCCCTCTGTAGCGGCTCTGCCAAAACGGTAAAAATACGTGCCAAGGCGGGTTCCGTGGACAGTGAGGTAATTAAATAATTTCAAAATTTCCATTTCATAACACCCCTGACTCACGACGCTCAGAAAATACCCTCTACACTAAGATCGATTTAGAGAGTTTTACTCGCCCAAATTTAATTTCGTAAAATCGTACGAGTTCTTTAATGAGTTATGTAACTATTTATGCAATCAAAATCATAAATAATTTACCCGATTGTTACCAGATTTTTCTGCACCTTAATGACTCCGATTTCATTCAAATTTAGACTTGGTTGGAAATTTCAAGTTACTACGAAAAACAAATTTGACCTAAAAGTTTTATCGTTGGCTTTTCTATAACGACGAAACTCGGTTGTTACAGAACTCAATCCTCAACACTTAGTACTCGAAGATACTACTTCTTTCAAAGATATTTAATTTATGGAGTTCATACGGAATTTATGGGCATGAACAACTCGGCTCAAAGTTATAAATAACAATATAGAACTCATATGTATGACTCTTCTCATTCTCATACTTATTTCCTCTAAACTTAGCTCAAATCGATAGTTGTTCTCAAAGAATTCACAATTCAACTCAAAGACTTTCTTGAACTCTACTCTCAATTCTTTCTTGAATTTGAATTATGAATTCAAGAGTTATGATTTATGATATGAAGGATCTCATCATGATTAAATGTAGTTTAGAGTAGTTAGATTAATAAAGGAGTGAAGGTACACTTTAAAGGAACTCAAATGGGACAACCAACGAGAACAGAGTGGGGACATGAGATCCTGGTGCGAGGCGCTAGCCCCTTTAACTTCATAAACTCAATCTTGGCACACTGCTGGGGCGCGCTACCCCAGCCCCTCCCCATATATTTCCGGCCAATTCTCTTTTGATTTTTGTCCCCAATTCACCTAGAATATAATGGTTTCTTCCCAAGTCACTTAGATTCGAATACCCAACATAAGTACATCAAAATTTATACTTAACCTCAAAATTCTAACATTCATCTCAATAACTCAACAATAACAATTTTAGAATGAAACTTCAAGAAACTTTTAAGACATTCAATCTAAAGAATGAAATACGGATTTAAAATCACATGATTGGAATTTGGGTGAACAAACTCAACTCTATCAAAGCTTACAGACCTCGATTTGGCGAAACAATCATCGATTCGCAAGAAATCTCGATCGTTCTTCCTTGTCTCCTCTTTTCTCTTCTTGAACTCTCTTCTAAAATGCTAAGTGTATTGGGGATGAATAAAAGTGATTCTAATCATTTTGGACCCTTAATTGGGTGTAAAAGACTAAAATACCCCTCCTTAGTTCAGGTGGAAAGGCCTTTTCTAGAGAGGCTTCACTCAAGCGGTCATATGTCCCTCATTCAAACACGGATTTTAGAAAACTTGGTGGTCTTGGAAAAATGATTCAAAGATCTTTGATTTAATATCTCATGGTTCTCCAAAATCATCTTGTGTTAAAAGTTATGGTTATTTGAAGTTGACCAAAAACTTCAAAAAACTTACGACTGACATGAATGAATTTGTTTTAGTTCTTTTTTGAACTCAAGGTCCTACATAGACCTTAACACTTAAAAAAGTTTAAATTATTCGGTAAAATCCTACTCACAACGAAGAATTTTGCAAGGTGTTACAATATGCTAACTAGTATTTTCTCTGTGCCATTTTATGTGGCACCGTTTGATTTGATATAATTTTTTTTAAAAAATAATATATTTCGAGGCACTTATGCTATAGTATAGAAATTATTAAAATATAGATATTTATAGTAAAAAGATGGTTCTTTTTTTAATTAAACATTGCAGCATGTCCATTTATTCATAAAATAAAAAGCTGTCCAACTAAGGTCCAAGAGAGACCCAAGTGAAAGGCAAATAAAAAACAAATAAATTTAACTAATGTAATTAGGTAATATAATATCATTAACAATTTCTTGAGCCAGCAATATATTTTCAGTAATATTTCTCCCTTTAACAAGACGATATTGATTTTGTGAAACACATCTACCCCTACCATATCACAACAATGTTGATAGAAACACCAACATGAGCTCTCAACATTCATCTGAAAAAACCACCCTTTTAATTTGTGCTTCCTCAATTAATTTTACCAATTCATCATTTTAGAAATGGTTCCATCAAAGCAATTAACAAAATAATTATGATGTTTATTTAATATTTGAACTCTATGAAAGGCCTGTTGAGTATTAACAGGCCTAATATTCCAAAATATAGCTTTGTATTTCATGGCAAACTTGTATCTTTATAACATGTACTTGTTTGATTGGTATTGTACGTTTGTTGTTTTTTGAACTCAATACTTTTAACTGGATCATAAATTTATTTATAAAAATTAATCAAAATTACAACAAATAAAAGTCTAAACTCATGGTTTATAAAGAACAACAAGATCAAAACTAAAAAAGTTAAAGATTAAAATTGTAAAATTAAAATATTGAATCTACACCTTGGACACTTTAAGTAAATTTAATACATTAATTAATATAGCACAAAACCCTTGGTTGCTGCAAACATTTGATAAGCTCTACCATCAATAGGTGACAAGCTCCTGTATCAAATAATATGTCCATTTAACAGTAATACTTTGCATAAATAAATATTATAAAACTAGGCTAATGAATTAAAGAAAATCAGTTATACTTTACATGTATTTGTGTAAAGTCATCTCCAAGTTTTCAAGCAATTTGAGTCTGGATATCTTCATTTGATACAAGTGATCTTAAATTATCATCTGTTATATTCTGAAGAAGAAAACATTTGCAACAAGAGATAAATAGTTGAAAAACATACCATAACAATAATATATACCTAGTGAAATTTTATTAGTAAGATTTACGTATAGAATGTACGTAATCTTTACCAAGGGCAGAGCAACACCACTTCTCAATGTTATATTATTATTTGGTAATCGCGTTGTTTTACATTCTTCTACGTATATTATTATATGTTGCTCACGTTTGCTTAGTTTCTTTAACCTCGTAAATCTTTATTTTCTCAAGTAAGCTTCATCAATAAAAAAAGGGCTAATGCAAAAGTATCCCCTCAATCTATGTTTGAAATCTCAGAGACACACTTCCACTATAATAAAGTCCTATTATCCACTGAACTTATTTTATTAATAATTTTGTAATCCTTTTCGGCGTACGTGTCACTAACTTGTGGGTCCAACACTGGTTGACTTTTTTTTTCAAGCTAGTGCTACGTAGGCCGAAAAAGGATAGAAAATTACTTACAAAATAAGTTCAGGAGATAATAGGTACTTAGTATAGTATAAGTGTGTCTCTGAGATGTTCGAACATAGATTAAGAGGTACTTGTACATTTTCTCATAAAAAAAAAAACATCAATAATATATTTTTACCTTTTTATTCCCAGCCATTGACTTAAATCTCCAAAAGAGGTCTTCAAGTACTTTATCCTCAAAATTATATCCAAGCTATGAAAAATTAAATTGAGTGTTAATTACACATTGATATAATAATATCATAATTTAATAGTTGAACTCTTAAAATCTGTATCTTACCAAAAGCATTTTGGCTTTCAATGCATGACGCCCACTGCACAAAATATTCACCATGTTATCAAATTTGTCAAAGGCAGAATGTAAAAATTCAAAATTTAAAAGATTTCAAATATAAATGAAACAGTCACTCTCTCTCACATATTTTTTAAAAAAATAAATATAATCACGGAAAATAAAACGGAAGAAGATGGTAAATATGTAACTCGAAAAGAAAACATGACGAATTTGTGTCAATATGTCAGTGTCACCGCAATAAAATAATTAGATTGAATATCTTTTCTCTTATATACGATTTAAATTTATCACTGAAAATTTAAATTAGATTCAATTTTTGAGTTTGTTTAATCGAAATTGTTATCATGGTAACAAATTTTTGAAAGGACCTCTTACCCCTACAATATTTAATAGTATATTTTAAATATATATATGTGTTCACGTGTATATACAAAATATTAGATAATTATAAATAATATTGTGTCCATGTGGGCAGTGGCGGAGTCATGATTTTAAATAAGGGGGTTCAAAATTCGTAGAAATAAACACATGGAGTAGTCGACGAGGGTTTGACATCTACTATATATACATAAAAATATTGTTTTAATCATATATAAATAGTATAATTTCCCGTCGAAGGGTATTCGGATGAACCCCTTATACCAAGGTGGCTCTGCCCCTGCATGTGGACACATATATACCTTTAAAATACATTATTAAATAGTTAACGGAGATAAAAGATCCTCCATAAAATTTGATAATATCGTAACATCAATTTGAATCAAAGATAAAATATTTTTCAGACAAATTTCTCTTTTTCTTTACACGTGTGATTTTATTTTATTTTTTGTCTTTAGTCAATTTGGTTTGCATTGCATTACTACAGAATAGTGGAATGAATTTCTCTTCTGATCATTATTCATGTTCTTTTGATTTCATCACCTTTTAAAGAGTAAAAATATCTTGAATTTTTTGTCAAAATTCAGTTTATGCAAGTATGCATGGTAACATGTTCTAACTTTTACTTGTGGCTCTTACATAATATATATCTTTTAAAAAAATTAATCGAATAATATCAGAAATAATATACATCACGTAATTTTGCAAGTAGACTTTAAAAAATAGAGTGTAGAGAAATCGTATCATTATATCTTATAAAAATGAAGAGATTGATTTCGATGTCAAACATTTCAAAATAGCTAAAAGAAAAGACTACATAAATTAAGAAAGCAACAACAACTATATACAGCAAAATAGAGAGTAGCACGCATGTAATTTATATATTTACATATATAGTTATATAAAATTAAATTAAAAAAAAGTTAATATGATATAAATTTTGTAAAATAATCGACCAAAATGAATCATTGACAGTAAAACAATGATTGTATGAAAAATAAAAAATAAAAAAATCAATGAGTACCTGAGTTTTCCCAATTTAATACCATGTTCAGTTGAACGAATAAATCCAATATCTTCAGCAGACATAAACTCATATGTACTTCTGTTCTTTAATATTCCATCCTAAATTAAATACGTAGAATTTAATAAAAAAAAGAAGATTTTGACTTTTTTTAATTGAGAACATAATGCTATTTAGAAGGTAAAATATTGTTAATGACTACAATAGACATTGCAAGGGTTGTTTAGTCATTACACCTTAAGCTTGTTAATTAGGGTAAGTAAGTATCCAATAGTTAGTTAGGATTAAAAGTAAGTCATAACTAACTATCTCCTAACTAATGCGTCTGACTCAATTTATGTAACTTATTTTCTTTTTAGTCAGTTTTAAAAGGAATGATAAATTTCGATATCAAGTAACTATTAATCGTAAAATGTCTATTTTATTCTTAACGAATTGATATACAGCCACACAAATTTCTATCATTCATTTTGAATCATAAATTTTAAAAGTTATTTTTGTTTCTTAAACTCTGCACTAAATCAAATTATCTCTCGTAAAATAAAACGGAGGGAGTACTAATTAAGATTAAGGTTATTGGTCTTCACCTGATGAATTCCACTTTCATGAGAAAAAGCATTAACACCAACAATGGCCTTATGTGGTTGTAGCTTAAGCCCACTATACTCCTCTACCTGCATATATATCAAAAATATTATTATTATTATTAATTAATTTTAACAAGTAAAATACTATATATGTGTACATACCATGTTGGTTGTTGTGAATATATGTTTTGTATTAATCCCGGTATAGACACCACCTAGTACTTCCTCTCCACGACATTTTATGGCCATTACTATCTATATAAAATAGAAATAACAATAATATTAATTAGCTAGAGATAGATTAACATATATATAAATAATTAAACATTATTCTCCCTCACCTCTTCTAGAGAAGCATTTCCAGCTCTTTCACCAATACCATTGATGGTTACATCTACTTGTCTTACTCCTGCGTAAATTCCCTAAATTCCATCGAGGTATCAGAGTTAAACCAACGATACTTCTAGAAAAATTGATTTTAATATAATATTTTCTTCGTTTAAAAAAATGAACTCTTTTCCGTTTTAGTTTGTTTTAAAAAGAATGACCTCTTTCTTTTTTTGGTAACATTTTAATTTGACTTTTCCACGTGGCATGTTTAAGGCCACAAGATCAAAGGGCAATTTTGTACATTTAACTTAACTTTAATTTAGGACTATAAACTCTGTGTCAAGTCAAACCAGGTTATTCTTTGTGAAACGGAGGGAGTAAATATTATTATCTCCGTCTAATTTTCAATTGTCATAGTTTTATTTTTAGAGTCAAACGACAATAACTTTGACTAACATTTTAAGATGTATTTTTTCATCATATTAATTTGCAAAAAGTTTAGAATTTATAGTACTTTTCGCATAGTTTTTGAATATCTAAATTTTTTTAATATAAAATGTCAAATTAATGTAATCTAATTTAACTTTGAAAATTAGTCACATAAATTTTCAAAAAACACAACATGATAATTAAAAGGAAAAATAACTTAAATACACAATTATAATTTTTATATTCTCTAATTTTTCCTACTTTTTTTAAATATTACATAATTCCCTATTTTTTTATTTTAGTGTAAGTTTTTAGATACATTACACTCTCTCTCCTATAATACACATTTACCAATTTTAATGCCTATTTTTTCTCCATTAAAACACTCAACCTCTTAAATCAGTTTTTTAATTTTAAATTTTATCCATTTAAACACTCAACCTTTTAATCAGCTTTTTGATTTTGAATTATTAAATTTAATTAAATTTAAATAAAAGAACAAATTTTGAAATTTTGAATTTCAAAATTCAAAAAATCAGGAAGCAGGGTAAATTCCAGTGCCTTCTACCGTTTTGTTCTTACCAACGTCAACTTTCACTTCTTTTTTTTTCCTTAATCGTCTTCATTCATCTCAACCCAACATATTTTTTTATTTTCTTCTTTTTATTCTTAATCCATCTTCGCCTATTTCTTCCTAATCTTGAATCGTATGAACCCAGACCCTTTTTATTATTAATCCATCATCAATTCGTATATTCTTCTCTTTTTTGTTTTTGTTAATTGTTCTATTACATCATAGTAATGGATCCGTCAATTAATAGAAGGATATATGATTCCGACGATGATAATTGGAAAGAAAATAGGAAAAAGTCTTTGCATGATCCTATGAATCTTCAGAAGGATTCAAACAAAGACCATGGCGAAACATCAAAGGTTGTAAAAATACAACAAAAAAGGAAAAAAGAAGCAGCAAACGCTGTTGTTAGGCTTACATTGTCTCGGGTTAGTATTTTGGTACTTAAAAATGGTGTTGTTTAAATTAGTAAAACTTTTAAGGAATCAAGTGTGCTTGCTGATACATTTCAAAAAGGGTGTATAGTGTTTTACATGGTCAACTGATACGTGAATTTGTTGTGTTTCATAATATTTTATATGTATCATTAAGTTTTTGAAAATTATTATAATGTATCATTCAATAAGTGTAGTAAAGTATAAACTGTGCTTGATGATACATGTAGAATCTGTGTGTACATTGTTTAGTCAATGTACTGATACATGTAGTAGCTATGTATCACATGTTTTGCATGTAGTATGAATTCCTGAATGATATCATGTATCAGTAAGGTATTAGTTGTTTAGTTGATGTACTGATACATGTTTTGAAATTTGTTATAATGTATCATTCACTAAGTTTAATAAATGCTTCATCAGATATAATTGATGATACATATAGATTCTGTGTATGTTGTTTAGTCGCTGTTTATGATACATGTATTAGACATATATCACATGTTATAATGTTTTATTTAATTCACTGATACATGTTATAGACATGTATCACCCAAATTCCGGAATGTCTCATCAAAATCGAAGTATTCATCTTCAAAAACCCACTGCAACAACAACAAAATTTCGGTAGCTCCAATTTTAACAGACTGTTTAAAAAAAATTATTTTCAAAATAACTTATACAATCTTTGATTTTCAAATTTTGAAAATAATATCCAATTAAGTGCTGATTTAATGCTGATTAATGATCTGTTACCACAAATTAAGCTGTTTTAGTAACAACATTAAATTTTCCATTTTTATCCCCTATTTTTTCTTAACAGTTTTAAGTTACCATGTATCATTTACCATGTATCACTACATTCTAAAGTATCACGGCTCAGCAATTTTAAGGGATTTTTTGTAATTACTAAACTTGTCGGGACAGAATGTAATTATTGAATTACACTATGGGATTTCTTAAATTTATACTAATTAAAAATGAATCGAGCAAGTATTTGGAAATGAATACATACAGCTAATGTGTTGGCAGTAGCAAGTCCAAGATCGTTGTGACAGTGTACAGCAAGGATCACATTTTGAATTCCAGGGGTATTAGCTTTTACATGAGCAACTAGTTGTCCAAATTCATTTGGTAAATTGCATCCAACAGTATCAGCAAGACAAATGCATGTTGCACCAGCTTTGATAATTTCTCCAATAATATGACAGAGAAACTCCTTATCAGATCTGACACAGCGACAGCTCAAGCTAATTAGTGGTCTAAAATCAAAATATATATAGTCCTAAAAACGTAGACAAACCTTGTAGCATCTTCGATTGCAAATCGAACATGCTCACATCCAAGGCTTCTAGCATAAGCTACCATACTAGTTGCTTTCTCCACAACTTGTTCTCTACTCATATTCAATTTATACTTCATATGTATATCACTTGTTGCGATAAACGTACAAATCATTGGTATCTTTGCATACTTCAAAGCATCCCAACATCTTTCAATCTCCTTCTTAGTACATCTCGCGCACCACAAATCATCGGTACATATCCCTCTTCATCTACGCTATTACCTGTTGAGATATAATATAATTATGCATGGTAATCATTTTCTTAAATTAGACGGTCATTTCAATTTAATTATTACCGATTTCATGTGCTATAGACTTTACAAGCTCAAACTCAACCTCAGAAGAAGCTGGAAAACCAGCCTCAATTATATCAACACCAAGCTTGACTAATTGATGTGCAATGTCCATTTTTTGTTTAGCAGTCATGGCTGCACCAGGAGCTTGCTCTCCGTCACGAAGCGTCGTATCGAAAATTGAAACATAGTTAGGGTTTGAGAATTTGTTCAAACCATTAACGAGAGTCATATTTTTCCTTTCTAAAATTGAATGAATGAGTGATGAATACATAATTGGGCTTAAGTTATATAGGCCAACTTATAACCATGTGAAGGTAGTGTACAAGTTAATGTTGATTTATCAAAGTCAACTTGCACTGATGAATCAAATCAAATCTAATAAATATAATAACACTTTATTATTATAATTTTAATAATTACGTTTTATAATTATAATTTTGTTTGTTGATGTCACATGTATGGTTGATACCTCTGATTCAAATCAAATCAAACTTCAAAATGATTTGGCGTTGAAAAAATAAATCATGTCGTAAAGAGGGAGTATTCATTGTTCTTTTTTTGGAGAGTTTTTGACCAAAATGAGCTATTTTTAAAACCAATTCACCAAAATAATACGTTTTAAATTTTTTTCACAAAACTAGTATAAACGTACTTCATGGTAACGTTTTAGGATATTTTCATTATAAAAATTCAACGGACAAAAAGTTAACGGGTTGACGACGTTAAACGCATAAACGTAACTGTGAGTAACGTTTTAGGTGTAAAACGTTACTCAAGAGTACGTTTTTGGAGAATGCAATCACGGGCCACTGACTCCAATCCTGCAAAGGCGGAGTCAAATCATTCAACTGTAAAACGTTACTATGAGTAACGTTTTACACCTAAAATGTTACTTTGACTCCCGTTTCTTAGATTTGATTGATTGATAGTTGAAGGACTGGTGCAAAGCTGTGTGTAGAAGATAGTAGGATAAGGATGAAAGTGAAGTACTCCCTCTTAACCATACTTACAGAGGAGTCATTGTTGATATAAACGATCGAAAGATTTCATTTCAAGCTTTATCTATCTTTCTCTATAGGACATTGTGTATACTTCATCTGATATTTGGGCAGATATGCAGAAAGTGTTATAGCAAAGGTCAAATTGACCCAGTTAACAGTTGAGTGTGTAAAGAAATTATGAAACTTTTGTTGAAAGAAAACGAAGAGTTTCTGAATGTACATTTAACGTTCCTAAATGCACTCTTATTATTTCTCTGATCATTGCTTTTAGAGTATAATATATTTGTGCTTGAAAATGTTTCCAAGTTGATGGACGTCAAGAAAACATCTCACTGTTTGTTTGTAGTTCTGGCTTAAGTGGTAAGTTTCTTATATCATATTTTGCGGTTGTCTAAAGGAATAGAAAAGATATATTTTTTTCCAAATAGCTATTGGTAGTCTTTGGGATGCTTTATTTGAACGAGCGTGTTCTGAAATAGCTTTTCTATCTTCAAAAAATTGAGATAAAGCTGTGTATATTCCACTTTCCGTAGACCAACATCAACTCCATTGGAGGTTTTAATATCTCTATCATATTTAGGGAAAAAATTAAAAATTTCTAATATAGGAACTGCCATTGTAAGTTAGCAATGTATGAGCCGCAACCGTAGTTGCGTACACAAAAAATTAGTAACTCTTTAGATTAAATTTGTCTGATTTAGTGTAAATACAATTAATATAAATACTCTATTTCTTATAATATTTGTATCAATATGAATGTTACCGAGTCTGATACAATTATGAAAAATAAGAATTAATAATAATAATAATAATAATAGCAATAATAATAATAATAATAATAATTTTATCCGTCCCCATTCCTTCAACTATCAATCAATCAAATCTAAGAAACGGGAGTCAAAGTAACATTTTAGGTGTAAAACGTTACTCATAGTAACGTTTTACAGTTGAATGATTTGACTCCGCCTTTGCAGGATTGGAGTCAGTGGCCCGTGATTGCATTCTCCAAAAACGTACTCTTGAGTAACGTTTTACACCTAAAACGTTACTCACAGTTATGTTTATGCTTTTAACGTCGCCAACCTGTTAACTTTTTGTCCGTTAAATTTTTATAATGAAAATATCCTAAAACGTTACCATGAAGTACGTTTATACTAGTTTTGTGAAAAAAATTAAAAACATATTATTTTGGTGAATTGATTTTAAAAATAGCTCATTTTGGTCAAAAACTCTTTTTTGGAATTGACAATTCCCACTCTCTCATGTCTATTTTTGTAATCCCTCTGTTAGTTTTAATTATCATAATTTCTATTTTCAAAGTCAGATAATAAGAATTTAACGAGTATTTTAAGATATATTTTTCATCATATGTAAAAAAAATTAATTTATAATTTCTTATATATTTTTTGAATATCTAAATTTTTTGTTTAAAATATTTACAATTCACACTCCCACACTCTCATGTCTATTTTTGTAATCTCTCCGTTCATTTTTAATTGTCATGATTTCTATTTTTAGAGTCAAATTATAAGAAATTTGACGAACGTTTTAAAATGTATTTTTTCATCATATTGATATGCAAAAAAATGTAATTTATAGTACGTTTCATATAGTTTTTGAATATCTAGATTTTTTGTTTAAAATATTCAACTAATGTAATCTAATTTAACTTTGAAAATTAATCAAATTGACTTTCGAAATACACAACAATATGGCAAAAAAAAGTGAACGAATGAAATATATACCAATGGTATGGTCAAATTTCATAGTATCGTAATTTTGAAATTATGATATTTGGTGTAAGTATATGGTATATATATTAGTTTTCTTTTTAATATTGGGTACAATGTAATGTTTGATATTTAGAAATAACATATCAAAAATATTAAATATCATATCAATATATATATATATATATATATATATATATATATATATATATATATATATATATATATATATATATATATATATATATATATATATATTTGAGATGAATAGAAAACCATATAATCTCTGATGTTGAGAGATTTTGGTAACATGCATGGTTGATGTCTCTGAATCTTCATGAAAATACATAGAATTGGTACTACTATCATACCATGTGAAGGTAGCAAGTACAAATATATTTAAGATGATGATTGAGTGGAACATAATTTTATTTAAAAAAAAAAAGAATTATTGAAGTTTATCTTTACTTCAGTTTATTGCATTCAAAAATTATGTTGTTGCCTTTATAAATTGCACCATAAAATTGTGAATTTAATAAATAAAATGAAAAGTGTTTTCTTATTCATCATCGACATTACATTATTGATGTAATCATTGTACTTTATGTATAATAAATTTATTTTTTACGTGAATTCATAAACACGATACACAAATTAGTAAGATACAACGATTTTGATATAATCAAGATTAACCTTCATTGAATCTCAAAACACTCTTTAAATTAATAACTATTAATTTATCAATTAAATGATACATCTAAAAAATAATAATATTTCATGATTTCCCCTATATTAATATGAGGCATCGGCTTAAGATTAGAGGTCCCACATCAGTAAAATACAGAAGATTTAAGTAAACGGGTTTAACAACTAGTAACTTATTTTAAAGTAGTACGGGCCTAGTGTCGTCCCGCCACAATTCCATCCTGATTCTGCATCTGGATAGGGGCAGAACATTCTAGAGTTATGCGGAGGACTCTAGAACCTTTTGGAAGTCTCAAGAAGGCTAGGGAAGGTCCCAAAGGATTGTAGAATTCTCTAGAAAGGGGACCAAAGTATAAACATTTAGAGACTTGTAAAGTAAATATTAATTGCACTTTAGTTCCTAGGAAGAAGTATAAATAGAGGTGCCCCTCATTTGCAAAGGCTTCAAGAAACTTGTAACGCATTCTTCAAGTATAATACAAAGCTTTCTTCCAAAGTTCTCTTTTGTTCTTTCTAAGTTCTTTTTCAAGCATTCTCTTAGTGATCTAAGTCTTAAAGGCTTCCTTGAGCTTACAAGACCTTGAAAGATTAGTGAGTAAGTTGTCAAGGGTCACACAGAACTTTAGCGAAAACTCTAAGTCCGTGACAACGTGGTATCAAAGCCAGGTTTGATACTAATGGAATGGCTACCGAAGGAGACGTAAACGGCGCTAGCACCACCAATGACCGTATGGATGGTGGAAAGAATAATTGTAAGGGGAAGAAACATCAAAAGGGTAATGAGGAGGTGTTGCCCGATCCCACACCTAGCGAGGTGCTAACATCTCATCCGCCCTCGACCACCGAAGCAAGTGACGATGAATTGCGAGAAGACACCATAGATGTCACCACAGGATAAGAATGGGTCGCAAGGGTGGAAGTGGCAAAGCAGGCCATGGAGATATTAGGCCGACGCATGAATATGGCCGACGACAAGTTCAAGACCCTTGAGGAATTCACCCTTGAGGAGACCGAGAACATCCGTAAGGAGTTAGAGGGTCGCCAGTGGGCCGAGTTCGAGATGAATGAGGCCACCACTTCCTTGGGGTGTCGTCTTATGGACGCGCTTAGCACGATCGAGGCGCTCAAGGCCGAAGTGAAATCACTCAAGGAAGGCATGGAGATTAGAGAATTTACAGCACCCTACCGTGATAGGGAGGCCAGGGTCGAGGCTCCCAAGCCACCCATATTCAAGGGCGTCCGTGACGCTCAAGAGGTGGAAAACTTTCTATGGCACTAGGAGAATCACTTCAAGTGTAGTCTGGTGAGAAGCGACGAAAATAAGATCAACACTACCGTGTTGTATCTGTCTGAGATAACTATTCTATGGTGGAGGCGTAAAGAGGTCGAGATTGGGAAGGGGACGTGCACCATCAACACTTCAGAGAAATTCCGTGATGAATTCGAGAAAGCCTCTTCCCTAACAACGTTGTGTACGAGGTTAAGCGCAAGTTCCGGTAATTGAAGCAAACGGGAAGCATTCGGGCGTATGTGAAGGAGTTCACAACTCTAACGTTTCTGATTCCCAACCTCACAGACGAGGACATGTTGTTCCATTTCATGGATGGACAACAGAATTGAGCCAAGACGGAGTTGGAGCGGCGACATGTTAAGACGATAGACAAAGCTATCACACAAGCCGAGTCCTTGACAGACTTCAAACATGAACGGCATGACAAGGCGAACGGGAGGGATGAAAGAAGTAGTTATGCCAAAGGTGTGGGAGATCGTGGCCGAGGCAAGAAGCAGCAGGCGTACCCCAAGTAGCACGACCCCCACAAGTCGGACAACAAGCAGTTCATGCGCTAGAATTACACAGAGAAGCGGCCGCAGACCAACAAAGGATATGGATGCTACATATGCAATGGACCGCACGGCTATGCCAAGTGTCCCAAGATGAAGAAACTTGGTTCCATCCTACGCGAGCGGAAAGAGAAGGACACGCAGGAGCAAGGACAAAACACGGGCATGACGCAACTGGGCATGGTAGGATTATGCGGTACTATATCCAAGCAAACAGAAAAGCCGGGAGACTTCAGCATGCAGAGAGGTTAGGGCTGAACTACATGCCAAGCAACACCCGCCTCAAGACGGTTAACACCCCACCGACTCCTGTATGTGGGATCGACCAATGAGTGAGCATCCCTTTGGAAAAGTGGCAAGGTAAGACAAACTTCACCGTCGCTCCTTTAGATATCTTTGATATCATTCTTGGACAAGAGTTCTTCTAGCGATGTCATACGATGATTGAACCCTACCTCCAACAACTCATGGTGATGAAGCGGGAAGGGTCGTGCATGGTACCTCTAGTTAAAGTACCAAAAAAGGAAGGACACACCCACTTTTTGGCTATGCAGATCGTGAAGAGCCTGAAGAAAGGAGAGTCGACGTTCCTAGCTACCATTGCAAGTTCAGGAGAAGACAACGGTACTATGGAGTCCTTGCCACCGATCATAGAGACTGTCCTTGAAAAGAACAAGGACGTGATGCTAGACGAGGTTCCAAAGACTCTACCTCCGAGGCGTGAGGTGGATCACAGGATAGAGTTGGAGGTCGGAGCAAAGCCACCCTCACATGCACCTTAACGTATGGCTCCACCCAAGTTAGAGGAGCTAAGAAGCAGTTGAAGGAACTCCTCGAGGCCAGTAACATCCGTCCATCCAAGGCACCTTATGGCGCGCCAGTGCTGTTCCAGAAGAAGAAAGATAGGTTGTTGCAATTATGCATCGAGTATCGGGCGCTCAATAAGGTAACAATAAAGAACAAATATCCTATCACGTTAGTTGTAGACTTGTTTGATAGACTTGGGCAGGCAAATACTTCACCAAGGTGGATCTACGGAAAGGCTACCAAGTGCGCATCGCGGAGGGGGACAAGCCGAATACAATGTGCGTGACCAGATATGGAGCATATGAGTGGTTGGTAATGTCTTTCAGCTTAACCAACGTGCCTGCCACCTTTTACACGCTGATGAACAAGATATTTTGTCCCTACTTGGACCAGTTCGTGGTTGTGTAGTTGGATGGCATAGTCATCTATAGCAGCACATTGGAGGAACACCTTGAGCACTTGAGGAAAGTCTTCCAAGTCTTACGGGAGATCCAGCTCTATGTCAAGCGGGATAAGGGCAAGTTCACCCAACACGAGATGCACTTCTTAGGCCATGTTATCATCCAGGATGAACTATGGATGGACGAGGCGAAGATTCGGGCGATCCAGGAGTGGGAGGTGCCCACAAAGGTGACCGAGCTACGATCCTTCCTTAGACTTGCGAACTACTAGCACAGGTTCATCAGTGGCTACACCGCTAAAGTCGCTCCGCTGACCAAATTGTTAAAGAAGAATAAGTCGTGGGTTTGGAGCAAGGAGTACCAAAGAGCATTCAAAGGTCTCAAGGTCGCAGTGATGGAATAACCAATTTTGACGCTGCTCGACTTCTCCAAGACCTTTGAAGTACGTACGTATGCATCATACTTTGCCATTGGGGGAGTCTTAATGCAGGATAGACACCCAATAGCATTCGAAAGTCGCAAGTTAAACGAGACCGAACGGCGTTACACGGTGCAGTAGAAAGAGATGATGATCATTGTACATTGCCTACGCATATTGAGACACTACTTACTGGGCTCCAAGTTCGTGGTCAAGACCGATAACGTGGCCACTAGCTACTTCCAGTCAGAAAAGAAGATCACCTCGAAGCAAGCTAGATGGCAAGACTTTCTGGCCGAGTTTGACTACGTCTCGGAATACACGCTAAGAAGAGGCAACATCGTGGTTGACGCACTAAGTAGGAAGGCCGAGCTTGCTGCCATCACTATAGATCACTGTGATATTCAAGATGCAATCAAGGATGATATACAACACAAATCAGAGGCCAAGAAGGTGATGGAATTGGCTTCCCAAGGCAAAACTAGACGCTTTTGGGTAGAAGATGACCTTTTGCTCACTACCGGTCGAAGGGTCTATGTACCCATGTTTGGGTCTATCAAGCGGCGTATAATTAAAGAAAGCCACGATACACCATGGGCTGGGCATCCGAGGCAGCGACGTACAAGGGCGCTGATCGAGGCTATTCACTTCTAGTCACGCATGCGGGACAATATCGAGTGACATGTACAGACTTGTCTTGTGTTCCAACAAGACAAAGTGGAACAAAGGTAACCGAGAGGGTTACTAGAGCCACTACCCGTAGCAGAACGCCTATGGGAGAGCATGACTATGGATTTCATCACTTTATTGCCAAAGTTCGACGAGTTTGGTACGATCATGGTCGTGGTGGGAAGGTTTTCAAAGAATGCTACATTCATGCCCGCCACAGCCGGTTGCACTGCAAAGGAGGATGCTCGATTATTCTTTAAGAACGTGGTGAAATATTGGGGCTGCCAAGACATATCATTAGTGACCGAGATCCCCGTTTTACCGAGAATTTTTGGAGAGAGTTGTTTGAGAAACTTGGAACGAAACTTCACTTCCCCACAAGTTTCCACCCGCTGATCGATGGCCAGACCGAAATTGTCAACGCCCTATTGGAGTGCTATCTAAGTCTCTATGTTAATGCGCATCAGAAGGTTTGGGCCAGATTCCTAGACATGGCGCAGTTTTCCTATAATTTGCAGAGGAGTGAGTCCACCGAGCGCACACCATTTGAGTTGGCGACAGGCCAACAACCCCAAACTCCGCATTCGTTGCCGGCTTCTTTTGAGGGTAAGAATTTGGGTGCCTACCATCTTGCCAAGGTATGGGATGAGCAACTTGACACTGCCAAGTCCTACTTGGACAAGGCAGCGAAAAGGATGAAGAAGTTCGCCAACTGCAAGCGTCGTCCCACGAACTATAAAAAAGGCGACATGGTATTGGTGAAATTTAGTCCAAAGCAGTTTAAGGCACTAAGAGGCGTCCATCAAATTTTAGTGCACAAATATGAGGGTCCGTTCAAGATCATTGCTAAGGTGGGAAAGATTTCGTACAAGTTGGAGTTACCTCCATACTTCAAGATCCATCCGGTGTTTCATGCAACCGTCCTTAAGACGTACCATGAAGACAAGGAGGATACTAGCTGGAACCGATCACAACGGGCACCCATTACTGTCACCGCCTCGCATGACAGAGAGATTGAAGCTATCATAGACTACCAAGACAAACGGAAGCGAGGTCAACAAGACAACGCCATGTTCCTTGTACATTGGAAGGGACAAACTCCAGAGGAGGCCACATGGGAGAAATATGAAGACTTGTGACTATTTAAAGACAAAGTCAAGGAGTTTTTGCAGCAATGCACCGCGGTCGTCACATCATCAGGTGGGGGAGCGTGTGACGTTCCGCCACAATTCCAGCCTGATTTCGCGTCCGGATAGCGGCATAACGTTCTAGAGTTGTGTGGAGGACTCTAGAACCTTTTGGAAGTCTCAAGAAGGCTAGGGAAGGTCCCAAAGCATTGTAAAATTCTCTAGAAAGGGGTCCAAAGTGTAAATATTTAGGGACTCGTAAAGTAAATATTAATTGCACTTTAGTCCCTAGAAAGAAGTATAAATAGAGGTGCCCCTCATTTGCAAAGGCACCAAGCAAATTGTGAAGCATTCTCCAAGTATAATACAAAGCCTTCTTCCAAAGTTCTCTTTTGTTCTTTCTAAGTTCTTTTTCAAGCATTCTCTTAGATATCTAAGTCTTAAAGGCTTCCTTGTGCTTACAAGACATTGAAAGATTAGTGAGTAAGTTGTGAAGGGCCACACGAAACTTTAGCGAGAACTCTAAATCCATGATACTAGGCTCATATAATCTCTGATGTTGAGAGATTTGGTAACATGCATGGTTGATGTCTCTGATTCTTAATTAAAATACTTAGAATTGGTACAACAATCATACCATGTGAAGGTAGCAGGTGCAAATATATTTAAGATGATGATGTAGTGAAATATAATTTTATTATATAAACTTTTTTTTTTGTTAAATTTGATCTAATTGAAGTTTATTTCTTTTTTCTTTAATTGCATTTAAATGTTGTGTTGTTAGTCTTTTTAAACAGGTCTATAAAATTATAAAGGTTCTAAATATGAAAACTATTTTCTTTACGCGTAATTTGGTTTCAAAGATGTTGTATCATTTTTAACTTTATAATCAACATTATTATTGCATTCATTGTACTTTATATATAAAAAATTTATTTTTTTATGTGAATTCAATAAATATGATACACAAATTAGTAAGATACAACAATTTTGATGCAATCAAGATTAACTTTTATTAAATCTCAAAACACTCTTTAAATTAATAAATATTAATTTATCGATTAAATGATATATCTACAAGATAATAATATTTCATGATCCCACCTATATTAACGTAACGCCCCGACTTAAGAATAGAGATCCCACATAAGTAAAATGCAGGAAAGATGTTGGGTATTTAAGTAAGCGGATCTTATCAACTAGTGACGTGTTTTTAAGTCGTAAGCTAGTAATATCACTAACGGGTAATTGGGTTGTTACAAATGGTATGAAAGTCACTCCTATATCAGTCTTGTCAATGTGGACCAAAGTTATTTGAGTTTAGGTAAATCCCGGTAACGCGTGGCAAACCTTAGTGGTGAGTATAGGTAAATCTCATAAGATAGGGCCAAAGTTCATCTAAGTTTAAGTTGTATTAATTTAATAGGATAGTGACTTTTTTATTTTTAGAGGTCAATTGGAAACATGCAAGAAATTGTATTATTTTTTATTGAACCATTTTTATTTATTATCTTAAATATTTTAGTAGCTTAATGAAATTATCTTAATAAATAATGTTATATCACTCTATAACAGATAAAAAGTTAAAATTAAGTTTGAACTCACATAAAACCTCATATATCCGCAACCCGCCCCACGTTAATTTTAAAAAAACCACTTCAACTTGCTTGCATTTGACTCGCCCCAAATAACCTTAAATCACCCTATCCCACAGTCTTAAATTCATCTCGCTCCGTATCCGCTCCATCCCATTGCCATACCAAAGGACCATCATTTAAGCGCTAATTTTGGTGTTAATCGTCTCAAAGAAAGAAAGTGCATCTTAAAGCAAAAAGTCATATCCTAATGTTTTTAAGTTTGCCTTAGGGATTCTTATGTAACACAACAATAATTGAGCATGTATGTCTAATGTGTGTATATATCTATATATATCAAAGGTAATATGTTACAACAATTCAATGTAAAATCAATATAGATAACCTAAAATTCCAACATAAACGAACACAGAAACGGATTTAAGCTTTTATTAAATAGGGTTTTCTGAAAACTCAATAATTTTTATACAGATAATATAATTGTACTAGAAAATTCAGTAAAAATATAAGAAATATCACTTGAAAACTCGTTTATAAAGAACCGGCATTAATTATTTTTTATTATTTGAGATCAAAGAAAAATTGGCGTTTAATCTCTCTGATGTTGAGAGATTTGAAAAAGTAGTTGCTTAACCATTTTTTTTATGGAAGTATATGAGTAGGTGCGTGGTTGATATATAATATATGATTCTTAATTAAAATACTTTTGAATTGGTACAGCTAGCATACCATGTGAATTGTGAAGGTAGCAACTAGCAATTATTTTTGCAGATTTATTAATTTATGATTATTTTAATTTGATAAAATATTCAATAGTTTAAAGATTTATTTCCGTTTTTAATAGAAAAAACATAATAGCATACCTTACAAGTCACTCCTAAAACGTTTTTTTTTTTATTTGTTGCAAACTTGTTAAGTCAGTAATGGTAGTTATTTTTGTTGACATCGAAATTTTGTAGGACTTTACAAGACAAATTATATTTCAATTGTCATTTTTGGAGGCTACGATAGTCTAAATCATGGTTTATGCCGATATAAAGGATAATATATTCCCTCGAAGAGACATCTTGAAAATTCCATAAATTCATGGAATGAGAAATTGACTATAAACAACCCTTGATGGAGAAAACAGAGAATTTCAGAGAGAGAAATCAAGGGAGGAACATAATTATACACACATTATTTATCAATAAAACATTCTTAGTTCTTCAGATTATTTTTTTATTGCAATTCATTTTTTGTCATTTTAAAATTGTCACAAATCAACCATCCTTAAAACTTATGAGACATTATTCCTCATCATTACCAAACAAAATATATATGTAATAATTTAATTGAATTGTAAGGAATCAACCTACCGAATTAGGCAGGTTTTGAATATTACCATCACTTTCACCTATGACGCAACACAAATCGTGCAAACAGACTATGTCAAATAGCATAGCAAAAGTCATATCAATACAAAAGCGAATCAAAAATTTTAATATAATGGATGCTCTAATCTGAAAGGAAAAAAGAGCACACCTCATAAATTTATATCCTAAAGTAATACAAGTTGAGCGGGTTTTACATGATGAAACTAAGAAACGAAAGAACATAAAAAGAGCTAGTGTGATCCAATCAACGAAAATATTATTCATCTTTATCTAAATATTATGAAAATTACAAAACTTTATAGTTTATTTATTTATCATAGAATGTGAGAAAGCCGTTAAATATACAATCTGAAGGTTATCATTCCAAATCTTTATCCACACCTTTTTACCATCTTCCTACCCCATTCCGCTGCCGAGTTCTCTCTTCATATATACTTTTGAGTTATGAATTTAGTTGATAAATAGAAGAAAGAATGATCAAGAATTTAATGTGTCAATTTTTTATAAAACAGCTATTTTTGTTAGAGATAAGAGTCAAAAATATATCTA
Organism: Solanum habrochaites; assembly: GCA_027704765.1. NCBI lineage: Eukaryota > Viridiplantae > Streptophyta > Magnoliopsida > Solanales > Solanaceae > Solanum > Solanum habrochaites. Next base: position 4,614,506 of record JAKWJA010002496.1, read on the forward strand.
AACTGTTCACTTTGAGTTTCATATCTAAACTATTAAGAGTGAGTTTCATACATAAAACTATCACTTTTTAGTTAGTTTCAGAAACACATCTAAGTGGTCTGTATAATGTCTTCTCTCTTTTATTTACAAAAATCTTGAAACATAACATTCCACATAGATAAAATATTCTATCTAGATAAAAATTAAATAATAAAATATTAATCTTGATTAAAATTGAAAGATTAAAATATTACTATCCATATAAAAAATTAGATAATTTTTCTTCCCCCACTCCACCACCTGCTCCACTCCCCCACCCCCCACAACCCCCATCCTTTTTTCTAAAAAAAAAAATCATATATAAAATATTTTTAAAATTTTCATACTTCATCCTCCCCCTGCCCACACACACATACCCAAAAAAAAAAAAAAAAAAAACCCACTCATCTCTCCTCTCTGCCCCCCCCCCCCCCTCTCCCCACCTACCCACCCATTAAAAAAAAGACACACACTCATCTCTCCTCCCTCGCCCCCCTCCCCCGATAGAAATTGATATTATGTTATTTTTAAAAAAAATAAAAAAATCTACATCATCCTATTTAATCATTCGCTCCTAATTTTTATTTTTGTTTTTTATGTTTTCTCATTGTGTAAGATATGCACATACATATAGTTTAGAAAATAATTTCTACTAGTGTACCGAATATAACATAAACTAAAAAAATTGAAAAAATCTTGTGGCAACAAGTAAAAAATATTTTCGATATGTATATCTGAACACTGAAAAAAAAGTTGGAAGCGAAGGAATTAAGTAGAATGAGTAGAATTATTTCTTTAAGAAAATAAAATAATATCTAGATAGTATTTAAGGAGGGGGAGGAGATGAAGTAAAAAGAATGAAATACTTTTATAAAATAAAATTTAAAGAAAATAAAAAACTTAAAACATAGTGGGGGTTGGAGGTTGTTGAGGGAGGAGGAATGAGAGGAAGTGATGGCGTGAGGTATTATGATTCAAATATAAATTTAATTAAATTTTGAAATTCAAAAAGTATTATAAGGATATTATTTTCTGGAATTAACACACCCACATTCTCATGTGATCTCGTGTAGATTTGCATCTTAAGCAAGCAGAACCCACAAAATGGGCGTGGGGGGTGGAGGTTGCAAATTGAAAGTCTACTTTGTATGTAACTTACAATTAACTTGAAAGGTATGACCTTTTCAGTTAAAAAAATAAAATAAAAAAAATTAGGTCAACTAGATTTACATCAGAAGTTAGAAGTCACTCCTAAAATCGTCTTTTTATTTGTTACAAACTAGTTAAATAAGTCATGTTAGTTATTTTCGTAGATAACAAAATTTTGTAGGACTATATAAAATGAGTTCTATGTTAATTAGGATTTTTGGAGGCTACAATATTCTAAACCATAGTTTATGTTTTATAAGGGGTAATATATTGGAAAACTATATGCATAACAAAAGCATTTCAGAATGAGACAATTTATATGAATAATAGATAATAAATAATATCACGATCTAAAAATGGACGTGATGACACTCATTTTATCCCACCAAGACAAGTCAGCCTAAAATCCAACTAATTATACGGTGAATGCGAAAGTAAAACGAGAATAAAAGTTTAATATAATAAAATACGAAAACAAAGTCAACTTAATTAAACGCCCAAAACCTGGTTGTCATGTTTTAAACCTCTAAAGTATTATAATTGATTCAAAAGAAAAACATAAATCTCAAATAACATTGTTTCTAGAATAGAAAAAGATCCTAAATAGGAGAAAGAAGGTCTGCAGAGATGACAAACAAATTACCTCACAGATTTCGACATGAAGCCTCAGATAAGGAGAGAATATAGAGTATCACGAAGATCTAGCTAGTAACCTACAAAAAATGTAGTAGAAAGGTGTGAGTACCAAACCACATGGAACCCAGCAAGTAAACTTCTAAACACAAGCTAAGGGAATAAAATAGGGGTACTCCTTACTTCCAATCAAACCTCCACAATTACAACATGCATAAAATCAGCTCAACCTAACAGTTCACAATTTACATAACACACAACTCAACAACAAAACAAATAATTACCTCACAAATCTCCACAAGAAGCCTCAGATAAGGAGAGAACATAGATTATCACGAAGATCCGAGTTAGTAACCTAAAAAAAATGTAGTGGCAAGGTGTGAGTACCAAACCACACAGTACCCAACAAGTAAACTTCTAAACACAAGTTAAGGAAATAGAATACGAGTACTCCTTACACTCCAAACAAACCTCCACAATTACAACATGTATATAACCAACTCAACCACAATTTACATAGCGCACAACTCAACAACAACACTCTAACAATTACATATCCTCAACAACAAGCTCAATATTCATCAATCACAAGCTCCATATAAAGGCATTCACAAGCTCAACAATACACAAGATTAAGTTCACCAATGATAAAGATGTGCAATGCAATGTCAAGTGTAATGATGGATGTGTGACCTAATGATACACATCTGTTGTCTCTCAGTTTGAGATCTATGGGGGACAAATCTGTCCATGCATCCATCGTAGCGTGTGATACGACCCTCATTATATAGTATCCATCGCGGCGCGCGATACGTCCTTCAATAATAGTATCCGTCGCGGCGCGAGACATGTCCCTCGAAATGATACATTCTCTTTAATTCTCATTCTTCCTCAATCCACATAACATTTATCATAAGATTGTATCAAAAGCAATGCAAGTAACATGTTTAAATAAATAATGAGGATATATATGACCCTTTTCATAACAATGTACAATTCATAACAACACAGTCGTGATATAACATCAACAATAAGTAAATAAGTCTTTCAAATCATTCTCAATGTTAACACATCACAAACCAACAATTAATCACATTGCCTTTTATTACCCCTTTTTCATCATTAGAATTATTCAATATGGACAAGTCAATTCATCACCAAGTCCGATTACTCCCTAACACATACCACAAGGAAATACACGATTCTATGCACTTAACAAGAGTTTAGAAATCTACTTGCCACAAATAACCGAACAATCACTATGAGACTTGAGTTTTCCCCATTTATTTGACTTCTAAATCAATGCAATCTATTCAAATAAATATTCATTATAATATTTCAAACAAACAACACACGTATTATTATGCGTCGAGCCTTGACCAGAAATTCCTAGATCTTAATCCAACCAATAGATCAAATCCCATATTTCTTAAATTTCAAGTACCAATATTATCAAAACTTAAACTATAATATAAAAATAACAAAAATAAGTTAATTTATGAACCACTCACAGGGAATAACCAATCTCAGAATTTCCAACTTCATGCGGAGCATATTCATACATATATATGTGTCACCTAAACCTTTACTATCCCTTAATAATGATTTGTAATAATCATTACGTATTTTTGGTAAATGACCAAATACTTAACTCTTCTTTTTTTTTCTCCAAAGTTCAAAAGGATCATAGCCAATGCTTTAATCAATACAGTAGGATAGTCATCTTTTATTTATATATATATATATATATATATATATATTATATATATATAAGAAATATAAACCCGCAAAACAATAAAGAGATATAATAAAAAAAGATATTTTCTTAGAAAATCTTTAGCTAGAAAACCATATACATATATATATAGTAATTAACAAAAACACATTAACGATTGTACCACTTATGTTATATCATATAAGTTCATGATTGCATTCATTGATGGAAATTGTGAACAATGTTACTTGAAGTCGGTGCCTTCTCATCCGATGCCACCCAGGTGATTTTCGTTCTCTCTTTTTTTTTTTTTCGTTCGTAAATTATTCTAAAACTATTAAATTCTTATAACTTATCTCAATATATGGGCCAAGTGGTATAGAGTTTTAAAGAGAAACTTTCACATATAGCCATTTAAAAATAACTTAATTACTCTCCACAATTATAGTTTGATGATTACAATTTATAGCTACATGTTATATAGAGGAGAGTGGCGAGCGAGACTGGGAGAGAGAGGAGAGAGGCAAGAGAGAAGGAAAATAGTGGGAGAAAGGTGAAATTTATATATATATATATAATATTATATATATCAGTTAGAGAATTGTATATTATACATATGTATTTGTATATATGGCAAGCGAGACTGGGAGAATGAAGAGACCAAGCGAGCGAGATTGGGAGAGGGAGGAGAGAGGCAAGAGAAAGAGGGTAGAGAGTGGGAGAGAGATTAATTATATATGTATATAATTATATATTATACATATGCATTTGTATATATGACAAGCGAGATTGGGAGAGGGAGGAGAGATACGAGCTAAATTAGAAGAGGGAGGAGAGAGGCGAGCGAGAGAGGGCAGAGAGTGGGGAGAGATGAATATTATATCGATATCAATTAGATAATTGCATATTATACATATATATTTGTATATTTTGGTGAATTATACATATACAAATACGACTAATTATACAAACTCGAAGTCACCCCACGTAATTAATATATAATGTTTGTCGCGAGTGGTAACTATAGCAAACTATAACTACGATGAATAATTAAATAGTATAAGTTTGCTTAGCCACGTAATTTTTCCTTTAAATAATTAATCATGGACTTAGCCCGTTAACACCCAACTAAATAATATTATCTAAAATTCTCCATCAGTTAATTAAATATAGTTGAATGAATAGTTTAAAATTCTCGAACCAACTTCACTGACTGATTATAAATTACTCGGGAAACTATGAGGAGGGTAAAATGATAATCTTATGAAAATATCAAAAATGACTTTTCGGGTCACTATAAATACGTTTATGCTAGAGCACATATAATCATACTAGAACACATAAACTTACTGAAACATAATTCAAGAATACCTCTTGAAGCGTGAGAAGATAATTTCAAGCGAATCCACAATTCACAAGTTAGACAACAATTTCACGGTTTTCTATAGTGATCCCAAATTTATATCTGAACTCTCTCTATATTTGGGTAGACCAGTATTGTATGGAAACCTTCAATCTGTTTCTAGATTAAAAGAATCACTACTTATAAAAGTTTCTTCTCAATCCAAAAAGAGAAAAAAAAACGATACACTTTTTTCTTCAAAAACAATAAAACATATGTTACTTTTTCCTCTTTCCTCGGAAATAGGACTCTGAATTATAGTTAAACTAGTTAACATATTCGCGCTTCGCGCGGACCTCATTAGATTTATGAATAATTTTTTTGTTTAAATATTTGAGTCAAATATTATTATCATTGAACCCAATAACTTATATTTTTCAAATTGTTGTTCAATATATATATATATATATATATATATATATATATATTATATATATATATATATATATATGATATGTTTTTGATACATATATACATGACTATACAATATATACAATATCAGTATATTGCATGATTATTTATACAATAGTGATGCATTGCATTATTTATACAATATCGATACATTAAATATATAACAATTTTTGTTAGAAATTTTTCGTCATATGTATAGAAGAGGTAAGAATTTGCTCCATTACGTTGTTTAAATTTTTTAATGTGAGAAATAACTTGAGAAGTCATGTATATAGTAACATATTCACTACAAAAAACAACAACTTTACCCACAATCTTGCTTCTATTAGCCACAATTTCTCGTGGCTAAACCTTGCAGTGTTTTTTCTGTTAAGGCTGTTTTAATGTAAAAGAAGTATATATATATATATATATATATATATATATATATATATATATATATATATATATATATATATATATAATATATATATATATATATATATATTCTCCTTATTAAATATAAGGCGAATAAAATCAACTTAATTAAACACAAGTTAAGTGACCTAAATATATGGCAAAACATAGCTAAAATTATGTCACTTTAGCCGTCGATCAATGAGCACAATGAATAAATATAGGCTAATACATAAATATGTCTTTTAACTTGACCTTATTTTATATTTATGTCTTTAAATTTTGGGTGTTCATATGTAGGCCCTTTAACATATAAAGTTAAATAAATAGACACATGAATCCTACGTGACGTAAGATGTGTCTATTTATTCAACTTTATAGGAATTTCAGTACCTACTGCACAACCAAAGTTAAAAAGACGTAAAGTTAAATATTTAACTTCAAAGGATGGCCTTTTGGGTTCAAAATAAAACAATTAAAATAAGGTCAACGACGTCTATTAGGTAATTATTTATAGGCTTACAAGCAAGGATCCTCGATTTAATTTCATTTTTAGAGTAATAATTTACCTTAGAAGTTACTCCTAAAACCTTTTTTGTTTGTTACGAACTTATTAAATAAGTAATGTAGGTTATCTTATCAAAATCAACCATCCTTAAAACTTAAAAGATGTTATTCACATCATTATCAAACATAATAATACATTATTCAACTTGGCTTCAAGCTTGCATCTATATTTTATTTTTGGGTCTACATAAGTAGATATTTAAATTTGTAATAAAGTTGAACAAGTTGACATATGCATGTGACAAATTTGCTTCCTACACAATCTTCTATGTGTATTATGACGCATAGAACGTGTATGTATGCTTGTTAATTTTATACAATTTAAGTGTCTATATTTTACACATCCAAATTGTTGAGCATAGTCTGGTAGACCTTCGTACTTGTATCGGATTGTATTATGGACTCTTCTACTTAACTTTTTTTCATCTGTACCCTCATACTCAACATAACACAATATATTAAACCTCTCTGACCATAGATCACCCTTATGTGTCATTAATATAGATGAGTTGGCAAGAGAGTGTAGTCACATGCCTGCAAAGACAAGTGAACATGATATTTGAAATTTTAACTTTTACTTTTAAATTATTAAAATTATTTTTTAAAAAAAATAAATTTAAAAAGGAAAAAACTTCATCTTCTTCCCCGCACTACCTCCATATTCTTCCCCACACTACCTTTTTTCCAGCCACCCCAACCCCAACCTATTTTTCTTTCTTATCCACACCCTATTGTTATTTATCTTCATTTTTCTTTCACTTCTTTCTTCTTTTGCCCACCCATCCCTATTTTTTCCCTCTTCAATCATCACTTTCCCTTTTTTCCCCTCCCATACCTGAATTTTGCCTTTCCTTGCTCCTTTTCAATTTCTTTCTTGTTTTTTTTTTGTTACCTAAATAAAAAACAAAATTGGGCAAAAAATTTTGAACATGATAAGCAAAGAAAAATAAAAAATTAGTGGAGTTGTTGATATCTCTAATGAGTAACTTAACCTCTTTTGGTGTCAAATTATTCTTGCATTTGTAAGCAATTTGGGGTGTGAACTAGTAGTTAGCATTGAATTATTAAAAGTTTGGTTAGATCTGCTTGTTAGGTGGCTTGGTTGTTGTATTGTGGTTGTTAGATGACTTAGGTTGTTGTTACTTTGATCTCGCTGATAAAAATGGCAATGACGCCGGCAAGAATGGACGCCACCGTCAAAAATGGAGACGACGCAATGGATCCATCAATTTTTCTGGCATCGACGAGATCATATACCTTGTTTCGACCAGTTTGTATTGCTATACATGCAAAAAAAATTGAAAATGCTATATTGGATTTTACAATTGGATTCTAATGGGTTTAACGATGCCGACTTGTGGTGAAATAGTGAAAATAGGAAGTATTAGAAATGTCAATAATACATTAAAATGAGACTAGCAGGGAATGAAGTAGTTTCATGATTTCATCAGATTGCTAGATTGTGAAAAAATTGAAGAAGAAAAAAATGGGGATATGGAGATGGTGGAGTTTTGACAATGATGGTGGGTTAGGGAAGGTAGAGGAAATGTATACAAAAATAATAATTTTATTTTATTTGATAAAATAGATTTGTATGAATTTGTCTTTTATTTAATATTTTTACTAATAATTAAAAAATTATTATGAAGAAAATTATGACTTGGCATTAATATATATGACATGGATATGACATGTATATAACATGTCATCTATGTAAGGGAGAGTGAGATACACACATGGTCAGAGGAATTTAAAAATCTCATTTTGATTAAGTTCATGAGTCCAACTGACAAAAAATTAAGTAGAAGAGTCCATAATACAAATTGATACAACTACGAGTGTCCACCAGACTATTCTGCCTATATCTTATTAAAAAGTTAATTATATGAAATTCCCATTGTATTATTTTTATCCTATCACTAATTTGGCTTTAATTTCACATTCATGTCCTTCTAATTATGTTGTAAAAAAACATTGTACTTTTACACGGATTATAAGTAGGAAGAAAGAAAATAAAGAAACATGAATAATGATACCCCTTTGTTCATTTTAAAATGTCACAATTTTATTTTTGAGAGTCAAACGATATGAATTGTGATTAAGATTTTAAGATTTTTTATTTTTATTATTATCATATTAATATGAGAAATAATAAAAGAGTTAATGTGAGGTGGTCATTGGATAGTTTTTATTTATCCCCACACATAATCCCTCAAAGGTAAAAAATTATTTTCAGTGGTTATCCTAAGGTAAGACATGTGTCTTTTATTCATACGTTTGTCTCTTATGATGTGTTTGGTATGAAGAAAAATATTTTTCATAGAAAATTTTATCCTAAAAAATAAGTAAATTTTTTATTTATTTTTTCATGTTTGGTTGGTGAATAAAAAATATTTTCTGGCAATAATTTTTAGTGTTTGATTTATGAAAAAAAATGAAAATTAAAATTTTTGATGATGAAAATATTTTTAAAAAAAAAAACTTAATTTTTTGGGGGTGGATTGGTGGGGTCGAGGGTAAGGGTGAAAAAAAATAAAATTTTGAAGTTGAAAATATTTTTTTAAAAAAAATTGGGGGGTGGGCGGGGATGGTGGGGTGTGTGTGTGTGGTGGTGGTGGTGGTGGGGGAGGTCAAAGATCGGGATGAAAAACTAAAATTTTAAAATTGGAGATATTTTTCAAAAACAAATTTAATTTTTTTGGAGTGGGTGGGGGGATGATCGGGCTCTGGGGGAGGGAAATGACAAAATATAAATTTTTGAAATTGAAAATACTTTTTAGAAATTGATATTTTTCAAAAAAAAAAATGTAATTTGAAGTTGGATAAGAGTTTTGGAAAATGTTTTACTTAACTTTTGAAGGAAAGTCATTTCCCTTAATTTTCAGGAAAATAAGTTGATTTTGAAACATTTTCCAAAATTTATGTCCCAACCAAACATGAGAAAATTGGAAAATATTTTCCATGCACACCCTTAATCACGGTGAAGTAAAGCCACATGTATAGAAGATAATTACCAAGTCTATTCTCTAATTACTAAGTCTAAAGAAGTAAATCCTCAACCTCGCGCTAATTAGAACGATCATCAGCTATCAAGAACGGAAAGAGTTCATTAAAAGGAGTCATGATACTCATATTGATATGATTTGAAATCGGGGGTAAATTATCACGCTCAAAGCCTACATCTTTGGCGGGACTGGCACTTGAGAACCATTTCTGTCCCCCAAGCAAACCCTTGGCCTGACTAGACTCTCAACAGAAGGCTCTATGCATTATTATAATTATCACATACACTTATCAAACAATTGTCTCACTTTAAATTCTGAACGTTTAAGGATAAAACATTCAACTAGCCATAAATGACAACTCAAGTCTTAACATACGAAATAATAATGTAAGACAACTGAACTACTAACTGTCTGTGAAGCCTATAAACAAGGAGGGATGTCGGACAAGACCCCCGATCATCCGAACAACTAAAGTACTAAAGCAATGTAAAAGGAGTCTTCCGAAAGTAAGGAAGCTCACCAACAGGCTCTGAGTGCTCAACTTGATCAACGATGCGCTCGATGCTAATCCTGGTTGCTTGTGTCTGCATCATAAAATGATGCAGGAAAAATGACATCATTACATTGAATGTACGAATATTTGAGAGGAATGTTAAACAAGACATAAACTTGAAAAGAATCTAAAAAGAACACTTACCTTGGTTTTACTTAACTAAAATGCAAAGAAAAACGATAATAATGGTACAATTATACAAAACACTTAAAACAGTAGTAGCAAGTCAATTTGTTAAAGAAATGCAGTAACAACTCCGTTTATATGTAAAATAATATAATACTGTGGGAGTTTCTCTAATAAAAAACCACCACTATGAGCCTAAATAATGATATAACGTCTTGCCCACGCTACAAGAATTATCCTAGACTTTCCATCATATAGAATGTCTTAACAAGTGGATCCACTAGTCTATGCTAAAAAGTACCAAGAAATCGTTGCTTCAAGCGAAATATTGATTTGAAATTTAAGAACAAAGTGTTAACTATTTTCAGAATGATCAATCCCCACAATAGTAACAATCAACATCTTCAATGCATGTATAAACTTGACCACCTGTCACCTGTTTCTATTTAGCTACTGATAAAAAAACAAGCAGGCATTTGAGAATATTTTCAAATTGTCATTTTGAAGTGTGTCAAAAGCTCACTCTAAGCGGCAAGTTAGGACTCAATCTAATTCAAGATCAAGATACTCACCCAAAAATCAAGGTTATATCTAAAAGTCAAGATTCAAGCGAAGTTGCACATATAGAAGTTTGTATTTTTGTTTTAGTATTGATTTCATTTTTATGTAATTAAGGACATTAACTGCGATCTGGAACCGCAATTTAGAACCTCGATGGAACCTCACTTGACTTTCAACTAATCACCTCATCTCTTTGAACTGAACATGACATGATTTCATTACAATTCGGGATATGTCAGATGTCCAAAATAATTATTCGGTCACATTTTTTCCTTTTAAATAAGAGTCCAGTCAAATCATGTCGCTTTGTCTACTTCTTAGTCCAAAAACTCTTAGCATTTCTAATCAAAGAGGGGCAAACTGTAGACACGTAATTTTTAACCGAATATAAGATTTTACACTATTTTTCTTATTCCTTAAATATTTCTTTTATGTTTAAGTTAGATATTTTAGTTTTGTCTTATTTTAGTAAGATTATTTTAAATATTTCAAAACTATAAAAGGTAGAATCACATTTTAAGATAAATTTTATTTCTCAAAGAAAAAGATTCTTTTAAAAAAAATATTTTCTTTTAATTTAAATTTTAATAAATAAACTAATGATTTTACTATGTGAATTAATTTTCACAAAAAGTAACTCTTGATCTTCATTACATTATTTGATTTCATAATTATGCAATATGTGATTCCAATGTTATAAAGTTGTTCAAATTTATATATGTTTTTTTGCATTATGATATGAAATGGAATGAAAATTTTATATCCTTAAATTTAGAGCAAAATTTATATAACATGTAATTATTCTTGCATACTTTGAAGTCTAATTTTTATCTTGTTCTTGATTAAAGTACGAAGCTTAATATTCTATGGTATGTCGTTTGTAATATTTATATGAAATTTAGTTTTAATAAGTTAAGTTATTTCTCCACTAAAATTGTATCTATTGTTTTTTAAAAAAAAGAAGAATAAAAAATAAAAGTAAAAGAAATCAAATCTACAACTTTCTTTGCATTTTTTTTAATGCAAAACTTTAGAAAGTTTTGAATTAATTGATTTATGTTGATTTTTTTTTATTTTGGAAAAAAAATAATGAATAAAATATTTAAATAAAAGGAAAATACGTAAAATATTTATTAAGGATAAAAAGATTTAAAAAAATAAGAAGTAAAAAATATAAAACAAAAAGATATAAAAAAGAAAAATAAGGAAAGATAGGAAGAAAGAGAAACAGAATCTAAAAAAATAAAATAATAATAATATAAAAGTGATAAAAAAGTGTAAAAATAATAATAACAAATTAATTTTAATTAGTAGGTTCTTTTCACTTTAACGACTAAAATAAAGAAAAATAGAAGACTTTACGTAATCCATAATTAATTCCAAACATATTTATATCAATGCAACTTGTGTAAAATTTGTATGCGAGGGTGTATTATTTTAATGTATTTCTATTTTATGTTCTTATTATGTATTGTTTTTTAGAAAAAATAAAATTAAAATAATATGTAGTTTAAGCTTATAATAATAATAAAATATAAATATCTAAAGAATATTAAATTACTTTTAGTCTTGAAATACAAAGAAATAAATAATTGGTGGCGAGGTTGGAAAGTACTGCTATCAATAAATCACACACAAATAAAAATATGATAGTTTTACAAGACAGTTAAAAATAAATTAAAGAAAGCGGGACATAAGTAAATTGTTAGGCTAATATGCATAATGTATCTAAAACTAAGTCAAATCAGATTTAAGTCAGTAAAGCAACATGCTAGAATCACGGGACTCGAGGAATGCCTCACACCTTACCCTTGATCAACAAAATTCCTTACCTAAACTTCTAGATTGCAGACCAACAAAATAACGAATCAACTTCCTTTTGATTAGAAATGTAAATAAGATAACTTGAAATATCAAAACTCAGTTTCAAGTGGCAACTCTGAAATAAAATATTCTCTTTTTTAAAATATCACTTTAATTAGAAAAACTCTATTTTTTAAAACAATTCATTTTGCGGAAAAAATAGAAGTGTGACAAATTATCCTACCTTTTATTGCAAGAAAATCTCTTCAAAATGAATATAACTTCTATACTCAGCTTGAGCTCTTTGCACTATTTCTCTATTTTCATGTGTCGACACCTCATCAAACAAATTTTCTTTAATATTGACAGTATATTTCTCTAATTATAAGCTTCTTAAAATGGTCACCATAATTATATATCTCTACTACATTTACTTTTAATTTCTTGACATTATCTTTGAAATGTAGAAAAAAAAATTGATGGTAAGTGTTCCACCTAAGTATGATTAAGTCAACATTGCATATGTCGATTGATTACAATTTTAGCTAATCCTTCAAATATATACTCATTATTAGTCCATCAAGTGAAAGGACTCCTCCTAAAATGTACGTACGTCAGGTTACAAAATGATCAAATTTCTCATCAGATAGGCATATCCATCCTTGCACATAATATAAAAAACGTCTTTTGAAATTAGGTTAACAAAATCGTCATGTTGGGATAGTCAAATAATAATATGCTTCCTGAGAAACACAATCATTTGACAACCTCATTTTGTCTCACATTTCTGAGAAAATTTTTTCCTCAATCACTCTAAATAGGAACAATCAAAAAGAAATTTACTAGTTACCCCATATTGAAGCTCTTCAATTTGAGTCATTAGATTCACTTCTTCCTCCATCCATTTGATTTGAGGAATTCCTTCCACCATATTCATCTCAATAAAAAAGAGAATGCAATTCTCGTGGTTTCATGTCTCTATCTTTTGATTCTTCTTATACTTGTCACGTTTTTTAAGAGTTCATTTTCTTTAGACTAAAAGGATCAAAATACATCTAAACTATCTCAGTTTTTTTAGTTTTATATCTGAATTATTGAAAGTATGAATTTTCTATATAAACATGACAATGTGAGTTTTCTATATGAATAATCACTCAAAAATTAACGAAACACACTTGCACTAGTTTACAATGATATGTGTACACTCTCTTTGATTTAAAAATTATGTCACGTGGCACTCCACGTGAAAAAGTAATTTCATTGTAGCAAATCAAAATAAATTATTACTAGGTTAAAGGTTACAACTATAACCGTATAAACATCCACAATCTACTTCTCCACCTTTTTAGGCGTGGCCTCGTCTTTGTTGTGGCATCGATATCTCCAACTTGAGAGGAAAGAGTTTAGGATTTTAAAAATTTTATGGACAAAATTGCCTTGAAATTGACTGCATTTGTCGAAAGTAGAATGAACAAAGAAAAGAGTTAAAAGGTCAAAAACACATTTTAATTATTTTATTGAGTTTTATACTAAACTATTGAGGGTATGAGTTTCCTACCTGAGTTATCACCCTAGTCAACTTCTAGGGTGTGTTTCACTAACTATTGGTGTAACGACTAAATTTCGTCCTTAGGGAAAAGTCAATGGGGAAAGAATTTGGGCTAGAAAATGTTTTCGTAGTAACTTGAAATTTCTCAACCAAGTCCAGATTTGGATGAAATTGGATTTTTAAGGTGTAGGAAAATCAGGTAACAATCGGGTGAATTAATTATGATTTTGATTACATGAGTAGTTAGATAACTCGTTCAGAAATCCGTACGACCTTACAGAATTGAATTGGGTGAGTAGAACTCCCGAAATCGATCTTATCATGGACGGGTATTTTCTGAATGTCCTGGTATGATAGTTCATTGTGAAATGGGGCTTTTGAAATTCTTTGTTTAGCATTCTTTCTCTGTGTAGGCCTCCTAAGCGGGATTGGTACCGCCACAGTAGGGTCGTTGTAGCGGGACATTCACGATTTAAATAGGGTAAAACACCTCAAAAACGTTATTTTCTTTAAATGTTTGTTGTTAAGAGCTAAGAAACGACCCAAGGATATTTCTTAAAGGTTTTCCACCTCTTTTAGCACTAAAGGTAAGGAATTTACTCCCTTAATATGTTTTTCAATCCGTAGAACCTATTTTCTTGGATGATTATCGATGGGGAAATGTTTTGATCCAAAATTAATGGTGGAAACCGCCCTAATTAACATCATAGGTTGATCCAGGGCTGATAGAATTGTTAATGATTCGGGTAATTAGTGTTTGTTTATTGATTTCCATATTATAATTGTTGTTTGTAGACCAACAACAAGTTGAACGAATCCTGAAAGGGAAGAATCAAGTTTCTTAGGGGATTCAAGCTTTATTCGAGATAGGTGATGGTTGTCATTTCATGATTGTGTGATAAATGTTTGTTCTTGATTCATTATGATGCATGTATTTGTCACGCTCTGAGCCTACACCCTGAACGTGACCGGCACACGAAGATCATTGCTGGTCTCCAAGCAAACCCTTGGTTTGACTTACTTAACTCAGTGAAAAACATAAAGCATTAAGAAAATATTTCAAATGCTAAACAACTTAACTGCCTCAAAATGAACTCAAAATGTTTTTAAAACAAACATTTAACTTAGCCAAAGTGGCAACTCAAATCTAAACATAAGATGACGAAAACTAACATCAGACTGACTATCTATGAAGCCTCTAAAACTGAGATGGATGTTGGAACAAGACTCCCAATCAACCTAACAAATAAAATACTTAAAAGAACTAAAAATTATAACAAGAAATCCTCCGGAATGCAAGGAGGCTCACCAACTGACTCTGGAGTGCTCAACTGGATCAACGGTGCGCTGGATGTCGATCCTCGTTAGTTGTGTCTGCATCAGGCCAACTGGCATCAGTACTTTGAATTTACGAGTATGCGAGTTGGAATGCTAAAACAACATAGTCTTGAAAAAATTGTGAAAGAAACACTTACATTGGCTCTTCTCAACTCAAAAATACTTAAATGAACTCATTTCATCATAAAGCAGTTTAAAACAAGTGCAATATAAGGAAAAAAGAAAATTCATTGAAACATGATGTCAACTCAAAATCATAAATTCATGAAAGTCATGCCATACAACCTCTGAAAGTCTACTTATGCAATGCATGAATGAAGGCTCATACCATCATTCCCCTTGAGGAACCATGTAATTACTGCTATGAGAGTTTCTCTAACCGACAACCATCACTTATTAGCTATAGTGATGGTACTGCATTATTAGGACCACGCTGCCCGGTCATCCTACACCTTGACGAAGTATGGGACCTAAACTAGTAAGTGGATCCACTAGTCTATTTTGAAAAATGTTCATCTAAAACGGATGATCATTTTCTATCTATGATGGTTACATGCATGGTGTATGGAGACTTGAGTTAAGATGAACTCGCATCCCCATATCGGTGAACAATACTACTTCCAAAAATATACTAGCTCTTTTATGTTTTAAAAACATACTTCTTTCTGTGAATTGAAATTAGTTCTCAAAATCTTAGCTCAAAGGCTAACTTGGGAATCAAAGTTTCCCCTCTTGCTTCGTTTAGAAAGAAATTACTCTTTCTGAAAACTAGCCCAAAGGCTCTTTGAAAATCTCAGTTTCCATTCTTATTTAAATGTGAAAACATTTTAAATCTCTTCGGGAATACATAGTCCCCATATATTTTTGAAGAAAAGAACTTCAAGCTTTACTCTTTACTCTTACTCAACTTGAACTTTAAGTCTTAAATCAAAGTTAAACATTTGGAAAAGACTTTTGAATACTTTAAGAATTTATCTTAACTTGATTCTTGACTTTGATCTTAACTTCTCTTGACTCAACTCTTAACTGATCCTTGAACTGAATTATAGATTTAAAGATTATGATTTGTGTTTGAAAAGATCTCATTATGTTTAGAATGATTCTAGATAGCTAAACATGAGAAAAGTTATGAAATCACCGTCTTGGAACAAGTCCGCAACGTGGAGATGCTCCTAAATAATTATTCAAGAAATTTAATTTTGAGACAGTGGAGTCTACGTCCTCTCCGAGACACGGAGTAGGTTTTTGTGCATTGAAGGAATAGGTCTGTGACGTGGACCTAGTACTTGTTCTTTTTCTGTCTTTTTCATTCTTCGTTTTCAAGCCCTAGTTCACCTAAACTCGAATATTTTCCTTAAATTTATTTTAGATTACGATACCAAGCATATGTACTCAAGAACCTAACTCAAAACGACTCTAAAATACAATGTAAGTTCTCAGAAATTCCACATTTCAACCCAATTCAAGAACAACATACAAATTCAAGAACATCAACTTTCAAAATTACGCTGAAATAAACATGTTGGGTGTGTGTGTGAATGAACCCAATGCTATGAGAGAC
Organism: Solanum habrochaites; assembly: GCA_027704765.1. Lineage (NCBI taxonomy): Eukaryota > Viridiplantae > Streptophyta > Magnoliopsida > Solanales > Solanaceae > Solanum > Solanum habrochaites. The sequence continues at coordinate 4,631,292 of JAKWJA010002496.1, forward strand.
TCACATACCTAGTAGGAATAATTCCTTGGTGAAAATCACCGGTTTTTTTTTACAAATCTTGAAGAATCTTACCCTTTCTTCTTCTTCTATTTTCTCCTCTTCTTTTGTCTTCTCTCAAAACCCTAACTATTTTGGTAAAAGCGCAAACTGAATCCCATCAGTTTAGATCCTAAAATTATTATCAAAAATGAAATAATTAAGTTGGGTAAGGAAAAGATCAAACTACCCTTTTAAAAATCTGGATTGGACTTACCTTATTCCAATAGCCCAACTTCCAAAGGGCATAACTCACTCGTACAAACTCGAAATCACGCAAACTTGTCGGGGTTGGAAAGATCATTTCAAGAGCTTTCCAACCATATCTGAAACACACCTAACTCATCTTGATCTAAGAGTTATGGTTGTTCGAAGTTGACCAAAAACTTATTTTTTTCCTAACTTAAGTAAATCTCCAGATTTTAATTATTTCTAAAAAATGACTATTTCCAATTATAAGGATCTTCCTAGTTATTTCGAATTGCGAAATGTTACGGTATGTGTGTGAATGTTGCATTGTTGATCACACTTGTTGTAAATGAGATAGAATAATGATTATATGTCATGAATCATTTCTTGATTGTATGACTTGGGAGTAAACTTGTGTTTCTGATTGTGGTGTGTTGAAGGATCGAATTGCCACGTTCCAGAATAACTAACTTGATCGGTTGTCACGTTCCAGCAAAATATATGGGATCAAATTGTCACGTTCCGATATAAACATTGGATCGAGTATCACATTCCGATGCACTTGCAGTTTGGGTGTGGGTTCCATGAGAGGACCATTGAATTGGGTTTCATGAGAGGACCATTGACTTGTTGTATATTTGCTTATTGTTGTGAACATGAGCATAGACTATAACTTATGACTTCTCAAGGTATGGGACTTCATTTATGAGTAATTGTGGTGTGGTTCCTTATGCTATGAAGATTATGTTCGGTGAATGCATGTTTATAATGTTGTTTTGACTTATATATGTTTCACTTAGTGCGATAGCCGCATGACCCTACCAGTACACACTGATTGTGTACTGATGATACACTTTCTCTTATTTTTGTTGAGTACAGGGCATCTTTCGACGGCTATTGATAGACCTCAGCTATGTGACTATTGAGCATGACCGATTCAAGGGTGAGTCAGTTCTTTCAAGATTCCAGGAATCTCTCTTGTTTAAGTCCACTCTCTTCGAACTCAGACTATTTGTTTAAGGTGTTTGTTTAGTTTTGGGGTTGTATCCCTTGTTCTTAGACTTGTCGTTCATAGAGTTTTGGTACATTGACTTTCATGTTCTAGGCTAATTTTCTCCGCATTTATTTAGTTGTTAGACCTTTTGTTGGAGTTTATGGGAACTCCCTATTTCTTTTCTTAGAATTTTGATTTTTTTTGGTTAGTATTAATGATTTTTCCACCGAAGAGTTAGTGTGGGTGTCACTCATAACGATCTAGGTTGTGATAATTAAGTGATAGTTCAGATAGAAAATTCATATTCTCAAATATTTAGTTATGAAACTCAATAAAATAAAATAATTTAAATGTATATTTTAACTCTTTTATTTATTCATTCTAATGCTGACAAAAGCAATGAAGAGATTTAACAGTTTCATCTAGTTGGGTGCACCTTAGGACATTCCTAAATAGTGTTGTATTTTGGGAGGAGAACATTACTTTTTGTGTTATTTATTAGGGAAAATTGTATATAATAGCAAATTAATAACCTAAAATAAATAAAGTAGCTAGGGTTTGATTTAATTGTACTCTATAGCAAACGTTTACAAAAAATTGTCAGGCGCCTCTCTCCTAAATATCTCGCTCGCCACTCTCCTCTAATTCTCGCTCACTTTCTCACTTTTTATACAAACACAAGTGTAAAAAAAATTGTTTCTAATTGTATAAAACATAGAAAATTGTATAAATACATATATTTTTGTTCCCCTCTCTCCCATCTTCCAGATCTCGCTTGCCACTCTCACAAATCTAGCTCGCCAAGCTCGTCTTTCTCACTTATACAAACAGAAGCGAAATGTATAAATTGCATTTCGTTTGTATAAAGCGTGAGAAAATTGTATATACACATGCAAGTACATATATTTTCGTCCTATACACTTATAATTATACAATAAAAATACTCCCCTGCCCAGTTTCTTTTGCCTTTCTCTCTTTCTCGTTTTATAAAATCTTCAAATTGTATCTAATTTATCTCTTTCTCGTTTTATACAATTCGATTCAATTGTATATTCCTTGTCAAGTCTCTTTTATCTTTCTATCTTTCTCATTTTATACAAATTCAAATTGTATATAATTGTTCTATACATTTATAATAATACAATTCGTTTTATACACTTCGTTTTTATATAGTTCTCTGCCCAAGTGTCTTTCTCTTTCTTGTTTTATACACTTCGTTTGATACAATTTGCATCAACTGTATATGTATAGCGAATTATACAGTTTCTATGTTTGCTATGGAGCGCAATTATGCAAACTTTGTTATATTATACAAATATGAATTTTTTATTTGCTATATGTGAAAGTTGCCCTATTTATAAAGGTGTTTGGCTAGTATAGAATTTAAGAAAGGAAGGTCAACTTTTGAAAATCATGATTTAAAATATATTATAGATATTGAAGGGTAAAATATATATAAATAACCCCAAAAAAGGTAAAACATAAAATATAAAGTTAACTTTTACTAAATATAGAAAGGTATACAACTTCATGAGACTCATGATTACAAAAAAAAAAAATCTATCTCATATTAGTTATATTAGTTGATCATTTTTCTACTTACACACATATATAGAAATGATAAATAAGAAGACAATTTTAGTCGCCCTCAAAACATTTTTTGAAATCTCTCTCCTCTCTCTCTTTATATATATATATATATATATATATATATATATATATATATATATATATATATATATCATACAGTAGGTGATGCGACACCTCTCTATGACCTCCATTCGTTTTTTCTTAATTTTCTTTTTTCTTATTTTTTTCTTATAAACTTATACCTCTTCAATTATATAAATTCTATTATGAAATTAGTATTAATAATATTCATGACTCTCAAACATTTCATATTCATAACCTCTCAAGTCTTTTATATTCATAATTTCTAATTATTTAATATGAAAGGTTACATTAACGCTATAAAATCACACTACAATTGTGTGCTATTTTATAGTCATCTTTGGTTAGAGAATTAGTGGAAGACATGTTACAATATTTGTAAGCTTTCAGGAGCATTATCTTTTTCTAATATTATTTCATATATTACTTCTAATTAGCAAGTAAGGCTAATATGTCAGCATATTTTTTATTTCTTCTAGATAAATTATCCTTTGAATACTTTTTTAAAACACCTCATTTTATCCTTTGAATACTTTTTAAAAAAAAATTATATATTTAGAAATTACACGAAAAGTATCATAACCAAACATAGGCATTGATTTGTTTTTTTTAAGTATGAAAAAATTATAATACCAAAAAGACTATTAGATTCTCTAAATAATAGTAATCTTCTTTTTAGTTATTGTGCTTTCCAATTAATTGAAACATCAATGTCTAAGAATTAAATGTTTTAGTTATTGCACTTTACAATTTTCACTTTTTATTTTGGAACTCATACTTTCCTTGTAATCGTAGGGGAGACAAGAGAAAGAAAAAAATTAGATAGCTATACAGTTTAGATCTAACAAGGCATACAGTTTTGGACAATCAAATTCTTGATAAGTTGATATCTTCATCGAACTCATATATTTTGTTTTTTCTTTAAAATTTTTAACTCATGCAAAAATATAGAGGTGGTGAAATCGACCTCAATCAGTGCAACTAGACAATTATGAATGTGTCAAAGAAAATGATAATTGACATGATTATTATTACACTATCTTTATTAGGTTTTGAAAAGTAATTTGAAGAATAAGTAATTATTACTAAAGGTTAATGAATAACAAAAAAATCTTTCTTTTTCATGATATCTTTAATGTAATAAATAATTTAAAAAAATAAAAAAAAAATTGTTATAAAACTATAGAATAAGAAGAAGAAACTAGAGAGAAAAGAAGAGAAGACTTGTTATTTCTCTTGATGAATGAATTTACAATGAAGAGGAGCACTCTATTTATAGGAGAAATCTAACTTGGTCCCCAAGTAGGACTCTTTAATCATATCATAAAAAGGACTCCACATGATATATATTCACTATAATACAAATACTTTATAACCTCTCCTGAATGTCTAATTCATAGATGATGTGCCTCGTCAAAAACCTTACTAAAAAAAACTTTAAGAAAAGAAAAACTCTAGTAAAGGAAAAGAGTACACATATCTATTAATACGCATCTAGGCTGCCTCATTAAAAACCTTACAAGAAAAACCTAGTGGGACAAAACCTCGTAAGGGAAAAAGAGTACAAAGCGTATTCACTCCCCCTAATGAGAACATCAATCTAGAGACTTGAACCTTCGCATTCCAAGCTTGTGCACCATCTTCTTGAAAGTTGCAGTTGGTAGAGACTTGGTGAATAGATCAGTCACATTGTCACTTGAACGAATCTGTTGCACATTTATATCACCATTCTTATGAAGTTCATGTGTATAGGAAAGCTTCGGTGAAATATGCTTTGTTCTATCTCCTTTTATGAATCCTCCCTTAAGTTGTGCTATGCATACTGCATTATCTTCATATAAAGTGGTGGATACTTTATCACATTCCAAATCATATTTCTCTCGAAAGAGATGTATCATAGACCTTAACCACACACATTCTCTACTTGCTTCATGAATAGCTATTATTTCAGCATGATTAGATGAAGTGGCTACGATGGACTGCTTTGTAGATCTCCAAGATATGACAGTCCCCCCATATATAAACACATAGCCTGTTTGGGATAGAGCTTTGTGTGGATCAGATAAATATCATGCATCAGCATAACCAACAAAATTTGGGCTACAATTAACAGAATAAAATAAGTTCATATCAGTTGTCCTTTTAAGATATCGCAAAATGTGTTTGATCTCATTCCAATGTCTCCTGGTAGGAGCAGAATTATACCTTGCTAACATGTTAACAGCAAAATCTATATCAGGCATTTTAATATTAGCAAGATGCATTAGTGCACCAATTGTACTAAGATATGGTACTTCAGAACCAAGAATTTCTTCATCCTTTCTTGATGTCGAAATGGATCCTTATTCACATCAAGTGAATGAACAACCATTGGAGTACTTAATGGATGTGCTTCATCCATACAAAATCTTTTCAACACTTTTTCTGTGTAGGCAGATTGATGAACAAAAATACCATTTATCAAATGCTCAATTTGCAAACCAAGACATAATTTTTTCCTTCCCAGATCTTTCATCTCAAGTTCATTCTTTAAATAACCAATTGCCTTTTGAAGCTCTATTGGAGTTCCAATAAGATTTATGTCATTAACATAAATAGCAAGTACAACAAATTTCGATATTGTTTTCTTCATAAAGACACATGGACAAATTGCATCATTTGTATAACCTTCCTTAATTAAATACTCACTAAGACGGTTATACCATATGTGCCCAGATTGCTTCAAACCATATAATGATCTTTGCAATTTAATTGAATACATTTCTCGAAATTTTGAATTACATAATTTAGGCATCGCAAATCCTTCAGGAGTTTTCATGTATATCTCATTATCAAGTCATCCATAAAGGTAGGTTGTAACCACATCCATCAAATGCATTTCAAGTTGCTCATGGACTGTAAAACTAATGAGATAACGCAATGTTATTGCATCCATAACGGGTGAGTATGTCTCTTCAAAGTCGACGCCATGCCTTTAAGAAAATTCTTGTGCCACAAGGCGTGCTTTATACCTTTGTATTTCATTTTTTTCATTTCTTTTTCGCACAAAAATTCATTTGTAACCAACAGTTTTAATACCATTAGGTGTTGAACTATAGGTCCAAAAACTTTACGCTTGGCAAGTGAATTCAACTCTGATTGAATTGCTTCTTGCCATTTTGGCCAATCATTTCGTTGTCGACATTCTATAACATATTGAGGTTCATGATCCTCATTATCTTGCATGATATTTGTTGCAACATTATATGCAAAGACATAATCAACCACTATTTCTGATCGATTCATATTAGTTTCAACATCTCTTAAATTTATGGATAGTTCATTATTTCTTTGAGTTTCAAGTTCATTGATTCTTTCATGAATATCAGACTTATTCAAATTTTAAACTTCCATATGAGATTCTTTCATAGTGTCATCTTGACATTTAATCTTTCTTTTTCTAGGATTTTGATCCTTAGACCTCAATGGTCTACCACGCTTTAGGTGTGTTTTTGACTCATTAGCTATGACACTAGTGGATGATCCTTTAGGGACATCAATTCGAATTGGGACATTCTCTCCAGGAATATGTGATTTAGTAATCCTTTTCAAATCTGTAAATGCGTCTGGCATTTGATTTGCAATTTTCTGCAGATGAATAATCTTTTGTACTTCTTGTTCGCAAGTAGAAGAATATTGATCAAGATGATACAATGATAATTTTTTTCACAAAAATTTCCTTTTTTATTTCACTATTCTCTCCCCCTAATTTTGGAAAAACCGTCTCATCAAACCGACAATCTGCAAATCTAGTAGTAAACATGTCTCCAGTCAATGGTTCAAGATAGCGAATAATGGAGGGTGACTCAAACCCAACATATATTCCTAACCTTCTTTGAGAGCCCATTTTAGTGCGGTTTGGTGGTGCCACAGGCAGATGTACATCACTTTCAAAAATTCTTAGATGGGATATATTAGGTTCTTGACCCATAACCAATTGCGATGGAGAAACCTTATGATAACTTGTCGGTCTGAGACGAATAAGTGTTGCAGCATGCAAAATTGCATGTCCCCACACAGCAGTGGGCAACTTAGTTTTCATAAGCAATGGTCTTGCTATTAATTGCAAACGTTTAATTAATGACTCTACGAGACCATTCTGAGTATGAACATGAGCAACGGAGTGTTCAACTCTTATCCCAATTGCTAAACAATAATCATTAAATGATTGGGATGAAAACTCTGCAACATTATCAAGACGAATGGACTTAATCTGATTATCAGGAAAGTGTGTCCTTAACCTTATTATTTGTGCCAATAATTTTGCAAATGCTAAGTTATGAGATGATAATAGGCACACATGAGACCATCTAGAAGAAGCGTATATTAGAACCATAAAATATCTAGATGACCCACTAGGTGGGTGAATAGGTCCACAAATATCCCCATGTATACGTTCCAAAAACGTAGGGGATTCAATCTTAACTTTTATTGGTGATGGTCTCACAATTAACTTGCCTTGATAACAAGCAGTACAAGAAAATTCACCATTTAAAAGAACTTTTAGATCTTTTAGTGGATGTCCATTCGAATTTTCGATAATTTGTCTCATCATTATTAAACCTAGGATGTCCTAGACGATATGCCAAAGTACAAATGTATTGGAATCAATAAACTTCTTATTTACTATAAAATGTGCCTCAATTGCACTAATTTTTGTCCAATACAAGCCAGAAGATAAAGCAGGAAACTTTTCTACAACACATGTCTGCCCAGAGACATTCTTAGTGATACCAAGATATTCAAGATTTTTTTCATCCATTGATTGGATATGATAACCATTTTCACGGATATCTTTAAAACTCAACAAGTTTCTCTTAGATTTTGGAGAAAACATAGCATTATTAATGATGAGTTTAGTTCCTTTGGGCAAAATTACAATGGCTCTTCCAAAACCCTCAATCATATTAGTACTACCAAAAATTGTAGTAACATTTATTTTGCCCATACTTAAATGAGAAAAATATTTCTTATTTTTGAATATCGTATGTGTTGTACCAGAATCAATCAAACAAATATCTTCATATTTCGATAATATGTTCTTAGAATTACCCATATCTTCACACGAAATGACATACACAAAATAATATATATTAAATATTAGTGTTGTCAAAAGGGTACAATATATTCAAAGGAATAAATTAATAATTAAATATTAGAAATTGAGCCTTAATTTATTGTTTCCTCTAAGTCAAAAATGAGTTGTTAGAAAAATAAAATAAAATCATTATTTAATCCTAGTTAATAACAGACTGCATGTTTTTAACATTAGATCAAATTAAAGACCTAATATAATACAAACACATGATAAATCCTAGTTAATATCAGAATTTATGTTTTTAACATTAGACCAAGTTAAAGACCTAATATAATACAAACACGTGATAAAGTTTAGTATTTGACTAACTCTATCATATTAGAATCATTTAAATAAATCAATGAAAAATATAATTATTTTATTAAGAATTAAGGAACAAGTTAATGAACGACTAAACTAATTTAAAATACTAATACTCATGCAAACAACTATTACATGAAATTTATTAATAAATACTAACAGAAAAAATATCACTCTTCCATGTTCACAGAACCATCACCAATTAAGTGATCTATTTTTCCTTCATGATGTGCGAAGAAATCTGCAACATCCAAGAGAGTGATGTCAACTTGATTTTCAGAGATAAAATTTGCCTCAAGATTTTTCTCTTTCTTCTTTAGTGATTCTTGATAAAGCTCAACCAAGTGTTTGGGAGTACGACAATCACGTGCATAATGACCTCTTCCACCACATCGAAAACAACCTTCCCTAGTTGCTTCACGTTTCTCATCCTTTCTTTTTTCCTTTTTATTTGATGAATGATTAATGCCAGGAATAGAATTACGTTTTTTACCATTATCACAACTACGTCCACGTCCACGATCACGTTCACGACCACGATTAGGATCGCGACCTTTTCCACGCCTAGCATGGTGGGCGTACACCTCATTCACTTCAGGAAGTGGTTCAGATCCCGTAGGTCGATTCTCATGATTTTTCAATGTAAATCATTATTTTGCTCGGCCACAAGAAGATGAGAAATTAGTTCAGAATACTTTCTGAAAGGTTTCTCTTGATATTGTTGCTGCAAGAGCACATTCGAGGCATGGAAAGTGGAGAACGTCTTTTCCATCATATCAATCTCACTAACCGTTTCTCCACATAATTTCAATTGAGAAGTGATTCTAAACATGACAGAATTGTACTCATGTATAGACTTAAAGTCTTGTAGCCTTAGATGCATCCAATCATATCGTGCCTTTGGATGTATGACCATCTTCAAGTGGTCAAATCTTTCTTTTAGGTTTTTCCACAAAACAAGTGAATCCTTAACTGTCAGATATTCGATTTTCAGAATCTCGTCAAGATGATGACGCAAAAATATCATTACTCGTGAACAGTTTTGATGTGATGCCTTATTTTCTTCTTTTATGGTGTCTCCAAGACCCATTGCATTAAGGTGGATTTCAGCATCCAACACCCATGAGAGATAGTTCCTGTCCGAACTTTGAAGGGCAGTGAACTCTAATTTTGTAAGATTGGCCATTAAAATTAAAAATAAAAGAATAAATAATACCTTTATTAATTCTTCAAAACTAACCTTCACTTTTGAGAAATTAGAGGCTCGTGCTGATAACTTGTTATAAAACTATAGAATAAGAAGAAGAAACTAGAGAGAAAAGAAGAGAAGACTTGTTATTTCTCTTGATGAATGAATTTACAATGAAGAGGAGCACTCGATTTATAGGAGAAATCTTTCTTGGTCCCCAAGTAGGACTCTTTAATCATATCCTAAAAAGGATTCCACATGATAGACATTCACTATAATACAAATACTTTATAACAATAATTGATTAGTTAAAGTGAACGGAATATTTTCAACAAAATACTGGTGGTGTCTAATTTGAGTAAAATTTAATTAATTAATCACTAAGCTAGCATTTTCACAAATACAAGCTTTCAAGGTAATCATGCCTCACCTCTTTAATATTTCCAACTTTTTTTTCACACTTCCATATTAAATTAAATATTTATTTGTTCCCTCCAAATTATTATGACATGTTGCTTCAATATCTAAAGATCAAGAGAATCTTCAGATGCCATAAAATCTATTATGAATTTGTAAGGAAGACTTTTTTTTTCACCAAAAAAGGATTTTAAATGTCATGATAATTGAAAAGGACTTCTTTCCATCTCATGTTCTCCAAAATAATATTTAAGAGCAAAAAGGGAAAGGGAAAGGTACCAAATATTAAACATGCCTCATGTGCTGAAAACAGTGTGGAAATGATGGTACAACCTAGCTAACAATAAAATGTTCATATCTTTTATACTTTCTCCGTTTTATTTTATGTAGCAATATTTCATCCGATACAGAATTTAAAAAATTTTGTATTCTTTGAACTGTTTACTAAATTCTCTTTCAAAAAGTTAAACTCATTTTTCTCTTTCCTCATAAATATTATTAGAGTACTTTTTTTAAAAAAAAAACAGAAGAGTTAAGTGGGATCTATAAAGATAAAAGAAGAATTGTACCATAAAATACTTATCATATAAGAAAATGTGATATTCCTTTTGTGACTTACCAAAATCCTTTTGTGACTTACCAAAAAAGAAATGGTGTTACATAAAATGGGACGGAGGGAGTAATATTTATTACTTTCTCCGTTTTAATTTGATTGTCATGTTTTTATATGAAAAAAAATAAGCAAAAAAAAAAATTAAAATATGTGGTTTTATATTTGAAGATATGTAAAAGATATCAAAATGTTTTTTAATTTTATGTTCTTACACATATCACGTAAATACTTAAATTAAAAAATTATCGAAAACAGTATTTTTAAACAAACTAAAAATAAAAATAAAATAAATGAATTAAAATGGACAGAATATTATATATTAACATTGATGCTTCATTCACATCTAGTGCTAACTTTTCAGAGAATCATTCTTGTTGAGTTAAATGGCTGGAGTTTCAAGTTTCCATTTTTATATTTAATGACCCATTCCGACTTCTCTCCAACTCTATTTTTTTTTTGTTTAAATCGGCTTATTTCAGGTGCTTTTAAATTTACATAATTTTTGAAATTGTTTTTAAGTATTTGAATAAAATAAAATTGTGCTTGTAAGCAATTATTTTTAAGTTAAAATACAAAAATATGTCACAAGTTAAATTGTTTAATTTATAAGTACCGTAAGTCACATGTCAATCTAAACAGACTCACTCAATAAATTGGGCATAAAATTTGCAAAACAGTGAGTTTAGGCGAGAGGAATATGACATGCTTCATAAAAAAATTTCAAAGAGTTTCAAGTGACGATACACGTAAAATAAAACAAGAGAATAGGTTGAAATCTTCCCACCCTAAACTCAACGTTTTATAAATTTTATATCCAAATTATTGAGTGAGCCCGTTTGAATTAATTTTTGATTTTTGACTTATAAGTCAAAAGACATAAATTAGAAATTCAAATTTATAGTTTTGACTTATTTTTTATATTTTAGCATAAAAAAAATATTTTTAAAATTTATCCAAACAGTACGAAACTGCTTAAAAATTATTTTGACTTAAGAATACCTAAAGTTAGCCCGTCCTAATAGGCTCCAAGCATGTGTGGTGTCACTATTGGAAGACAAAAAACACTTATTTTGAGACAAAAATATTTTTTTAGAAAAATTAAGGTGTTTGGCAAATTAGTAAAAAAGTTTTTAATTAGAATTAGAAAGTAAATTTTCTGTTATTAGAAAGGAGCTAAATAATTCTGCTTCTTAAAAACAGTTCAAGCAGAAAATTATTATTTCAAGACCAAATTTTTCATTTCCGTATATAACATATAACAAATATATCTCTTATATTTATATATTTTTGTGGTGAATTTTCATATTTTCTGATTTAATTTGTGAAATAATTTTAAGTTCATTGTGCTTGATATTTTTTATATATTAATATTATATCAATATTTAGTTTAAATTTTTATTTATCTACATATAATATTTATTGAAAATTTAAATATATAAATTTTAATTTAAAAATTTGTAATAGATATTTAAGATGATTTCTTATTATAAAAAATATTGAAAGTGCTTTCAATATTTGTCCTTTTTATGATTTGACTTTCAAACTAAAAGATTAATCAAACATAATATGTTTATCAAAAAAACTTTTCAAATAAATTAACATAACACCAATTATTTTATTTTAGTTTAAAAAAAACTTTTTGAAAAAGCTATTTTTTTTAAAAAGAAAAAACACTTCTAAAATTAAGCAATTGTAACAGCAATATCAAATATGCTCTTGCTAAGTGTAGGTGGGCTAGGTGACAATAATAACAGAACTTTAGGAATACCTTTTAGAGTAGATAACTTATTATTAGTAATTATTTTGTTATTATTATACTTCACTTAAAAAAAAACACTAACAATTAGCAAAATTATTTGAATTTGAGTTCTAGAGAAAATTGATTCTTACATAATTAAGATGTATTTAACTTGTAACCTTCTCATACAATTAATCATATTCTTTCACCATAGTCTTACTTACAAGCAAAGGAAAAGAATGAAGACCATGCTGTTCTTCTTCATATTTTCGCAAAATTAATTTTAAAGCAATTGTAAATCGATACTACATTAAAACCAGTATAAATTAAGATTGGTGAAATCACGAAATTTTATTATTTTATAGAGATATTATTTAATCAATAAATTGATATTTATTGATTTAAAAAATGGTTTGAGATTTAATGAAGGTTAATTTTAATTATATTAAAATCATTATATCTTACTAAT